>JANAVB010007200.1:12396159-12776159 GCA_029216955.1 Iris pallida | reverse complement strand
CATGTGAATCTTACAGTCAAGGCATAATTCTTCCGTGGTTAGGTTTGATTGTTGTATTATGCTATGTAAGACCTACAATCCAACCGCACGGGTATCGTTGTAGAGTTGTGCATATCGTACTCTGTACGAAAGTACTCATTCTGAATGACCATGATCCACGACATGGGATTTCAATCAACATAGGGACTATTAAGCTAAATAAAATAACGATTGCATGGAGAGAATGGATTTCCGAGTTCTTACATGGCAGCCACCTTTAGGACGATTAGTGCCCTGACATGCCGGCTGGTTTCCACAGATATTGCAAATCTGCCACACGGGCAGGGAGTGGTATCTGCCTATATTGTTATATACACTGATGACGGGCGTCCCCTTGGGACTCGTCTAATTCATGATTGGCGCAAATGATTATTGGATAAACTAGCCTTGCTTATACATAGTAACAACTGAGGAATCCCTTATTGCATACTTCCAGGGCAACTTGGAACTTACAGTAGCAAGCCGTAGTAGTTGCATGGCCGTTTAAATTGATTTGTTTATGCACTGTACCTACTCTGTTAACTACTGAGATGAGCAGAACGTCAGGACACGACGGGTCAACTTCTGTCCTTGTTTGGTTGGAAAGTTGGCTTGAAGTATCGTGATGTTGTGCGAACCCCAGTAGCAAGCAGAGACCTTTTTATCATATTCTTACTCTCATTACTGGTTCTAATTTCTCATATCGTGCTTCCTTACGATACTTGCTATTAGAGGTCTAACCTCTCTGGTTTTGCATGGCCAGATTTAGAGCCTGTTCCCGAGGACTCAGCTTACTTCCACCTCCAAGATGGTCAATACTAGAGGAATGATCGCCGGAGGACACGAGTGGGTCTCTTGCTTCCCTGCTCATTTTTACTATTTACTTCACTTTTGTCGCTTGGCACCGACATGTTAGTCAGATTGTCTTGTACTTACTTTTACATAGTTGTAACTAAGTCAGACTGCAGCTGATAACGATTGTGTATACCTTGTTATATCCTCTGGCTATGTTTTGTAAAGTTAGATCTCAAAGAACATTTTGACCAAGCATTTGGGATGCCTTACTGCTTTATCTTACATGTTCTCTATTTACTGTTTCTTATTTGAATGATTGACACAATATACGTTGAGTAACCCTAGTAAGACTTTCATGTAGTATGCAACCCCTCATCTTTTAGACAGCATTGATCGTACTATACGGTATATTTTTACTCATAATACGTAGCTGGCTGAGTCATTCCCTTGCTCTCCGGTATTCCGGTTCTGGGGTGTGACAAGGTTTTAGTGGTGGCCTAAGCAGGTCTGATTTCAGACTTATGGGGTGTTTTAATTTATAGGATGTCTCAATCACACCTGTTTTCCCTTGATCTCATGATTCGTTGTTCTCAACCCTAGCTTGACCTTCCAGTATCCTTGGACTTCATTGATCTTTTCTGTCCGATCGTTTGATTGCTCTCTTGTCCCTTTTCTTAGGGGCACCTCGTCCGTATCTGTCAGAACTGGACAACAACAACAAGGGCAACATGAACAGCGAGACCCTGTTGATCAGCAACAAGGGCCAGTACTACCTCAAGAGAACATCCAAGAAGATGTGATAGTAGAACCAGCAGCTGGACCGCAGTATCCGAAGGTTCCAACACCACCAACAGTTCTATTTACCCCTGTGGAAGTGGACACCAGCCCTTCTGGAGATCATGAGAGGGATGATGGCTACTCAGCAACATCAGATGTTGGCCCAGCAACGCATGCACACTCAGCTACAAGAGCAGAATGTGTTGCTCAACCAAGGATTACAAACGACTTTGGATAGAGGGGTGAGGACAGATTAAAGAGCATCAACCAAATTTTGCAAGTACAATCCCCATCGTTTTGAGGGCACGGAAGATGCCATTTCAGCAGATGCACGGATTAAGGATATTGAGGCTATTCTGACAGCGGCTAAAGTTCCGACAGAAGAATGCTGCATCTAGTGAAGCTGTTACTTCAGAACCTCGCACGTGATTTGTGGGAATCAGAAGAAGTGGGCCTCAGACGTCCTGTTGCTTGGGACGATTTTACTGCGAGATTCAAGACGAAGTACTATGGAGTTGTGGCGCAGTTTGAGCTACGACAGAAGTTTATCAACCTCAAGCAGATTGGCAAGATAGTGGATGCTTATGTAGCAGAGTTTTGCAGACTGAGTAGGTTCGCCCCAGAGATGGTAGCAACGGAGAGCCAGAGAGCTATGAGATTTCAGCAAGGGTTTCATCTTGAACACTTGCAATTGATAGAGGGGCACAACTACCAGACTTTTGATGAGGTATTGACGGCAACCCGGAGGCATGAGATCACCATTCAGAGGACCACAGCAAGGATTGGAGGTCAGAAGAGATCTCACAATCAGATTGAAGGAGGGGGAGTAGTGCCTCGAATAACAGTACCATCCCCTGGCGTTCGCATTCACGATGTGGCAATGCGAGGGCCAGCACCACCAACAAGACAACAGCAACAGAGGAAGAACCAGCAACCCCCAATGGGCTGCACTTATTGTGGGAAGGTAGGGCACACTAGAGATGTGTGTCGGGTATTGAACGAACAGTATTTGATATGTGGAAGTCCATATCATCGGGTTTCCACTTATCCCATAAATTCGAGGTCAGGAGACCAATACAACAATTTCCTGCTCTGCCAACACCAGGGGCAGGACAGTATCGAGGACCAGCGGTGGCAGTGAGACCGTTGGCACAACGTCCGTTGATGTCACAGGCTCAGATGTTTCGACAGCAGGGACCGCCGATGCAGCAGCAACAACAAAGACCACCCCAACATCACCAAGGCAGGGGCCAGCAGCAGCACCAGACTAGGCCACAGCATAGAAACCAAAAAGGAGGCCGAGGCAGGCATTCAATCTGTCCTTGGAAGAGGCATTGGCATCGGAAGATGTTATGACAAGTAACATTCTCGTCGCCTCATATCTCGCAGTAGCATTGTTCGATTCAGGAGCATCACACTCGTTTATATCTGCACAATTTGCGATACGACTAGGAATGGAATTCGAGGCATTGCCAGGGAGGTTGAATATACTTACTGGTAATGGACTCGTAGGAGTTAGTAGAGTTATTCTAGCGTGTAGTGTTGTAGTGTGCGGGCGTTTCTTACCTGCCAGGTTGATAGAATTTCCTATGAAGAATTTTGACGTCATCTTAGGCATGGACTGGCTGAAAGACAGTTGTGCCACAATAGATTGCCGTAGAGGGAGTATATCTTTTAATTTTCCAGGCATGGAACGATTTACCCTAGTCAGATCAGTGGCAGCCCAACAAGAAGAAGAAGGAGTAGTAGCGGCAATAAAAGAAGTTCAAGTCCCGAAGGTAGTTGAAGAGTTCATTGATGTATTTCCCGAAGAACTTCCAGGTTTACCCCCGGTTAGGTATATTGAGTTCACTATAGAATTGACACCTGGAACTCAACCGATATCAGATCGAGTTTACATAATGGCAGATTCTGAGCAGGCCAAGGTGTATCAGCACGTAGAGGAACTGAAGGCAAAAAAGTTTATTCGAGATAGCGGATCACCATGGACAGCACCAGTGGTACTTGTAGGGAAGAAGGATGGGTCATCAACATTGTACGTTGACTACAGAAATCTTAATGCGGCGACGGTAAAGAACAAGTACCCATTACCAAGAATCGACGACTTGTTTGATCAGTTGAGCAGAGCAAGAGTTTTCTCCAAGATAGATCTTTGGTCATGATATCATCAAGTTAGAGTTCGAGAATAGAATATTCCTAAGACAACATTCAGGCCGAAGTACGGGCATTACGAATTCGTAGTTATGCCGTTTGGTTTGACCAATGCTCCAGCAATATTTATGGATTTGATGAACCGCATCTTTATGCCATACTTAGATCAATTTGTCGTTGTGTTCTGCGACGACATTCTCGTATACTCAGCTAGTGAAGAAGAGCATGAAGATCACCTCAGGAAAGTGTTGCAGGTTCTGAGAGAGAACCAGTTGTACACCAAGCTCAGCAAGTGCGAGTTTTGGATGGATTGAATTTCATTCTTGGGGCACATCATATCAGGGGCTTGAGTAGCAGTGGATCCCAAGAAGGTAGAAGCAGTAGAGTGTTGGCTAATGTCTAAGACCGTAGCTGATGTGCATAGTTTCTTGGGATTGGCAGGATATTATAGATGGTTCATATCAGACTTTGTAAGACTTTCAGCACCCATGACCCGCTTGACACGAAAGGATATGCCATTCGTCTGGTCGGCAGAATGCCAGGCATAATTTGAGAATTTGAAGTAGAAATTGATATCGGCACCTATTCTTACATTACCGGTTGGACCCGGAGGTTTTACCGTTTATTATGATGCGTCAGGAAAGGGACTTGGGTGTGTCCTCATGCAACATGGGAAGGTGATAGCGTATGCATCTAGGTAGCTTCGAGACCACGAGAAGAATTATCCAACTCATGACTTGGAGTTGGCGACAGTGGTATTTGCTTTAAAGCTATGGAGGCATTACTTGTACGGTGATCGAGTAGATATGTACACAGACCATAAAAGTCTAAAGTACATCTTTACTCAGAAGGAACTGAACATGAGACAGAGAAGATGGTTAGAGTTGATCAAGGATTACGACGTGGAGCTTCAGTATCACACAGGCAAGGATAACGTGGTAGTAGATGCTCTTAGCAGGAGAGGCAACACATTTATGTTGACATCACAAAAATATATCTTAGAAGACCTTCAGGAGATGGGCATAGAAGTTATACTTCCTAGTGATATAGGAATTCTGGCAAGTCTACGAGTTCAATCTGACTTGGTAGACAGGATCAAGGCAGCTCAGGCCCAGGACCCAAGGATTCAGAAGCTTAGGACAGAATGTGAGTCAGGACTCAGGAAGGAGATAAAAATTTACGAAGATGGTACACTTAGGTTTGGATCACGTCTATGTGTGCCTAGTGGAGATATCAGACATGAGGTTATGACAGAAGCCCATAGTTCTCAGTATTTATACACCCTGGAGGGACCAAAATGTACCAAGATATCAAGCAGCACATCTGGTAGAACGGAATGAAGAAAGAGATAGCTAGATTTGTTTTACGTTGCTTAATATGTCAGCAAGTGAAGGCAGAGCAACAGAGGCCAGCTGGGTTATTGTAACCGCTTCTTATCCCAGAATGGAAGAGGGAACATATCACCATGGTCTTTGTGACCGGTTTACCGAGATCACCAAGTAGTAAAGATGTTGTTTGGGTGATAGTAGACCGGCTTACAAAGGTGGCACATTTTTTTTTCTTTTAGTGTAAGACAATCTACAGAAAAGTTGGTAGAGTTGTATATTCAATAGATAGTCAGGCAGCATGGGGTCTCTGTTAGTATTGTCTCAGATAGAGATACCTGTTTTACATCACATTTCTGGAAGAGTTTACATCATAGTCTGGGTACCAAGTTAAAATTTAGAATGACTTACCATCCACAGACAGACGGACAATCAGAAAGAACAATTCAAACTTTAAAAGATATGTTACGAGCTTGCACCCTAGATTTTGGAGGATCTTAGAAGAGTCACCTACACTTAGTCGAGTTCTCGTACAACAACAGTTATCAAGCTAGTATCCAGATGGCACCATTCGAAGCACTATATGGTAAGAAGTGTAGGTCGCCACTGGCATGGGATGATATCGGGGAGAGGAAGATGTTAGAACCAGAAATGATTGTTCAGACGGTTGAAGTGGTTAAGTGAATTAGGGAGCGACTTCGAGTTGCACAAGATCGACATCGACAATTGGCGGACCAGCATCGTAGGCCGCTAGAATTTTATGTTGGGGACCACGTGTTCTTGCGAATCTCACCTACTCGTGGGGTCATTAGTTTGGTGTTCGCGGGAAGTTGAGTCCGCGATACGTGGGCCAATTTGTTATCCTTGATAGGGTAGGCGATGTTGCTTATCGTTTGTCCCTTCCACCTTCGTTATGAGAGGTGCATGATGTATTTCATGTATCTCAGTTGCGTAGGTATGTATCAGACCCAAGCCATATCCTCGATCATTCTGAACTGGTTGTTGGTACCAACCTATCTTACGAGGAACAGCCTGTGTCTATTTTGGATTGGAGAGAGAATATACTCAAGAACCGAACAATTAGCCTTGTCCGGGTTGCTTGGGGTCATCTCTCTTTAGGAGAGTCAACGTAAGAATGTGAGGACGATATCCGATCACGGTATCCGCACCTATTTGACTCACAAGTTATATTTCCTTCCGTGTACCTTGATTGTCTTGATTCCTCATGCTTATCACCTTATGCGTAGAATTACTTGATGTCGTAGATTGATAAATATAGATATATTACTTGCTATTGTCATTATAAAATAGCTGCTTACACAAATTACTTGTACTTAGATTAGTTTAGCTCTGGTGTTTCTATCCTGCTTGGACTTAAAATTTCGAGGACGGAATTTTTCTAAGGAGGGTAGAGATGTCACTCTCCGTTTCCAGAATACATATTTGTATACGTGTACTGCTTGAATGTATTTATTTAATATTGATCATGTATTTGTTCTGTATTTAAATTCTTTAATTACGTGCTCATTATTTTTCTGTATTTTATTTTCTGCTTTTGCTTTACTTTTACGTTCGGCTTGGGTTGGTTTATTTTCGGGTTTGGGTGGTTCAGCATGAACCCAACCAACCTACCATCATCTCCATTTAAAGCCCCAACCTTTTCTCTCTCTTCATTACTCTCATTTATTTCTTCTTCGACCTCCATTACTCTCTCACCAACCTAGGAGAGCTAGGCAAGTACAACTTGCTTCGTGATGGATTTTGATTTTTATTGTTCCATTGTCTTCCTCACGAGATTCTAGGACACTCTAGTACTTAACATTTTAAATTTCCATGGCTCATTTCTTGTAGATCTATGCTTGTTGTATTTTCAGATTTCTTAGGTTTTGATCTAACCAACCTTGTTATGTTCAAGTTTTGATGGTTCCATGTTGTAGAAAATTTTCTTCTGCCCTATTTTGAACTATGGAAGTCTAGATTCTGACCCTTAATGAAGGTTTAGTGGAGCTTGGAAGCCATGGATTTCATGGTTCTTCTTCTCAAAAAAGTGGAGAAGAAGAACAGTGGTTTAGTCGCATGGCCTGTGGCAGTCTTGGCCGCATGGCTTGATTGGCTCTTGGCCGCATAAGACTCCTTTTTTCTTGCCGCATATGCATGTTTTCTCTGGCCGCATAGGCCTTTGCTGCATGGCTTTCAGCCGCATGGCTTGGTTGGCTTGCAGCCGCATAAGCAGTTGTCTTCATGCGATTCTGGCCGCATGGCTCTTGGCAGCCATTGCCACATGAACTTTTCTCTTTGGCCGCATGGCTCTTGGCAGCCGTTGTCGCATAGGCCTCTGGCCGCATGGCTCTTGGTAGCCATTGCCGTATGAAGTTTTCTCTCTGGCCGTATGACTTGGTTGGCTCTTGCCGCATGACCCTGTTTCTCCTCAGCCGCATGAACTTTCCTCCTCGAGCCGCATGACCTTGCCTGGCTCTTGCCGCATGGCTTTGTTGGCTCTCAGCCGCATGAGACCCTGCTTTCTTTACCGCATGGCTGCTTACCGTATAGGCTTTTAACTGCATGGCTCTCGGCAGCTTGTCGCATGGCGATCCTTGGCCGCATAACATGGCCCTTGGCTCTCGGGCCATATGGGATTCTGACCCAATTCTGGCCGCATAGATGGGCATCCATCTATTACCGCCCATAGTACCTTTTAGCTGTTCCTTGTCCCGGATTGACATTGGCTGACATTGATTGTTACTATGACTAATAATTGATCATGCGTTCCTAGTTGGAACTAAAAGACTGGCTAGTCGTCTTATCGAATTGAATGAGACACATTCATGTATGAACCATGAATCATTGCGATCGACTAGCCGATCCGAACATTGGCAAATGTACATATGTTGACTTCCATTTTCTGTAAAGGCAGCATGTGCATCTTACAGTCAAGGCAAGATTCTTCCGTGGTTAGGTTTGATTGTTGCATTACGCTATGTAAGACCTAAAACCAAATCGCACGGGTATCGTTGTAGAGTTGTACATATCGTACTCTGTACGGAAGTACTCATTCTGAATGACCATGATCCACGGTATGGGATTTCAATCAACATAGGGACTATTAAGCTAAATAAAATAACGATTGTATGGAGAGAATGGATTCCCGAGTTCTTACATGGCAGCCATCTTTGGGACGATTAGTGCCCCGTTATGCCGGCTGGTTCCCACTGTAGAAGCATGAAATTTCACAACCAGAAAGCCCATGCGCCAGACACTACATGCGCTAGAACTCAGACGAAGAACTTCACAGCAAGATCAATAAAGATAGACATTCGAAAGAAGACTTTTATATACAGAAGTCTATTACATGTCTAAGAAAAGGTTGTACAAAGGAGAATTTCTACAAAGGAAAGATCCTAAGTCTACAGCCAGCGGCTACCACGCGCCTCCAGATAAGCGTAGCAGCCACCATGTGCCATCAGTCAGGCGCAGCAGACATCATGCGCCTCCAACCAGGCGCATCCTACCATATCTTCAGCAGCTCAGTCATGTGCATCCAGCTCAGTTATGTGCATCCCTTCAGCTGTTCAGTTATGTGCAACTCTTCCAACCAGGCTCACCTGGCCGAGCAGAGCCCAGTTATGTGCCGCTCTTCCAGCCAGGCTCACCTGATAAGTGCTTCGTCAAGCAAAGCATTTAACCCTCTGGCTGGAACCAAGGAAGAGAAGAGCACCGCAAATGCTGTGGCCAGGGGAGGCTTCGAAAGAGCCTCCAAAGGCGAAGGAAGACCGTGATCGAAACCGCGGCTAAAGGAGCAGCTTTCAACACAACCAAAGTGGGCAAACCCCACTTTGAAGGAAGATAGAGCCTAGCACCGCCATTCCGATCTACGGCTCTTCCGGAATAACGGAGACAAGGCCCGAGCATCCCTATCTTTGGATGCAACAGGCACCTTCCGCCTGCCTCGGAAGCCCTCGACTCCGTCTTTTGGATGTAACAGTCACCTTCAAGTGCATCGAAGACAACACAGCGTCTCATCTTCACCCTCGGGAGCACTTCGTCAACAGAATGCACCCGCATGTTCAAGTTCATGTTGGAAGTACGTGAGGGAATGAGAAGCAAATCTTCTCTCCATGCCACTATTTATAGGCCGGGCAGATCAAACCCACGCGCCAAGTGGATGGCCCTCCGAATTTCGTGCAATGAATTTACATTAAATGGATGAACCGGACGCCTCGAATTCAGCCAAACGGCTATTTATAGCACTCGAAGAGCGAGACAGCCGCATCATTAAAAGACATGTCCGATGCGCCAGCCAGACAGCGCATCACATGGATGCGCCCTTCGGCATCAGGCGCATCACACAGACGCGCCCTACAGTACTCGGCGCATTACAGAGGGTGCGCCCCCACACATCTCCATACCGAGTGGAACGCCAACCGACGCGCCCACTCAGCTGTCCATCGAACGTCACCAACATTAAATGCTGAACTGACAGAGTTGGCAGCACGCCTCCCAAAGTCTGAACAGTTCAGAAAATGAAGCGTCGACAACGTCAGCATCATCATGACTTTATTTTGACGGCTACTGCCACGTGGCCACTCAACCAACCGCATGCGCCTCTACGGCCATGCGTCCAAATCAGCATGTGCCTCAAAAGCCATGCGCCTCAGACTGCTCTCTGATCCCGAAAGACAGAAGGAAAGTCGCCTGCATGTGCCTCAAAAGCCATGCGCCCCAAATGGTTTGTAACTCCTAAAGGTTATGAGCCACAGCCTCCTCCTGCGCCCAATCCAAGGCGCAGCCCACCAGATCACTCCTCTCCACCAAATCCGAGATCTTCAAACCATGAGTCGACGACACGTGTCCTTTGACTCAACTCATCCAAGATTTCAGCAACGGAAAGATCTTCTCTCTGCTACGTGCCGGCTCACAACAGCAGTATGAAGAGTTCTCCCCCTAGATCAGGGCGCAGCATCCATGCGCCTCCATCAGCAACCTCCACGTGGCGTCCCCACACCGGCGCATCCTACATGCGCGCATGAGCAGCCAGCCTGCAAAACTATAAATAGAAGGATCATCTCCTTCACAAAGGGGGGACTCACAACACAGAGAGAATCCACAATAGAGAATCACCGGAGAGGCAGTTCTAGACACTCAACGTCTTCCTCCTCTCAGCAAGCTCCAGCACCCAGAGCAATCAACACCTTCAGAGAACCGATAACCGTCGTCAGTCGGTCAACGGAGTCAACGCATTACCACTCGCTCCATTGGCACTAAGGACCCAGCTTAAACAAAAGTGTACTCCTAGGACTACATCTAAGTCCTATATTGTATCACTGTTCTGTTTGTATTAAAATTTCAATCAAAATAATTTTAATGGCAAACAAGCTGGCGACTCTGCTGGGGACTTCTTTCTCCTCTACCGAGAAGGTTGTGTCACAGGCCGACGACGTGAAGGTGGGCTCCTCCCACAAGACGCTGGTAGTGCGCCTCAATCAACAGGCGTACGAGGAGTTCATTTCTGAAGGAAGTGCGAGTCCTTCGAAGCGGCTGTCGAAGCCGAAGAAGACCCGCGCAGTCTGGGTGCGCAGAGTCGATGCCTCGGGCACCACCGTTGAAGGGGATGCGCCCGTCCAGCCTTCCCTTCCTGCTGACGTCCTCAGCAGTCAAGGTGCGCCCGCTGATGTAGCGCATCTCTCGGGGAAGCGTGCGGCTGACCACGTTCCTCAGCCATCTTCCTCTCAGGCGAAGAAGATACGTCGACGGAGCAGGGGCGCAGCCAATGCCCCGCACATCAATTCTGATGCGCCACAAAGAGCCTCTGTCTTTGACAGACTCACTCGCTGTAATGGCGAGGAGAATTTGGATGCTGAGTACTATGCGCCCCAGCGGGCTGGTACAAAGAAATCTAAGCCGGCACGGGCCATGCGCCACAAATGTGCTATGCCAGCAGCCGGCCAGAGGCACGCGCTTACAATCACGCGCGATGCCGATGGCAAGCTGTACAAGGTTGACTCAAGTGCTTCTGCACCAACAACGAGTCGACCTTCAAAGTCCTCATCTCGCTTGGGCGCATTCACTGCGTGCACAACCAAGCCGAGAGAGGCAAACTCAGTGGTCTTGAACTCCCGCGCCTCCTCTGGTTGTGCGTTTGAGGTCCGTTCAAGTCACTTCAAATGCTGTGGTTCCCCCACTACTGATCGTGATGCCTGCTTGGTATTAGATCAGGGGGCGCAGCACTCACCCGACCACCCCGGCGCTTGGCCCTGCCATGCGCCTGAGAGGGGTGTGAGGGTAGCACTCTCCTCCAATGACCTGCACAACGTGATCACTCACAAGCGCCGGTCAGGAGAGTTGACCAACAAGCACGATGAGCCTCTCACGGGGCACACTTGTGCAGTGGTCACCATCAACTGCTGTTGCAAGACGGCAGTACCGCCAAAGCAGTCGGTCTTCCAACGGCTACAATCATCGACACCCCTCCGACATCGCCTTGGGACGAAGGTGTCAGCAGAAGAGGAGCTAAAGGTTGCTTCATGCAACGTGATCTCCAACTCCTCATCTGTCCGGAAGACGACTGCCAATTCCTCGTCTTCATCCAAAAGCCAGCCGAGAAAAACCAAGACAGCTGTCTCGACCTCTGGAGTGTTCGAAGGCACTCGGTCGAGGAAGAAGTTCTTGGAGGAAGCTGGGGGTAGCCAGACCCTTGTCGAGCCTCCTTCCGAAGATGAAGATGTCCAAAGCACAGCTGCGGCGGATCTTCATCAAGGCGAAGATGGCCTCCCTGAAGCCCCTCAAAATGACGATGTCCTCCAGGACACCGCCGGGGGTAGTGCTGGAAACGAAGAGGCCCTTCAAGACAGAGCTGAGGGCAGTCAGGCCCTTGCAGATGCGCCTGTCGAAGACAAACTCCAGAATATGGCTGGGGGTGGCCAAACACCAGGAGAAGTGACTCCCCCACATGAGAGCGAGGCTGAGAGCGAAGCCTCAACTAATCCATCCACTTCCGGCCGTGTCATGACAGTATACATGACCGGGGGTGATCTTGAGACTGATACGCCGCCACAGGACATTGTCCAGCGCATAGACTCGCTAGAGGGAGGACTCAAAACCCTCTCTGCCTCAATGCAAGCACTGACTCAAGCAGTGTTTGAGATGCGGTCGGCCTTGATCAGGACACCTTCAAATGGTCTCGACCCAGGAGCCAATGGAGAGT
This sequence comes from Iris pallida, assembly GCA_029216955.1. NCBI lineage: Eukaryota > Viridiplantae > Streptophyta > Magnoliopsida > Asparagales > Iridaceae > Iris > Iris pallida. The sequence continues at coordinate 12,763,892 of JANAVB010007200.1, read as the reverse complement.
CGAGTGTGCCCCTCCAACGGACACCCTCAGACACAGAAGCACCCCGGACGTCGGAGCCCTCAAACGCTCCACTCCAGGTGGTACCTCCTTCCCCGACTCCTAGCTCCACGGAGGACGTGGTCGAAATGATCAAAGATCTGCGGGAGCGCTTCGAGTCCAAGAACAGGCAGGAGGAGCGCCAGAAGATGGGCATTCCCCAGCCTTATCCCCTTGAGTGGAACAAGGTGGTTTATCCCCCAAAGTATAAACCACAAACACTCACGCCGTATGAAGGGAAGGACTCTCCACGACGGTACCTGACGTACTTCCAGTCGCAGACAGGGCATCTTTCGAAGGAGGACGCGCTCCTCACCAGCATCTTTGTTGGGGCCCTGAAAGGGGTGGCGTATGACTGGTACTGCAGCCTCCCCGATAATTCCATATCGTCCTTCGACGACCTGACACGCCTCTTCCTCGACCGCTTCTACGACGGTGGGAAGGACATGACGATGGCGTCTCTCATTGAGATACGCCAGAAGGACAAGAAAACGGTTCGGGCATTCATCGAACGCTTCCGTCAGGCCTGCTTCAGGCTACCTCCAGGTATGCCAGAGCATACGCTTCTCTCCGCTTGCAGTATGAACATGCTGCCTGCAGTAAAGCTCTGGCTTAACTCTACTCCCCCTCCCGACTGGAGCTCCCTAATCATCGAAGCTGAAGCTGCAGAGAAGAAGGCGGCCAATGCACATCTTCTGGGTGTTAGCTTCCCCGCCTTTGACGATAAGGGGAAAAAGTCCGCAATCAACAACTCCGGACGAGAAACAAAGGGGAAACAGGCATTGACTGTTAATGCCTCGAAGGGCGCATCTGCGCCTACTCAAAAGCCTCCACTGGCACCGAGACCTAAGGAGGTTTATTCATTCAATGATGACGACACCCTGCAACTCTTTGAGATACTGAAGTAGGGTGACAAGATCAAGCTTCCGGACCCGAAGCGGCCCGATGAAGTCGGGAAAGTGGATAACCCGAGGTACTGTCACTACCATCGGTTTGTCGGACACCCGACCAAGGACTGCTACGTCCTCAAAAATTACATCCAGCACATGATCAATACGGATGTAATCTCCGTCGACTACGAAGAGAAGACGGTGTCAGCTAATGTGGTGTCACTTCAGTTCGGCACCTTGCCGCCGACTACCACACAAGATGGCGTCGTCCCCATCCCTAAGGCGACAATGGAGGTGGTGAACTTGCCACCCACCCGTGACAATGTGAGTGGACTTGTCCCACTCACCACATCTCGAGGAGAGGTCCTCTGGGTTCACCCCGACCTCGTCTCTGAGATAACTCAACCGGAGGTACGCCCTACCTCCAAAGGAAAAGGCAGGAAGATCAAGTCTTGCCGCACGGTCTCTTCTTCAATGGAAGAGGCGCTTCCTGTGCAGACGCGTGCACAACAGAACTCCCAGCCCGGTGAAGCTGCCGTCGAAGTGGTGCCTCCTGGCACCATCCCTGAGGAGGGTCCATCCAAACCCTCAGCAGCCAATAAACAAAAGCAAGTGGAGGCCCGTTTCGACAGACCTCTGCGGAAAGAAAATGCTTCGGGGCTAGCCAAGCCCCACAATTTTGACATTCTGGCACAACTGGCCAGTACTCCTGCACGCTTGTCTTTGTTCGAGCTCCTGCGTCTCTCCAAGGACTCCCGAGAAGCTCTCTGCGAAGCTCTGAAGGATGCCGAATCCTTTCTCAGTCAAATCAAGCAGCCTGAAGACCTCCCAACTACTTGTGCACACTGTCATTGTGCGGATGAAGTTATGCCAAACATAACTTTCACCCAACAAGACATGCTGCTCAAGCATCATCGACATAACCGACCGTTGTATTACACAGGGTACATCGGTTCGGTAAAGGTGAGCAGGATTCAGATCGATCCGGGGTCTTCCCTAAGCATCATTCCAAAGGCGCTGCTATCAAAGCTGGGGATCCCAATGTACCGGCTGGCGCCCTCCAATACGACCATCAGTGGCTTCAACGCTAGTAAGAGCGAGCCACTGGGCAAGATCCGGCTGAAGTGTCACATCGGCAGCCTCAAAACTGAGGTGACTTGTTATGTGGTGGATGCCGAGGTCAACTACAACATCTTACTCGGACGACCATGGTTACATGAGTACATGGTGGTGCCCTCCATGCTCCACCAATGCATGAAATATGTATCCACCAACGGCGTCATCCGGACGGAGTTTGCAGATATCGATCCCTTCAAAGGGATCGAGGCCTACTTCACCGATTCCGACTTGTACAAGCCACTTGACGAGGAGGAAGCCAACGACGCCGATGATGAAGCAGAGACGGCAACAGAGCCGGACTTGGAGCCCGAAATGACTCCCGATGCCCCTTTGAAAATCCGATTGAAGGGCAAGCCTCCCCAGAAGGCGCCTCCAATGAGCATCAAGCTATCAGGGAAAGCACCGACTCACGAAGCTCCCCTGAAGATACGCCTCAAGGAAAAGCCACCTCAAACAGCGGCTCCCCTGGTGGTAAAATTATAAGGGAAGGCGCCACTCATCGAAGGCGCAACCGAGGCACCTCTCAAGGTGCGTCTTAAAGGCAAGCCGCCGCAGTCATCCAAAATGCCGGAGAGGGCTCACATAACCCTCTCAGACCCCAAAGTCAGAGCGGTGGAGGACTCTCCTGATCCGGCCCCAGTGCTTACAGATGAGGAGCTTGGCGAATATATCTCTGCTGATGTAGACGCACCCTCCTTAGACAATGTAATCCCACGGGATAAAATCTCGTACTTTATCAATAATAGGGTGTCTTTCAATTATTCTTGTCTTCCACACTGGAATGCCATGTATACATTAGACAACGCTCTACGGTCGTTGCAAACACAAATAACGACCGTCCACCATAATCGAGTGGCCCCGTCTCAAGGAGTCTTCATAATCCCCCCACGAAGCCGAGACGAAGGCACCATCATCTCGGGCAAAGTCGAGCGTCATCAGGACCTCCCGTCAATCGAGCCCGAACCTGATACCGGCAGAGTACAAGTCTATCGGTACACGGATATGGCAAAGCGCATCATCCAAAAGATGGACTACGACCTGAAAAGCAATAAAGGCCTAAACTACGGCAAGGGTCGGTATCTCCATGTCCGGCTTTCGATGCCCAATGGAAAGCAACAAGATTACTATAATCGGACTCGACGGGGGTTAGGCTATGTCATACCACCATCAGCTCCAGAGAGTTCAGACGCAGAAGACATAGAACATTCCCACTCGTCTGAAGCATCGACGTGGGATTCCGATACCAGTATCAGATCAGTCTTTAGGAAAGTGCTGTCAGCTAACATGACATTGACGCAACCTCAGAAAGATGAAGGCGAAGACCAACCGCCGGAACCCTTCGAAGAGGAACCCTGGGCTCAACGCCTAGGAGAACAATGGGAGTCTCGTTTTGAGTTACGAGAACCTCCCACCGAAGACGAAGTCGAGCAGATCGACCTCGGGGATGGGTCTTCTTCTAAACCCATCTTTATCAGCAAAAGCTTGGAAGGAGAAGACCGAGAATCTTTAGTCCAACTGGCTAAAGAGTATATTGACGTCTTCGCCTGGAGCTACGAAGACATGCCGGGTCTCGATCCACAGATCGCGATGCATAGGTTGAACATCTTACCAGATGCCAAACCTATCAAACAACAACAGCGACGCTTCCGCCCGGACATCATGAATGCCATCGATCAGAAGGTGGACAAGCTCTTGACCAGTGGCTTCATCCGTGAGGAACAACACCCGGACTGGGTAGCCAACGTCGTCCCTGTCACCAAGAAGAATGGGAAGATACGAGTCTGTATCGACTTCAGGGATCTCAACTCTGCTTGCCCGAAGGATGAATTCCCGCTCCCAATCACCGATGTAATGATCGACAACACATGTGGCTTTGAATGCATGTCCTTCATGGACGGGTATTCAGGCTACAATCAAATCAAGATGTTCCCCGATGACGCAAAACACACGTCATTCAGGACTCCGAAAGGTGTTTTCTGCTACACAGTAATGCCCTTCGGCTTAAAGAATGCCGGTGCAACATACCAACGAGCGATGAGTACCATCTTCCGTCAACATCTTCGCAAGACAGTTGAGTGTTATATTGACGACATCGCAGTCAAGAGCCGCCTCAAAAGAGATCACCTACAGGACCTGAGGATGGTCTTTGATCTCATGCGGGCACATCAACTCAAAATAAACCCCGCTAAATCCTTCCTGGGGGTTTCTAGCGACAAATTCTTGGGCTTTGTCATCACGGCAAAAGGCATTCATGTCGATCCCGAGAAGACTAAAGCCATCCTCAACATGGACCCTCCGAAGAACCTTCGAGAACTTCGGGGCTTACAGGGACGTCTGGCATACATCCGGAGGTTCATAGCAAACCTCTCCGGTAAATGTCAACCCTTTACTCAGCTCATGAAGAAGGGAGTCTCTTACGTCTGGACAGAGGAGTGCCAAAAGGCTTTCGACGACATCAAGGCTTACTTAACAAGCCCGCCAGTCCTAGTGGCACCTGTCGCCGGCAAACCATTCCTCCTCTACGTCCGTGCCATGGATCATTCCCTCGGCGCTTTACTGGCTCAAAACAGCGATGCAGGCTACGAGCAAGCAATCTACTACCTCAGTCGAACACTCATCGGGGCCGAACACCGGTACAACCCCGTTGAAAAGGAGTGCTTGGCTTTGGTGTTTGCCATTCAGAAGACTCGTCATTACGTCTCGGGCCAGACAATTCACGTCATCTCCCGAGTCAATCCACTCAGAGTTCTCATGACGAAGCCAGGGTCATTAAACTCCCGACTGGCTACATGGACGATCCTACTAACGCCATACAACATGGTGTTTGTCCCGCAGAAGGCGGTCAAGGGTCAGGCTCTGGCTGATTTTTTTAGCTGCACACCCCATCCCAGAATCTTCAAAACTCTATGAAGATATCCCGGATGAAGTCCAAGAATCAAACGTCACTGAAGGAAGCCCCGTTTGGCGGATGTTCTTCGATGGCGCTTCAAGAACGGGCCCCAACGGCCAAATTATCGCAGGAGTGGGGGTAGTCTTGGTCTCCCCCGATCAGCTGGTCATCCAGCACGCATACTCTCTTTCGAAGCCGTGCTCCAACAATGTTGCTGAGTACAATGCACTCATCATGGGACTCCAGCTAGCACAACAACTGGGGGTGGATCATCTGGAAGCCTACGGCGACTCGAAACTCGTCGTAAACCAGATTCGGGGGCAATACGAGGTTCGCCATGAAGATTTGATCCCTTACCATGAAGTTACATTGAACATCATTTCAACCTTCGCTGGGTTCTTCATCGAACATGTACCCCGTCTACAAAACTTGGAGGCTGACGCTCTGGCTGGCCTCGCAGCCTCATTGGCCGCGCCCCTTGGGACTCAACACTATGTCACGGTAACTGGCCGAGACTTGATTTGTCCCAGAAACAACCTATGTTTGCAAATGGCTCACGCCGTGCTGACAAACACCGATGTTAATGTCCGAGACTAGAGATTCCCGTTCATCGACTTTGTCGTCTACGGAATCCTTCCGGAAGACCCGAAGGAAGCCGTCTCAGTCAGGAGACGCTCTCTTCGATTCTACTACGATACAGCCACTAAAACGCTGTACCGACGCACCTTCGACGGGCTTCTCCTTCGATGCCTGTCTAACGAAGAAGCGGTCGAAGCTCTTCGAGAAGCTCATGACGAAACTTGCGGAGCTCACCAACCAGGTCCTAAGTTGCAAGATCGACTGCGACGTATGGGCTACTACTGGCCAACCATGGCCGCCGACGCAGTAGAATATGCTAAGAAGTGCCATGCATGCCAACTTCATGCAGACTTCATACATACACCGTCTGAACCTCTATATCCTACAGTCGCCTCCTGGCCATTCGAAGCCTGGGGCATAGACATTGTAGGACCAATCACCCCTCCTTCATCAAGAGGACATCGTTTCATCCTGGCCATCACCGATTACTTCTCCAAATGGGCGGAAGCAGTCCCACTAGCGGAAGTAAAAAGCTCCAGGGTGGTCAGCTTTATCAAACACCATGTCATTTACCGTTTCGGAGTACCCAGGCGAATTATTCATGACAATGGTCCCCAGTTCATCAGCCACATTTTTAGCAGGTTCTGTGACAAGAATCGCATTCAAAACGTGGCCTCAACCGCCTACAATCCGGCAGCAAACGGATTGGCCGAGGCGTTCAACAAAACTATCGTCAGGCTGCTCAAAAAGGTCGTGTCATCCAACAAACGCGATTGGGACGAAAAGCTCGGCGAATGTCTTTGGGCCTACCGCACAACGGTACGGACCTCAACAGGCAACACACCATTCTCCCTGGTCTACGGGAGCGAAGCGGTACTGCCTCTCGAGATCCAGATCCCCTCACTCCGAGTAGCGATCACAAACAAACTCACAGAAGAAGACAATCAACGTCGTCGTCTGCGAGAACTGGAGGCACTTGACGAAAAGCGTCTCCTAGCTCAACAACGCATCGAACTTTACCAAGCCCGTATATCACAGGCTTTCAACAAGAAGGTCAAGCAAAGAACTTTCCAAGTTGGCGACCTGGTTTTAGCAGTCAGAAGGCCAATGGTGTTAACTCACAAGACACCAGGGAAGTTCGAGCCCAAATGGGAAGGACCCTTCATCATTGAGACGGTATACTCAAACGGTGCTTACCGCCTCGCCAAACCCAATGGGGACTTGTTCATGATGCCCATCAATGGCAAGTTCCTAAAGAAGTACTATTCTTGACATCCTCCAAGACATGTATTTCCCCAAACAACCTCTTTTCACAAAATCAAACGCTTCCGGAACCCAGCTGTTCCGTGGCATCCTTCCGTAGAAAGATAACCACGTCCACATTACCTCTGAGTTTTCTCTCTACATCCTACAAAGCGCAACCTTACATTTCGTGAGCTTATGCTATCCTTCATGTTTACCACGTCCACATTACCTCTGAGTAAACATCCCGTATAAACAACTCCTGTGTTGTCGTACATTGATCGCAGAACTTCCACGTCCACATTACCTCTGAGTTGTTCAGCGTATCCCCCAGGATCATTCCTACCACGTCCATAAATACCTCTGAGTAGGAAGATTCTATCATTTGAACCTAATGATTGCCATGTCCACATTACCTCTGAGCAAACATGTTGGTTCCTTCAAACTTATTATCTGTACCTAAAAACCAAGGTGCGCAAAAGATAATAGGTCCACATAAATCATCAAGTTCATGAGATCAAAAATGAACACATCACAAAAAAAAGAGAGATAGTGTATTTCTTTATTTTTCAAAAAAGGGAGTACAGAAATACGCTATTTCCCCAGCAAGAGTTGCAAAAACACATAAAAAGAAGAGAAACTACAGTCCCCGATCCTCTCCAGGGTGGGATGAGAGCTCTTTGACTCGACGTCTCAGGTCGGCAGTGCGAGTTACCACAGTCGCCTGGACTCGGAGCTCGGCTTCTTGACGCATTAATCCGACAGCCTCAGCGGAAGTTTTACTCTCATACTTCTCATCAAGCTGTCGTCGCTGCTGAGCCAAAGCAAGGGTCCGCTGAGTAAGAGTCGCTTCCTCCTGCTTGTATGCCACGTGTTCAGCCAGGACACGATCAGCTTCTAGTTGAAGTTGGGCCCGCTGGTCTTCAAGGTGGCGCATCTGAGCATCAACCTCTGCGATGTTAGCATCTACCGCAGCCCGCTTCTCCGTCGTCTTCTTCATAGATTGAGATAACTGCTCCGCCGCAGTCTCAGTCCCAGCCACTTCACGCTCCCAACTGCTCACATCGGCTCGATGGGAAGCCTCGATTTCAGCAATCAACTTCCCTATCTCTGTATCTATCAAGACAGAGAGGTCATTTCGTTGGATGCGCTGCAGTTCCGCGAGCCGCTCGTCCAGCTCAATCACCGAAACCTCCAGAATTTCGGCCATATGGTCATGGCCTTGGTGAACGCGGATCAGCTCGATACAAGGCATTGCCAATGCTTTTGCTGTCGCAAAGCTCCCCTTGGCATCCATCACTGCAGATACACCTTTCTCCAGCATTTTGTACACTCCCTCGACGAGGAACTTCACATACTCGTCGGCATCCGCCAGCACCTGCGGCGTCATAGCAGGAGTTGGGGGAGCTACTACAGTTTACGGACCGGAGGAAGATCTGCCAACCTCGATCTGAGAGGTTTGAACCTCGGCAGCAATAGGCTCTTCATCAACAGGGGCCAGACTGCTAGCCCGAGGAGCCGAAGGAACAGAAGGAGCCGGCACATGCGTCGTGATAGTACCCCAAGTGGAAGGAGCAACAGAGGGTTCCATACCCTTACCTTTCTCAAGCCCGGAGAAATCACCGACGTCAACGGCCACCTCTTCTACCCCCGACGTTCTATCAGCATCAGCTACCTCCCCCGGCAAAACGGGGAGATCAACATTTATCTCCTGGCCAGCCCCAGGAGACAAGACCGGCAGAAGGGTCTCATTCTTCTCAAGTCCCTCTACAGGGACAAAATCTGTCGCTACCGCCTGATCGGTAGCCATCTCTATGTCCATGGTTGAAGCCAAGGAAGGATTTGGCAATGATTCAGCCGACCTCCCTTCATCATGATAAGGAGGGGAATCAACCCTCTCCTCTATTCTCACTACTTCTGCTGCCCCCGCAACAGACTCCTGCAGCTCCGGAGCGATGTCATCGGAAGATGATGAACTCCATTCCTCTTCATCACCAGGAAGCTGCGCACTTGCTAAACCTTCGATATGTGAAGCCTCCGCTGTGGCCTTCGTCACCTCGGAAGCTGCTGCACCCTCAGGTTCCCTCCTGACATAACCCGGGGATACCGGAACCTCCACGATGACAGTATCCTCCGGATCTTCCTCCATGAGAGACATCATTGTCGGCGGGATACGCACTCCAGACGAGCTCGCCATCTCTTCTCGCCTACTCCCACCCGACTTTAGGGTACGAGGTTTTCTTTTTAGCGGCTCCTACAAAAGAAGATGGGGCCTCGTAAATGGCGAAACCAAAATCAGATTTAGTAGGATGTCCTTACCTCTTCGGACGCCGAATTCGATGACACTGTCGGTAACGATGCCTTCTTCTGCTTCTTCGACACAAGAGATTCAGCCCCTGTATCTGCACATCGTTTCGATCGATCGCCCGAGGGTTCTGCTTGTGATGCGGAGGGGGCACTCCGTTGACCCACCCCTGACGGACGATGCGACCGGGCCTTCACTGGCGTATCCCCAGTCGCTGCTAACTGGGTGGCTGCGATAAGGCTGGTCTCCCTGTCATATCCGGAGGGCGGGGCAGCCATAACACAGTAAAATTTGGCGGCCGAGTAAAGAATGGGCGGCCGCGGATCGGGGACAGGCAACGTAAAACGAGCTCCGGTACATCCGGCATTATAGTAATGCCAAGCTCGTGCACCATCCAACAAACTTCTAACATACCCCAGGGTAATACTGGGGTTATCCAACATCATCTGAGCATAACCAAATTGCCGTGCAAAGCGGCTCGGCAAGTACGGTTCCAGGTAGCACTAATTCCTGTTCCGGTACACCAGATGGGACGGCCGGATACTTTGCAACCAGCGGAATCCCCATTGAGGCAGAGTGGTGGTACCTTCACCCAGGTCCCTTAAATCCTCGTTGGCCTCAAAACCCAAATAGATGGGACCAACTTTGGTGATCTCCCAACCCTGAAGACGGGATAAAACCTTTCTACAAACCGGGACACCAGTATGCGACCAGCTCCTCCGATGGAAATGACGAAAGAATGCATCTCCAGCATTATAATCTCCTTCCGAGCCTGGGCTCATCACACTGGGATGATACAGAATCAGCCATCCCATCAAATAGTGAAACGGCAGTTCGGCGCGCGGGAAGTTATTTTTTCTGCCTCTATCATGAATCACATTTCTAGCAAACTCTCGCAAACCTCGCTGCAGGTTACATACCATTGCGGGGAGGAGAGCCAAGCGCCGGCCGAAGACCAATTTTACGGCTGGCAGGATTAAGTTTCGAGTCACCCTCTCGACGGCACCGGATCCACCTGCGAACACGCAATCCCGGAGCCATATCATCAGATAGGCGACCAAAACCGCCTTGGATGACATTGGATAAGCAAGGTGCCAGAAGCAGCTGTAGGAGCGTGCATCTGACTGCTGATCTTCATTTCCTCGGGGATTCTTCTCCCCTAACGTGCTTATTTCGGACAGCACCTCGCTACGAGAGAGCGCCGGCGGAGTAGAAAACTTCGAAGAATCCTCTTTGTCTTGTCTAAAGACATAATCTCTCCAAGCGGTCACATGGGGCTGCGACCCGCTTTTATCCCTTTTCTGCAAATAGTAATGATGACTCGCCACTTCCTTGAAGACGGCCGTCATCTCATCAGCTCTGTCCCCCAGGACCTGAAGTTCCTCATTGGTTGGAAAGTACTCTTCATAGGGCTCCGACCCCCAAGGGAGTTTAGACACCTCATACATCTCATGAAGTGCGAGCCCTAACTCCCCTACCGGAGTAAAGAAGGTCCCGGTATGAATATCAAACATCTCCAGGAGTGCGAGGAACATATGCCTATTAAGGTCAACACCCGCCTGGGTAGCACGGATCGCGGCAGTCAACCCGATCTCTCGGAGCTCAGTCCGAAATCGCGACAAGATCCAGAGCGTCAGTTTATCCCATTTGGAGACGTAATGGCACCAACCCTCCACCCGAAACTCTCCTGTCGGGTAGGAGCGTTCCATCAAAAACATACGATGTGTAAAAGTCGAAGCACTATAAGCAAGCGTATCAATGGGTACATCACTGTAGAGGCTCCCAGGACGTAAAGTCCGCCAAGTGTAAGAAGACCCAGACCGTACAACGGTCAAAGCATCCCTTTGGTCGGAAGTAGAATCAATTTGGATGACACCAGTCATCGTTCCCCCCTGAGAAGGGGTAAGCTCCCAAGACATCCTCCTCTGGGAAACAAGGCGACAGAAGGACGTCAAAGGCCACTGACGTTCAAGTTGCTTAACAGTCATATGCACTCCATTCGCAGTAAAGAACCAGTCCTCCTTGACCTTCAGTACTGACGAGTCAGTAGAAGTACGACGATCTCCAAACAGGAACTCAGGCTTCAGGAAGGTCACTTTATCAGATGTGGAAGATTTAATGACTCCACGCTCCATCATCCGTTTGAGGAACCAATACTGCTGTTCACGGATTAGGGTCATTCTCTTAGGAGGCTGATCCAGCATAAGAGCATCTTGAGCAGGGTTTATCACTTCCTCGTTATGCTCTACTCCCATTTGGTTGAAGGCAGCCTCCAAGAAAACTTCACTCAAAAGTGGGATTGCCATCGACACTAGCAAAAGATCAGAAAAAGTCAGAAGAGAACACACAATGTGTCTAAAGGAGAAAACTGCGGCGCATCATCAGGGATTGAACCCATGCGCATGGCCTCGGTGCATCATCAGGGTTTGAACCCATGCGCGTCAGCAGTATAGCCTCGGCGCATCACCTGGGTTTAAACCCATGCGTGTCGGCGGGCAAAGACCGCGGCACATCATTAAAGACTCAAGGCCTATGTGCGTTGGCGTACGGACAATGAGACTTACCAACCACCTCCGGCCGAACTTCGACAGGCCGACGGGGAACGACAGCCGCCGCAACTTCCGCGGACTCCTTCGCTTTCTCCTTCCCCTTGCCGGCAGCACCGCGAGGAGTCTTGGGAGCCATTCTCTCGAGGAAGGAGAAGTTAGGATTTTGAAGAAGAAACTCTAAAGAAGCAGAGGCACAGAGAAGAATAACCCTTTCTCTCTCCAAACTCTTACCTATTTATAGGGCTTGGTCGCACGCGTGAACAGATGACGTGTGATCTCAGCCGTCGCCTCGGGTTCTGTGCAAGGATAGCAGCAAATAAAGCCAAAAGATCATCATTAATCTTTTCGGTTACTGAGGCACCATCATCATTAACTGAGAAGAGCATGCGCCCGAACAGGCATGCGCCCAGAAATCATGTGCCCTGACCTCCATGCTTCTTATTCAAAGTATTCCAAAACTTATTCAAAAGTTTTGAAAACTTTGAAGGGGGTCTTGTAGAAGCATGGAATTTCACAACCAGAAAGCCCATGCGCCAGACACTACATGCGCTAGAACTCAGACGAAAAACTTCACAGCAAGATCAATAAAGATAGACATTCGAAAGAAGACTTTTATATACAGAAGTCTATTACATGTCTAAGAAAAGGTTGTACAAAGGAGAATTTTTACAAAGGAAAGATCCTAAGTCTACAGCCAGCGGCTACCACGCGCCTCCAGATAAGCGCAGCAGCCACCATGCGCCATCAGTCAGGCACAGCAGACATCATGCGCCTCCAACCAGGCGCATCCTACCATATCTTCAGCAGCTCAGTCATGTGCATCCAGCTCAGTTATGTGCATCCCTTTAGCAGCTCAGTTATGTGCAACTCTTCCAACCAGGCTCACCTGGCCGAGCAGAGCCCAGTTATGTGCCGCTCTTTCAGCCAGGCTCACCTGATAAGTGCTTCGTCAAGCAAAGCATTTAACCCTCTGGCTGGAACCAAGGAAGAGAAGAGCACCGCAAATGCTGTGGCCAGGGGAGGCTTCGAAAGAGCCTCCAAAGGCGAAGGAAGACCGTGATCGAAACTACGGCTCTTCCGGAATAACGGAGACAAGGCCCGAGCATCCCTATCTTTGGATGCAACAGGCACCTTCCGCCTGCCTCGGAAGCCCTCGACTCCGTCTTTTGGATGTAACAGTCACCTTCAAGTACATCGAAGACAACACAGCGTCTCATCTTCACCCTCGGGAGCACTTCGTCAACAGAATGCACCCGCATGTTCAAGTTCATGTTGGAAGTACGTGAGGGAATGAGAAGCAAATCTTCTCTCCATGCCACTATTTATAGGCCGGGCAGATCAAACCCACGCGCCAAGTGGATGGCCCTCCGAATTCCGTGCAATAAATTTACATTAAATGGATGAACCGGATGCCTCGAATTCAGCCAAACGGCTATTTATAGCACTCGAAGAGCGAGACAGCCGCATCATTAAAAGACATGTCCGATGCGCCAGCCAGACAGCGCATTACACGGACGTGCCCTTCGGCATCAGGCGCATCACACAGACGCGCCCTACAGTACTCGGCGTATTACAGAGGGTGCGCCCCCACACATCTCCATACCGAGTGGAACGCCAACCGACGCGCCCACTCAGCTGTCCATCGAACGTCACCAACATTAAATGCTGAACTGACAGAGTTGGCAGCACGTCTCCCAAAGTCTGAACAGTTCAGAAAATGAAGCGTCGACAATGTCAGCATCATCATGACTTTATTTCGACGGCTACTGCCACGTGGCCACTCAACCAACCGCATGCGCCTCTACGGCCATGCGTCCAAATCAGTATGCGCCTCAAAAGCCATGCGCCTCAGACTGCTCTCTGATCCCGAAAGACAGAAGGAAAGTCGCCTGCATGCGCCTCAAAAGCCATGCGCCCCAAATGGTTTGTAACTTCTAAAGGTTATGAGCCGCAGCCTCCTCCTGCGCCCAATCCAAGGCGCAGCCCACCAGATCACTCCTCTCCACCAAATCCGAGATCTTCAAACCATGAGTCGACGACACGTATCCTTTGACTCAACTCATCCAAGATTTCAGCAACGGAAAGATCTTCTCTCTGCTACGTGCCGGCTCACAACAGCAGTATGAAGAGTTCTCCCCCTCGATCAGGGCGCAGCATCCATGCGCCTCCATCAGCAACCTTCACGTGGCATCCCCACACCGGCGCATCCTACATGTACGCATGAGCAGCCAGCCTGTAAAACTATAAATAGAAGGATCATCTCCTTCACACAGGGGGGACTCACAACACAGAGAGAATCCACAACAGAGAATCATCGGAGAGGCAGTTCTAGACACTCAACGTCTTCCTCCTCTCAGCAAGCTCCAGCACCCAGAGCAATCAACACCTTCAGAGAACCGATAACCGTCGTCAGCCGGTCAACGGAGTCAACGTATTACCACTCGCTCCATTGGCACTAAGGACCCAGCTTAAACAAAAGTGTACTCCTAGGACTACATCTAAGTCCTATATTGTATCACTGTTCTGTTTGTATTAAAATTTCAATCAAAACAATTTTAATGGCAAACACCCACAGATACTGCAAATCTGCCACACGGGCAGGGAATGGTATCTGCCTATATTGTTATATACACTGATGACGAGCGTCCCGCTGGGACTCTCTAATTCATGATTGGTGCAAATGATTATTGGATAAACTAGCCTTGCTTGTACATAGTAAGAACTGAGGAATCCCTTATTACATACTTTCAGGACAACTTGAAACTTACAGTAGCAAGCCGTAGTAGTTGTATGGCCGTTTAAATTGATTTGTCTATGCACTGTACCAACTCTGTTAACTACTGAGATGAGCAGAACGTCAGGACACGACGGGTCAACTTCTGTCCTTATTTGGTTGGGAAGTTGGCTTGAAGTGTCGTGATGTTGTGCGAACCCTATTAGCAAGCAGAGATCTTTTTATCAAATTCTTACACTCATCACTGGTTCCAATTTCTCATATCGTGCTTCCTTGCGGTACTTGCTATTAGACGTCTAACCTCTCTGATTTTGTATGGCCAGATTTAGAGCCTGTTCTCGAGGACTCAGCTTACTTCCACCTCCAAGATGGTCAATACTAGAGGAATGATCGCCGGAGGACACGAGTGGGTCCCTTGCTTCCCTGCTCGTTTTTACTATTTACTTCACTTTTGTTGCTTGGTACCGACATGTTAGTCGGATTGTCTTGTACTTACTTTTACATAGTTGTAACTAAGTTAGACTGCTGCTGATAACGATTATATATACCTTGTTATATCCTCTGGCTATGTTTTGTAAAGTCAGATCTCAAAGAATATTTTGACCGAAGGTTTGGGATACCTTACTGCTTTATCTTACATGTTCTCTATTTACTGTTTCTTGTTTGAATGATTGAGACAATAGATGTTGAGTAACCCTAGTAAGACTTTCATGTAGTATGCACCTCTCGTCTTTTAGATAGTATGGATCGTATTATATGGTATTCTTCTACCCGTAATGCGTAGCTGGCTGAGTCATTCCCCCGCTCTCCGGTATTCCGGTTCTGGGGCGTGATAATAACCTCTAGGACTTCTACCCACCTTTGGTCACACTACTCCTTAAACTAAAATCTTATAATATTCTAACTAGTTGCTAACAATCCTACCAACAGATGTGGCATCTATAATCCTCTCCTATTTATCAAGCAACCCAAAATTTAACAAGCAACAAATTTACAAAAGTAGCTAAGATATTGATAAATTCTAGTAAGCATGACCATTCGCCGTTCTGAAATAGGAAGGACAGGAAGATAAGGAAGAATAATCAAGAGCAACTATGAAGTTTTAAGAGCGGTAAAGAATATCCAATGATACAGATATAAGGAGAGTTTATGAACCTATTGTCTTATTTACGATATTGGGCTACTGTATTCCAGTCACTTGCTAAATTGAAGAACTCTTCATTTCTTGGAGGGGCTTGCAATCCGCGCAATACAGAAGTTCCATTCTCGAAATTAATCCAATCAAGGTTCCATAATAGAGCAGAATTTGAGAAATCAAGATTGTGATCTCTTCCGTGGTTATTTAAACACACGAACAAGGTATATAAATGCAATACTAGATCGTATTGCGACTTCCAGGTAGATGGAATAAGGATTACGAATGACTTCACATTCGAAGAGGTGGAGACTACATAATAGGTATAGGGACCTATTTCAAATAATTCAGTTTTATAGTCCAAACATGGTGGTAAGCATGGATGGGTTTTACTGGATCTTAATGGGTTCTTTGATTGGACATAAATCATTGGTTGGATAAACCTTAGATTTCAGTCTATATTGTCTGGACACGATTCCAAGATAAAATTATTACTAATAGGTTAGGGTAACATAGAATAAGGACCTCCCAAGTGGTGGAGCTAGTTTCCAGTCAGGTTGGTTAGCTAGGTTCCTAAGGCCCAAAAATGCGCCTTCAGTGACTTTTGTGTTTAAGTAGCACCTGGGGCCTCAATTGGGTAGCACACTAGTGGTATGTACGTAGCGGGCTTCCAGTAGACACAACCATATATTGGGTCGAAGGACTTGAGTCGAAGTTGAGGCTCTAATGGAAGTCGGTAAGTATACCAGTATTATGGTAAGGTTTATAGCTAGTCCTTTTTGACCTGAAAGTCGTACCAAAAAAATAGAGTACAAGAAAACGTATTTCAGTAGGACATGATATACCTAGATGAAGGTGGACTCGTTTGGATCTTGCATATCAAATTTGTTGGAAGGTAACAGCTGGTCTCGTGCTCCGAATATTAATGACACGGCCGGGGACGCAAAGTGATCTAAATGGAAAGTGAGAGTTCATGGGGCACTAATTATCATCCTAATGAAAATTATTCTAATCAATCTGTAATCTTCGTATATTCCAAAATTTTAGAAGGCATACAGTCTACTCACCTTAGAAGCTAGGACATGGTTTTAGGAATAATGAGGTTAGAAGAATTTCAAAGTTCGGATATTTTACATCGACTCTTGTTAATAAAGAATAAGGCACGGCGTAACAGGACATGGTAGATATAAGTCGAGTCAAGGATCGTACCCTAATAAATGGAAAACGAGTGTGTATATTAACACATGGCTGATAAAATAGAACGATCTACTCATCCATAGTATACAAGAGTTATCGACGGAGTAACCAACTCTAAGGCACATTATATGAAAAAGATTTCTAACAACTGAGTCGTGAATTTTTATTTGTGTCAAACCTGCCAGACTATTGTCACAAGGGTTCTAGTGGTATGGGATATAGTGATCATGTACGGTTGTTGATAACTGGTAGATCATAATACGACAGCGCATTTAAGCTATGGTATTGGCTAAGCTAGTGACTGTGGTGTTCCAATACTAGTTAGGTCTTAATAACAAAATTTACATAACTAGGGTAATATTTGTTGGAAACCAATCTCGGGATGGGTGTCTACCACAGTCGTGGTAAATGATTGTCCTTACATTTATCTTTTCATCTCATGTCTAAACTGTGGGCTTTGGTCGAAGAAAGGTTGGATTAAAGCTTAAGGGTTGCTAGTTAAAGCAAGCTTCAAGCAAATAATTGGAGACTCACAACAATTGGTTTCTTGAGAATAAATAGTCTCCTAGGTTGGCATTTGATCAAGGGAAAGGATCCTAATCATTCTCAGACTCCAATGACTAGAAGATCATGATAGTAGATTTAGGGTCGAAGGGAGGACGAGTAACTCAAGGCAAGGTTCCAGTCACAGGGCTGGCCGATGGTAGCTACACTTGCGTATACGACTATCATAGCCATGGGGATACTATGTATCTATCTATCAATTATGAGCTTTTGTCTTTCCAATCAGTGGAAGACAAACAATAAAGAGTTCAAGAGATGTATCACTGAATACAATTACGTGATTCAAAGGCGAGTGTATAATTCAAGAGGAATTGTCAAAGCAGTCGCGGATGAGATCCTAGAGACATCTACATCTCAATCCACATAGGTTAATCTGAGGGAGAGCAAACCAAGTGCACTAAGGTTGATCAGACCGTAGTACATCGATTCTGATTCGGCAATATGTTAGTGGGCGTCCCTAATAAACATATGTCTTGAATCAAGCTCGATAAAAGGGCAAGCTTGTAAAACTAGGCTGTGATAGCAGCATTGGTCAAGATAGTCAAAATACAAGTATGCGATATTTTTGAATATAAGGCACATGTGGTTCGAATTTTGAGATAATTAATGTAGAAGCATAAAAAAAGAGGGATATTGCTTTTCATCCCACATCGGAAAGGAGAAGAAGAGAGGTCTCATTCCACTCTATATATAGAGCCCTCTTGCCTCCTTTGAAAAGGGCACCAAAAATAAATAATGAAAAGGGAGCCCGTTATCCAGGGAGCCTGTTCGAGCCACAAAAAGTTGCAGTAGTTCTTCTCTTCTTTCTGGGTTGGCTGCAAGTTCTTCACTCGCTGTCAAGGCGAGAAAAAGTTGGATTCTGAGTACTATGCACCTTCACGGGCTAGTACGAAGAACTCCAAGGCGGCACGAGCTATGCTCCATCAACGTGCTATGCTAGCAGCAAAACCAGAAATATGCGTTGAAAGTCATACGCACAGTTGATGGTAAGCTGTACAAGGTTGACTCAGGTGCTTTGGCACCCGAAATGGGTCAACTCTCAAAGTCCTCCTGTGCATTTTATACGTTGGATCTAGTTTAGATTATTCTACTCGATTGTATCTCAAAATAGACAAAGCTTAAAAACTTCTCTTTTCTGTTGAAAATAGGAAAAAATAGATTTTTGGTCACATGCTGCAAAATTCAGGGAACCAACAATGGAGAGAATGCCTATCTTCAACCTGATAAGTTATGGCCATTGCGCTACACTTGAAGATATTTCAAATCTTGACCTCGAGAAACTGGTCGAGATAGATGACAACACCTTTTTTTATCCTCTGACTTACCAGGAAGGCACACTTCTCTTCTTCTTCTGGCCTTCACCTCCCGCGCTTGGCCCGAAAATAGAACCCAGCCCCCCTTCTGATCCATTAATTTCTGACTTCCTCTTCCTCTTGTATTGCGTCAATCGCTCAAGTGAAGCCAAAAAGGGAGGATTTTCGAAAGTTGGATCGCTCCGATCTCACTCACCTGTGAAAATCCGTTTAAGCTAAAAGCACCGGTTTTCTCCAACATCTAATCCCGCTAAAGGAAAGTAGCCCCAGAGAAGGGAAAAAATCCAATTCGTGAGATGGCCTTCTTGGTCATATAGATGTCTTTACGCCTTTCTTTTTTCGGCTAGTAGAGATGGAAAAGGACCACCCAATTCTGCATAAGGCTACAAGGTTTTTATTCGTTAGCCAAGCGTGCCCATTACAGTGCCTCTATTATAGAAGCGAAAGCGATGCGCGTTAAGCCGAAGAGCATCCGTATAAAAGAATGAATGGGAAGCAGGCCCGGTCTATATTCTGTCAGTTATATTTACTTCACTCCCCACATACACCGCTATTCTTATATTTGAATTCCGTCTCTAAGCTTCCCCTTTAGTGCCTGCTGACACTTATTTCCTCTCGACTATAGTGGAATGGAAGTTTCATTTCCTAAGTCTCAAATAACGTCTTTTATTGAGTCCCCGTAGCCCTACATTATCTGTAGAGTCATTTTTCACTAAGAAGGATTGCAAAAAGAGAATTCCAGATTGAAGATCTCTTGACACATATACGATCCAGTTCTATATCTTAGCGATGAACTAATGAATAAAGATTGAGCTTCACTTCGCGAGTCGTCTTCGTTTTGAGACATTATCGCTTTAGGGTCGACCCCGGTAACAAAGAAGGAACCCATAAAAACTTAGGATCCAACACCATGATAAAATACTACCCTCATGATTAGACCATGTCCCTGAGATTTGATAAAAGAAGGGTGCATTAGCGGTTAATACATTGTAATTGGATAAGTTATTAGGAATATGACGGAACGAAAGACCAAGGAAAGTTCACATATGAAATGGCTGATGGGATCAATTTAACAAGACTTTTCCCTCAGGATCTCTTACAGGAAAAAGACAATGTCCAACTTACAGTTTTCAATTATATCCTTTATGGAAATGGAAAGTCAATTCGAGGAATTTATCACACAAGTATTCAATTGGTTCGGGCTTGCTTAGTATTGAACTGGGACCAAGAAAAAAATGGTTCTATAGAAGTGGTTCATGCTTTCTTAGCCCATTTCATGTCTACTTCGTGGAACTTAGTATTCTATTATAAGATAGCACTAGTCTTCCTTTTTAGGGCACCCAATAATCCATTTTACAGGATTCAATCCATTGTGCTGGTGAAAGGGTCGTTCCAAAGATCAAATTCTTGACTTAGTTTCGGGGTTTCAACAATCCCTCCCCTCAGTGTGAAGCTAGAATTTATGTTTCTCAGAATAAGGGTAGGGGTTCTGATATTGTTTCTTTTTCTTTTCCTAAGTCAGATAAGAAAAGAATGATTTTCTAAATGAAACTTCTTATTATTAAGTGAAGCTTCAAGCAATGAATTACGATAGAGTAATTCATTTACATTTACATTTAAGTAGCCTTCGTTTCAAGTTCTTTTGACTTCAGTCTGTAGCGGTTGGTTATGAAGTTTTCTTTATGAAAATTCCTATTGAGATTTCTTGTCTTGGCCTTTTACACGAATACGTTATTCAAAGGGAGGAAGGGTCCAAGCCCCTGGTAGTTGGCCATGGCCTAATACCCCACCAAATGAAACTAGGAGCGCTTGACTTCTCTTCTTCAATTTGGATTTTTAATAAGGAAGGCCTAGTGAAGAGATCCTTGTATATAGTAATTACCCGGCTTCGCCTCATACCTTTACTTGACAGTGTCTGAGCTGAGAGAATAGAGTGAATCTTCTTGTAAGTTCCCCCTTAGAATCCCAGTGGTGAAATATGAGCTGGAAGGCAGCCCTTCTCGCTCATGCGGGATGTTTTCGAGCTAGATTGCAAAACCAGGGGGTCTTTCTCAAATCAAGACTCTGGGCAGGAAACCCATAGTTTGTTTGGGTTCGATAAATCCCTTATATAATCTCTGATCATTGTGTGTTTGTTAAAATATTCTCCAGTCATTCTTTTCTTATATTATTGTTGTATGTTGACGACATGCTTATCGTCGGCAAGGATGCTAACAAGATTGGCAGGTTGAAGACCGAGCTAAGTAAGTCCTTCATTGCAAAGTACTTACTTAGCTCGGTCTTCAACCTGCTAAGCGAATGAAGTAGATAAACCACTTTTTGGCCTGGGCCAAACACTTTTTCTTGTTGGTCGAGCTTTCTACATAACAAATGATGCGAGAACGTATTCTATTATCTAGGTTTCCTTCCTTCGCTCCCCCTATCGTAGATGGTTCAGCCACGCCTGGTGCCACGAAAAGATTTAGAACTACGACGGTGTTGAAATACATTTTGTTTTTTGTATTCAATAAGTATTGCATGACCGAATAATTCAAGTAGGGGGAACCTAGTTCCTCACCTACCCGCCTGGCTGCTCCACCATCTTTGTTGAGTTCCCTAGTAGCGAAAATGGTTTACCTGGCTAACTTATAAGTGGAAGACTCACCTGATCTTGCATCAGCTAATGATGTTCAAGAAGATTCCCATCCAGACCTTATTGGAACTGTATCCCCAGGCCGTTCCGCTTTAGTGGACGCTCGCGGCGCTCCTTGCTCGCGTAGCGGCATACCAAAAAAGATATAAACACATACAACCATCCAACCAGAGAGCCTTAGAAGCATGACAGCAGGAGTCTGGTTGCTTCTATGTAGAGCTTACTGGCTGGATTCTGTAATTCTAAAAGACGATTCGATCTGCCATATGGGCTTTCCAAAGCTTCGATCAGACGATTCCCTATAGGATTTTTTCCATTCATCAAGTCATTTCAGTCAATCAAGCTTAGACGAAAGCGGGACATTAAAAGAGAGTGGGATTGTGGAAACCCCAAAACTAAGTCAAGAATTTGATCTTTGGAACGACCCTTTCACCAGCACAATGGATTGAAACCTATAAAATAGATTATTGGGTGCCCTAAAAAGGAAGACCAGTGCTATCTTATAATAGAATACTAAGTTCCACGAAGTAGAGATGTGCAACAACAGGAGCCACAAGAGATTGTACAGAAAGCCATGTGCCAAGAAAAGTGGTTAGGAAGGGACTGAGTTGGTCTACCAGTGATGGTAAAGGCATTCGAGTGTGGAATGACCAGTGGCTGCTTAAGTCACCTCTTTCTGCCTTTGTCCCAACTGTTAACGCTGAGGAGACAACGTGACCAACAATGCTTTCGAACTGGAGCATGCATGGGTTTTGCACAGGCTCTTGCTTTCCATGTCAAAGAGAAGGCAGGCAAAGAAAGAGCCCCAGTTGAGGAGTCAAACGTATTAGTCAGCCAGCAAGAGTTGTTCGGTGAAGGGCAGCTATAGGGAAAGCAGAAGTCAGGGAAGCAACGGTTTGGGTAAGCAGCTGTAAGGTAACATGAAGTCGATAGAAGTTCGACTCACTACGCTCTAAGTGAGTGAAAGCGAACGCGGCGTGAGACGACCGAAGAGAGTATATCGTGGCTTCCTTCATGGAGTCAAAAGCCCTTTTTCGACCCGTGGCAGAGTGAAATAGCTCCTGCTGAGTGAGTCGGTGCTGGTGGGCGGAAAATAATCCAGGTGATCTGGGCGAATCCAATAAAGATTTATGGATTGTCCTTACTATGTTAAACTATCCTTACTATGAAAGCACTTCCTTTTTTCCGTATAATGATCACAGAACATCCGATGGTTTGAGTTTTCTTTGCATTTTTTCTGAAAATGACCCGAATGCAGGCTCTAATTACTGAGCTGGAAAACAACGGGAACAACTTTAAGTCGGGTACAAGAAGGCTTAAAGACTCGCTTCGAACCTTTTGTCTTCGTCTTTTCTGACAATGGCAGCTAAGCTAGTTCAATAGAAGCTGGATTTCTACGTGAAAGCTCAGTTTTGCCAAGCCTTGAAAGCAGTCCAATACCAGCAGATTCAAGAGACCGTCTTCATCTGCAGCAAAATATCCCCTTTTCTTCCAAATATTTCTACGAATACATTTTTTTGATATAGAAGTACGTTTTTTTGGAACTGCCATTCAAAAAGTGTTACTCATTTTTATCGTTGTATGTAAAAGACATATATTTCTCAAATCAAAATAGATCGTTCTTTTAGTTATTTTTTATACTTAATTATGTCAATAATTTTTACATACCATTTTATGGTACAAATATATTTTTTTATTTTATATTTTTTTATATTATATATATATATATATATATATATATATATATATATATACGTGTATATCACATATATAATAGACTAGGCCTCTATTTATGTTAGAAGGTGCTAAATCAATAGGTGCCAGAGTAGCTACAATTGCTTTAGCGGGTGCAGCTGTCGGTATTGGAAACGTTCTCAGTTCCTCGATTCATTCCGTGGTGCGAAATCCATCATTATCTAAACAATCATTTGGTTATGCCATTTTTGGCTTGATAAATAATATATTCCAAACCACAATGCTAGCAGATGCGGGCCTCCGCTTTTTTTTCATTAATGAAACATGCCTGTTATTATGGACTCAAATCAAAAGTTCTGAAAGGAATATTAGGCTTACCGCGGAGTGGGCGACCTAACGATCGCCTTGTTAAGAATCAAAAATAGACGTAGGCTTAACCTGTGGTGGTTCTTATAATGTTCGTTCAATCAAGCAGCATTATTCTTTTTCCCGAAAATCTATTTTTTTCCTATTTTCAACAGAAAAGAGAAGTTTTTAAGCTTTGTCTATTTTGAGATACAATCAAGTAGAATAATCTAAACTAGATCCAATAAAAATAAGAATTCATTTTTTTTAGAATAAGTACGATCTGCGGGATTCAAGATAAAAAAAATTCATAGTAGAATATGGATTATGTATAATATTTTTTATCCATTTTGGATTGGATCGAATTGGAGGGCAAGAGATCATAAATAAGACTCTTTCAATCCTTCATCTTCTTATGGGTAGCCGCAGTAGGGGGTCGTCAGTCTTCATCGTCCACGAGCAATGGGCCAACAGTCAGTCTAGCTCTCGCTCTTGTCCAATTTCCTTATCCTTGAGGGGGTCAGAGTAGTAGGAAAATCCAATTTCTTTTGTTGCATGCGGACCCGCTTATGAGACTTCCAAGAAATTGAAGCGAAATGACAATCTGAACCTACTTGCTTACAGGATCCTCAACTCTAGCTTCTGTTTTCAGGTCCCACATTGAATCTCAAATCGATCTTTGCTACATGCTGCTTAAGACTTCGAATTTGAAGAAAGAGAGAGTGAGCAGCTGACTTGCAACCTAGGACCTAGGGGCAGAAAAGATGATATTACCCCAAGACCAAGACTGACTTTCACTAGGCACGGCGTATTCCCTTTGGCTATATAATCGTACGATTTCGGGGAATTTAAAACCCGATTTCCTCCATAAATTCTTCGATCCAAATGGCAGAGAAGTTTCCATACTTCTATCTTTTCTTGTTGGAGGGGCGATCGTCCGTTGAACTACCAAAAAAGGGTAAACCAATGTGATCATGACATTGTAGGTGCTTGCGATGGGACAGATGCAACTTCCCTCATCAGTAATGGGGGCCAAAAACTGTAGTCTTTCAAGTAGTAGAAGTAAGTAAAAGTAGTGGCATTCTTATCAAAGGGATAAGTAAGTTCGCAATCCAGTGAAAAAGGGTGCTTTTATCTGTAAAGGCACATGAGTGGTGCGCACCGAGGTGTGAATGAATGAATTCATAAATTTTAGGATCAGAACCAGCCGTTGAAGTGAATGAATTCAAAAGAACGAAGAGAAATAAAATTTTTGGATCACTTTCAGATCTAGGTCTTTTACTAGTTAATCCCGATAATGCCCCCAGACGGCGATTTTGAAACGAGGTCCTCGATAACGAGACATAAAGACTCCTTTTTATTTTATTAAAATTGTATTTTACAGAAAATAAATCAAAATTAAGACTGAACTAAAGGATAAACAAAGTAAAGCTAAAACTCTGAATACTAGATATGACCCAAAAATAATAGGGGCCAAGGTTGGCCAGTGAGACGATGGGGGATAAGCTTCATCGTCGAGAGGAAAACAACCCGGATCACCAGCTAAGGCCCCTAAATGACGGTTCAGTGATAAAGGAGGTAGGGGTGCAGAGACAGCAAGAAGGTTTGCCTAGAAGCAGCCACCCTTGAAAGAGTGCATAATAGCTCACTGATCGAGCACTCTTGCGCCGAAGATGAATGGGGCTAAGCGATCTGTCAAAGCTGTGGGATGTAAAAATGCATTGGTAGGGAAGCGTTCCACCTTAGAGGGAAGCGCCTGCGCAAGCAGGTGTGGACAAAGCGGAAGCGAGAATGTCGGCCTGAATAACGCAAACATTGGTGAGAATCCAATGCCCCGAAAACCTAAGGGTTCTTTTTTTATCTGAAAGAAAAAAGAAAAAACTAGTTCGAATTTTATATTTCGAAAAAAGAAAGAAAAGTAGAATCTATTCTGAAGTTTAAATCTAAAGAATAATTTTCAACAAACAATCAATAATTATGTAGTTTCTGACCAACCAAAAGAAAAGAAGCTGGGATCCTCTATATCCAAAGAAAATCTTAGTAATCGGCAATCGTTCTTGAATCAAGGGGTTTAACTTTGTCTATTTTGATTTCTATTTTTTTTCCGAATAAATACTGAATTTCGTGGAATATGAAATATTTCATCGAAAACTTACAGCAGCTTGCCAAACAAAGGCTAAGAGAAAAAAGAACAAAGGTATGACTGGCAGAACGTCTACGATTGGATTGAAAAAGGCATAAGCCTCAGGCAATTTGGTGAAGAAAAAACTATTCAAATCAAAGGTAAAATTAAAACAGATAGAGATGAAACTAAAGATATTAAGCATAACAAACATTTCGTTCTTGTAGATTAGAAAATTGGATTTTGATTGAGTTATTTTTATGAAGGAAAACTGTAAAAAAAAGGCAGGAAAATTTGTGATGATTTTGAAATCTTTTCGACTAGGTAATCTATTATCCTTATGCATGAAGATAATAAATTCGGTCGTTGTGGTCGGACTCTATTATGGATTTATGTGTAACACCCAGTTTTTCAGATGAGGGTAATTTTGAAATTTTATAATTATAATTATTACTTATTGATTATTATTTTATATTATAATTTTTGGTGATTTTTAATCATTTTTAAACTATTTAAAATTATGACTTGGGATTTTGACATTTTACTATTGTTTGGTTTTAATTTCGAGGAATTTGTCATCCCCAGTTTTCAGGAACAGGAATATTTTTGTCATTTTGTATTTTTGAAATATTTTTAAAATTTATTTTATTATTTATGATATTGTTTTGGGATTATTTCAGTCGGGTTCGAATTTCAGCTCAATCCGACTTGAAACGGGGACCCGGGGGTAGTTTGACTCTAGTGGGACCCACACACTAGTTAGGCATGGCCCACATGATATTAACTTTAGTCCACATGATAGAAATATTTTAGTTAGAGGTTAGACTAATTATTATGGATAAGGTTAGTGTGATTAGAGACTTTAGAATGACTAATTTAGCCCCAACCAATTAGCCCTTTCCTAATACTCATAGAATAGGTTAGTGGAGGCATTTTGGACCTTTCCATAATAGGACAAATAGCCCCATATGGCCAGCCACTTTGGAAGAGGATAGGCTCAAGTTCATTTCATTATTCTCATCCACACTCTCTCTCTTGTTCTTCCCCAAATTTCTAGAGAGCAATCCCTAGCAATTTCTTCCCAAATCCTTCCATTTCTCTACCAAATCCTTCCATTTTGCCACCAAATCTTCTTCTTTCCTTCTCCATTCTAGCCAAGGAGGAAGCTACCCAAGTTTGGGAGGATTCGGAGCTCGTTCGTGTCCTTTTGGAATCTCTACGTGTCGGTGTCGCTCCGGGAAGGTTTTTCTTCGATTCGATCTACCGGGAGGTATAAATCCCTTCTCCTTTTCATTTCCTCATGCATATAGGTCTATTTTGAACCCATAGGAATGACTCCCATGGTTGTATCTCCATTTGTGTCTATTTCGTGTCCATCTGGAGGTCATAGAAGTGTCCTTTGTGTTGTGTTTGTGTCCATGTGGGAAAACCCCAAATTTGGACACACTATATGTTGTTGTTATGTATGAATGAATTGTTACATGTTTAATCTCATATTTTTGTATTGGAGATGTGTTCTATAGTGTCTCATATATATATATTAGTATAGAGAGTGAGTTCTTGATATATTATGTTATATACTTGTGTTATTTTGTCTCAAACTACCCAAATCTGTCATGATTTTTATCCACGTTTTTAATTTCAGCCATAACTTAGAAATATCATAACTTCTACCTCAAAGCTCGGTTTAATCTCCCTTTTTTTTAAAAGAAGTGTATTGAAGTTAGATTTCCAAAAACATATATTAATATACCTAATTCTTTATATAACTTTTTGGAGAATTATTTGAGTGTCAGCTGTACGAAAGACAAACGCGTTCTCGGTGTTTTCGCGATTTCGGGAGTTTCCGGAAACAAAAACGCGATCCGTTTGAAGTTTCGGAAAGCTAACACATAGATCTATAACATACTTTAATCCTAGATTTTAATTCATGCTGAGATGGTACAGTATTGATTATTAGTAGGAGTTACTATTCGGCATATGCATTTTGTGCACCCTTGTGTGTAATATAATGTTCTATTTGATTTTAACCCATGTTAATGTATATATATTATGTAATTAAATAGAGAATGCAAGCATGAGTAAATGTTTAAATAAATGATGTATGAGGTGTAAGTATCCTATCTAATATAAGCATGTATAAGTATGGCTTGTAATGAATATGTAGGTTCCATAGTATATAATGTATGGTGCATATAGTAGTGCAAGAGAATAAATGAATGATGAATGAATGCAAGCATGAATGTAATGTAATAATAGATGTAATGTATGCAATATACAAGTTAATGAGATGTAATGTTCTATGTTAACATAAATCCTATATTACCTCATGTATCCCCTTACACTATGTTGACATTATCACACTTGACACATTGTTCACTTACACTTTGACACTCTTTCATATGTATACACTATGTATGTCCATTTAACCCTCACTTGCCCCTTTGTCATGTTCAGATACACACACATAGCCTCTTAAATAAGTATTTATGAATATAGTTAACTTAGCTATGTATGTATATTATATATATGTTAGCATATTGTGTTGTAATATATAAGTTTATATAACCATTTGAAATGCCATGATTATAGACCTAATGTTAATACCAATATATGCGTGTGTATATATGTGTAGACATATATAGCTTAAAGTAATAGATTACCTAGTGTATATCCAATGTGAATTCTTGCCTAGTTGAGTATTGAATAATTGCATGCTATATAGAGTTGGGTGTATGTTGGCTTGTATAGCCTTGTATTGTTGTGTGCTTGCTAGGATAGTCTTTGTTAGGCCTAGTAAGACTTGCTGGGTTAGGACATGACCTAGTTTGACCTAGTTTGACTAGTGCAGTTGACCAGAGTTGACCAAGGGTTGACTTTAGCCTAGTTTGACCTAGATTCATGTAGAATGCATTGTAGTGCTTTATATTACCCTTCTGGACATGTTGTGACTTGTGCTGTTCTAATTAGCAGCCAGACACCTCTCATCGAACAGTATATTTACTTCGGACATTCAGACATCAGGCGAGTACATTCTATGATAGTTCTTTCATTTACTTGTCAATTACTGTACTTCAGTTCTAGATAGTTTTATGTGATTCTTACAACACGTATAGATATTTCTGGATTCTTGTATGCGACACACATACTATTTGTCTGGCCTCTATTTTTGGAACCACTACTGGCATCACCTTCTGGAACCACTGCTGGCATCACCTACTGGAATCACTACTGGAACCACCTACTGGAATCACTCTGGAATCTTTTGCTGGTATCATTATGTTTGGCTGGACTCATCTCGATTCTCGTGTCGTTTTCTAGATTCACTTGTACTTGTGGGCAGGGAAATATTGGAATAGGCATGTGAACATACCCAAATACTGGAACCACTCCCTTGGAATTATACTGGAACGATAGCCATCCCACACTTGGCCGAGTGTGCGGTGTGCCGTATTACCTACAGCCGTTCACATGTCGATTCCGATATTTTAAAACACATTGTTAGAGTATAGGCTGGACTCACCCTGGAACCTTTGATCACCAACTGGACTCACCTTATACCGGACTCATCTTGTACTGGAACCACCTGGTATCAGATTCATGTTGTCTGGATTTACTTGGGTTTTGTACTTGTTTACATTTACATTCTGGACTTATTATGTTACTTTAGTTCAGCTAGATTTATTTTGCAGTCTTCATTGCCATCATTCTTCTCTTATTTTAGTTACTTACTTTTCTTATATCTTATCTTTTCTCCATACCATCACCTGTATATAAACTGCCATATTCATCATTAAAACTGTCTATAACTGCTTTATAGTTCTCTGTCATTTAATTGGAATTTCTTGATGAGTTGTACTCGTTTCTGTCCTGACTGGACCTGTTGATAAATTTTACAGATAGCCTGGAGGTTGCCTGCTAGCCTAGAGGAGACACAGTAGAGGTTGTATAGTTAGTTATTTCAGTTGTATTGAGTTGTATTTATTCTATGGATTACTGTATTGAGCTTTGAGATGTATTTCTGGGTTTATGTATCTTAGACACTTAGACTTCTATCTCCTATATCTCTTTTGGATTTCATGTTTTATCTATCCTCATCATGCTCTACCTTAGATGCGATTGAGTCTGTATCTGCTATGTCACCCCCATTCGGGGAGTATAAACTGTTTAGTCTTATACTGTTAGATGCATTGAGACCTAGGACAGCGTTCTACTGCCGACACTGCGGCGTAGGCTGGGCGTTGTTACGTTCTTGTGCCCTAACTCTAGGGTGCGGGTCGTGACATTATGACCACATTCTCTATAGGGCCCTCTTATCTCTTCCTTCTCCGAGCTCGGGTTATGGAAGAAGGAACCGAGAAGGAGGTATCAGCAACAATTGGTTTTATTACAGGGCAGCTCGTGCTAAACTTCTTATTCTTATTCACTTGATTTGATTCGATTTGTCCTGAAGATAGTAAGTAACAAAAAGACGAAATCTCTTCTTTCTTTGTGATGATAATGCCAAAAAATATCAAGTTGGCTCGTCCGTCTTTCTTTATGTTGATCGTTATGGGCCTCTTGAATCTTCTCTTCCCTATTTTTTTGTACGTAATACGGATTTAATCTTGTTTTACTATTGATAGGAATTCTCTTGTTGAGACCCTATGAATCAATTAAAACCTCAGATTCATACTAGAACCACGATGATTTTGCCCCAAGCTAAACTCGCCCACTCCGCGGTTGTAGCGCGCTAGCGTGCCTTCCCTCCTTCTCCCACTTCAGAAGGATTTTGCAGTATTTTCTTATGATGACCTGGTCAAGAAAGTACGAAACATCGGTATAAAAGATGGAGTGGGATCAGTGAGGTTGGTTATAGTAAGGCGTTGTAAGCCCTAACCAGGACTGATACAAACCTGGTTCGAATTTATGAGAATCAAAAAATTTACCTGGTATTCTGGCTTATACGGCCTTCCTACTATCTTCTTGTCTATAAGGCTTTGGTCGTCTAATGGGTTATGACCTCTACGTTATATATTCTAGGTAAATCTAATAGTGTCTGTCAATTACCTCGTCGATAGATCACAAGGACCACGGAATGCTAGGTCGGGAGACACGCTACCCCATTTACAGAACTTCCACTAGTATTAGATTTGGATCTTATGGGTCACACAGGGCATTTTCCTATCCTCTATGGTATCCTAAACTTGTAATTATGTTTGAAGTCATTTTACCGAGGATTATGCCTCGCCCGTATACTCTTGCTGTGGTAAACTCTTGGTTTCGTAACTCGAATATGATACAAAATTGAACCCCTCTTACCTCTATCCAATAATGACTCAAGGGTAACTACGATCAAAGAGGGCCACTAGCCATGGTTTTAGCAATATTCTATAACCTATATTTTCTTAAACTAATTTCAACTCTTGGGATCGTGCTTCGCCAGTGCGCTGTTGGCTGCAGTGTATCTATAGTCTCCAAAATTCAATTAAATGGCAACAGTGCGCTGTTGTCCTACCATTATGAGTTAACTAACATTCCTTTAACTATACCTGTAAAAATCCATGAGCTTCTAGAGATTCAAACATGTTGACTAGAAAATAAAGCGTAAGTACTATCAGTCACAGCCCTTAAAATAAAAGGTGAACAGGGAGGAAAATAACTGAAGACAAAGAAATACAAACATCCTAGTATCTATTTCATATGTATTTAAACCTTTGAGGAAAACTTTGAATCGAAACTAACTTGAGGTTCATCTATGGATAATATGATAATCAAAAATTATATAAAAATAATAATTCTTAGGGCAAAATAGAAACTACATAGGCAATTTGACTAAGATATGAGGATGATATCTAAGAGACAAAGAGAAGGAATTTGTACAGTTTATCAAGGTTAGATCATTAATTCTATGAAGCCCTGTCTCACCAAGCGAATAATCTATCCACATTGGATCGTATCGTCATATCAAGAGGTAATAGTGTACCTATAGGGACCTGACAACTATCAAAATTGATAACTCCTCATCAAAATGGCATGGCCTAGACTACCCATCAGAAAATTTGTATAAGGGACTCCTAGTCCTAGTCATTCTCTTAAATTAAATTAATTTCTAATTCGTGAATGAGCATTTCCTAGTCGCAGGCTCGCAATAGTATGACTAACTTAAGTACTATCATGAGTTGCATGATTTGCGAAAACAGACCTGCATGGGCCATCACAAAAACTTGTCACGACCTGCACCCATTTTTTTTTGGATACGAGACGCGTCCAAACCAGCCTACGCCGCAGTGTCGACGGTAGAATGCTGTCACGGTCATGATGATCAAAGTCACAAATAATGCTCATTTACAAATTAATTTAATTTACAATGATCATAAGTTTTACATTTGTAGAAAAATATAAACTTGTACAAATATTGAATGATTACAACTCAAATAACTAGCTAGTCTCTAGGCTTTTGTCTATAAGTACCCCCGTATCTCCTAATGCTAAGTGAATCCACGGCTAACCTGAAAAATATTAGTTTTCAGTCGGGAATGAAACGAGTACAATTCACTGAATGCAGTTCCAATATATGAAAATGACTATATAACAGAGGTTAGCCTTTAGACATATGATTCATAAAAACAAATGAAGAAAAATAGAATAAACTAAATACCGAAAACAATAAATAAAAAATAGAAAATACTCACCGACTGACAGACTAAAATACCTTTGATATGTGATCGGTCTCAGGATATTTACACGACAACTGTCTATACTGTCTAAAGTTACACTGTCTATACTGTATAAAGTTACACTGTCTACACTGTCTAAAGTTACACTGTCTACTTTGCAATAATAAATCACTATTTACACTGCCTATTTTGTAATAATAAATCACTGTCTATACTGAATAATGTAATAGAAATCACTGTCTATACTGAATAATGCAATAGAAATCTCTGTCTACACTGTCTAAGGTCAGATCACATATCTTCGGTACCTCACCTCCCTCGACGACACAAAACATAATGTAAAAGATTGAAATCACATCTCTACCGGCTATAAATGATGTATAGTAAGAATCAATACTGAAAAAAACAATAAACTGTACTAGCCTGTGGTCCTTTGCTGGTAAAACCGATAATCCAAACTACTCGGTGTGCCACAATAGTCAAAACTCGTACAACGATCTCCGGATGCTAAAATAAATATTACCAATGTTCTCAGATTAGTCAAAATAGCTAGAATTGCCTGTCCTTAAGTCAATTCTAGACACAGGGGCAAAACGGCAATTTTGGGTCAAAACGGTATCCGTCGTTGGACTCATTTTGCACCGAAAAATATGCCAAAGTCAATGGTCTCGAAAGTCGTCAAAATATATGTCTACGGATTCGTTTTGATGATACAAACCCAACGGTATGTCCAATTTTAGATTTCGGTGGGCTGTGCACGAAATCGTCCGTTGAGTCGGACCGTGGGGCCCGTAAAATGGTAATCCAATCAACTATCTCAGAATTGGACCAAACTTGGCTTACAGGACCAGGAAAATGATGCGGTCCTGTTGGCACAAGTTTTATCTCGATCTGACGAGCGTGCACAAAGTAATTAAGAAATTTGTACAGAGGCCGATACGGTGAATTTTGATGGATATGCATCAAATTCATCGCGCCCACGCGACCAATTTGAATTCCGTCAAAGCCCACACGTCCATGAAGCCGTTACACACCTTTCGATGCTTTCGGTTCGTGACCACGTCGCCTGGATTGGCGGGACGCACGTCGTGTCGAAGAGTTTTTCATAATTTTTAATATTATAAAACAGATTTTTCCTAATCTTTGAGGGCTGATTATACGGCACACATTGCATAAATACAGGAACGAAAAGAAGGGTTTCCATCTCCCATATATTTTCTATAAGTGTCTTCATATAGAATTTTGAAATCGTGCATGGGTTGGGAGAAAAATGACCGCGAACTAGAGTCGTTGGACTGATTTCGGTGTCCTATTTCGACAGGTTTTTCGGCAACTTTGGGTTCGATTTACGATGCGTGCAGTGCAAAGTGAATCAAGGTAATTGAATCGAAACGAAGGTGGTTAGGTTAGTAATCTAATAGCAAGAATCTAATAGTAATCTAATAGCAAGAATATATATACTGCCTAAGTAAATGCCAAAGTCCCAATATTACTCTACAGGAATATTATATATTCACAAAAATAGTAATCTAATAGCAAGAATCTTTACGGTATAATATTATACCTATATAACAATCATTTCCAAAATGCTTTCTAAATCACTAAAGTAAAATGCCAATACAACATACATATCTATGGTTGTCTCTGAACTTACTACCCGACTACGTGAGCTTGGACTTGGTTCGGGTCCGGTCCGGACTAGTTCGGTACCACCGGGTCACTTAAACAGTCAATTAATAATAATAAATAATTAAACTATCTATAATGGTCATGTCACAACTTGGCCTGGTTTTCCTAGTTAGGACATCACTATGGCTCGGCCTTCCCTACCAGGGCTAATACACTAGTCAAGGCACGCTACTGCACTATCCGTGCCATGATTCCTAGTCGTCTTGTACTTCAAAACTCAACTATGGCTAGAGTCATCTACCGTAATAATTAACTAAATAGTCATTTATAAAAATCATAAAATCCCCATTTAAATCAAATAAATAAAACAAAAAATATTTCAAAATTTTTCGGGAAGGGGAGCTACAAATCTACCCACCTTAAAAATAATTTTGTCCTCGAAATTCCAATTCATGACTATTCCTTAAAATTCAAAGTCCTTAATCTCCTCAAATTTTAATTTCTCCACAATATTTTATAACCCTCTCTAGCCATTTGTAATTGTGAAACCTCGAGGACTTCTACCCACCTTTGGTCATACTACTCCCTCGAAACACAGGTTGCTAAAACCTTATGGTCTTCTAACTATTTGCTAACAATTCTATCGGCAGATATCTAGGCATATGGCATCTATAATCCCTCATATCTATAAACAACCAAGCATTCAATAGTCAAGCAATATTATACTATAATTTAAGAATTTCCTGATGAATTCTAGACAACACGATCATTCGTCACCCCGGAATAGGAAGCGACGAGAATCAATGGTACGGAAAGCAAGGAGTATAATCAAGAGCAAATATAGAGTTTTCAAGGACGTGGAGAATTTCTAGGAGAATTTTCAAGGTAGTATGGATTGAGATTTCTAAGAATTTAGTCAGTTGCGCAGGCTCGTATCAGTACAGTTACGTAACCGATACGATATGCTCTGGCCTGCATGGGCTACCACAAAAACTGGTCACGACCCGCACCCGCTTTTCGGACGCGAGCTCATGAGCAAGCCAGCTACGTATCGAGCGGACTCCAGCCCGACTCAAGTACGTATAAGCTGTCAAGGTCATGGGTATCATGTCTAATCTAATCTATATCTCAATCCACGATAAACGTATAAAGCAAGAATGAACAAGTATAGGTCATGGTCTGCAGCCCATTAGCATATTGTCCGATTAGACTATAAGAATGATATGAGTCTATAAAATAAGTAGGAAATATCATGGTACTGAATATAAAGCACGAGAAGATAATAAAGAAATATCACAAGCAAATACCTGTATCATACATCGCAATCCTCTACCATCCTGCTCTGCTAACTAACTCCATACAGTCGCTAACCTGAAGAGATCATCAGGTCCTCAGAGGACTAGCAAGATACATAATATACAAGCTAACATGTAACAGTAAAAAGAAGCAAGAAACAATCAAGGGTATCCAACGAGACAAAATGAACCAAGACACAAGATCTAAACACGAGGATCCTAAGACACTGGCATGCCAAACTAGAAATGGCTGGCTATAAACTGCAGTCAAGGCAAGTACTCACAATCTATAGTGTCTCAATCGCTGTCAAGGCAAGTACACACAACCAAGACGGTAGCCAATCCTAGTATAAAATCCTATAGACCGTAGTCAAGGTAAGTACTCACAATCTATAGAATGTCAAAGTCAAATCCCACTAAAGTCATGTCAAGTCAAGCCAAGTCAAGTCATAATCAAATCGAGGAAAATCGTGGTGTGGGACTAGACGACTCTATCAAGCAATACGTATGAGACTAACACAGTGTAACAGGTAGAAAAATATCATAACAGAAACGGAACAAGAAACTAGAAACATGTAAAGTAAAACCATAACAGGATGAGTGTACTAGACATGGAATCAACCAATCACGAATGTAAGGAAAATAACCACATTGAGATGATGAACAAGCATATAATTTATACTGTACAAGTTGGCAAGGTATACTTGCCTGGTAGAAGTACGAAGAACCAATAAATACCGTCAACTGGTACGCCATAAAGTCGAAGTCCTCACAACTGTCTCCAAAAGTTGAAACAAACATTACCAACATTTTTAGAATAGTCAAATTAGCTAGGATTGCCTGTCCTTAAGTCCAATTCTGGATACAGGGGCAAAACGATAATTTTGGGCAAAATGGTGTCCGCCGTTGGACCCGCTTTGCACCGAAAAGCGTGCCAGGGTCAATGGTCTCTAAAGTTGTCAAACTATATGTCTACAGATCCAGTTTTCCGATACGAACTCAACCGTATGTCCAAAGTTGGATTCCGGCGGGCCGTGCACAAAATCATCCGTTGAGTCGGACAGGAGGGCCCGCGATACGACGATTTTATCAACTGTCTCAGAATCGGACCAAACTTGGCATACAGGACCAGAAAAATGATACGGTCCTGATGGCATAAGTTTCGTCTCGATCTGACAAGCGTGCACAAAGTAATTGAGAAGTTTGTGAAGTGCATGA
This sequence comes from Iris pallida, assembly GCA_029216955.1. Classification (NCBI taxonomy): domain Eukaryota; kingdom Viridiplantae; phylum Streptophyta; class Magnoliopsida; order Asparagales; family Iridaceae; genus Iris; species Iris pallida. The sequence goes on along the minus strand of JANAVB010007200.1, from coordinate 12,727,744 downwards.
TACGGTGAATTTCGACGGATACGCATCAAATTCGTCGCGCACACGCGACCAATTTGAATTCCGTCAAAGCTCACACGACCACGAAGCTGATACGCAGCTTTCTATGCTTTCAGTTCGCAACTACGTCGCCCGGTTTGGCTGGACGCACGTCGCGTGGAAGGTTTTTCTAGTTTTTGAAAATGGTTTTCACAGTTTTTTTCCTCATATTCGTATTGATTTATCTCTCTATATAATAAACTAAAATTAAAAGTAATAACATGGTTTCCATGCTGTTTTGGTTGCCTCTAAAACTAGTTAATAGGATTTTGGAAATTCTCTTCAGATTGGTGGCAATCTGCCTTCCAATACCCGGTTGGGACTGATCCTTACTGTTCCTGAACATGGGTTTTTGGGTCGAATTCGTCTCGATTTCCCGAAAGATTCATTAACCATCTATAAACTCTACTTGTTAGGGATCGAAGTGGGTTATGTAGGCTTCCTACAATACTTTACAGAGTCGATTTTCATGGAGTATTTGCGAAGAAACGAGATTTTGAAAGTAGGTACCTGGCGGTGTGTCTCCTGATGCCGCTGTCGACTTGTGCGCGATTTGCCGCGGTTTCTTCTGTCGTTCGGTGACCCACACGGCGGCGCACGGCCGTGGGTGGCCTCCCGCGGTGAACTCCGGCCATGTGTCGTCGTGGTGTCGGCGTTCCTAGGGTTTGATCGGTTGCTTTCCATCTCCTCTCGCGTATATATATGCAGCTCATATTTTCATCGGTTTGCTCTGTTCAGTTTATAAGGGGTTCGGGCCTGAGGGCTCTGTTGGGCGAGTAAGCAAGGTGGGCCTGCTTGCATTGGCAGCCTTGGGCTGGCCTCGGCCAGGCTGAGTTTGGAGTTCGAGCCTGTGCTATATTCGGTTTGCTGGTTTTGTGGGCGGCTCGGCTGGCCTGGGACTTCCTCTTTTGCTCTGTTGGGCTCATTTAGCTCTTAACCATTATATAACTAAAATATTAATTAATCTTTTAGTTTTTTATAGATATATTATATATAACTATTTACATATGTTTACCTGTATGTTTATTCATATATGGGTTGCTGAGCTCTATTGGCTTTTTATCTTTATTATTATTACCATGCACATATATGTATATATATATGTACATATATATATATATACCTCTATACGTAAATACACTCACACGTATTTATTTATATATTTATATATACCTACACATAATATACTTTTATATACATATATACATACATTAGGTATAACTCTACCCCTTTATATATGCATATACCTATATATGTATATATACAATATGTGCATAATAGCTAGATGTACCCCATATAGTATGTATACATTCAATCAAATATCTTATCACTATATAATATATATGTGGTTGATATCTACAATCAAGATATATAATCACCATGTAATCATATATGTACAACCAAGATACATCATACCTATATAAAATCCTCATATATAATTATTAAAATAATTAAAATACTAAAATTTATAATTAAAATTATTGGGAATATATCTAAAGTACATCGTTTACCATTTATGAACATATTTATTCACAAATATATATACTGCCTAAGTAAATGCCAAAGTCCCAATATTACTCTACAGGAATATTATCATATTCACAAAAATAGTAATCTAATAGCAAGAATATTTACGGTATAATATTATACCAATATAACAATCATATCCAAAATGCTTTATAAATCACTAAAGTAAAATGCCAATACAACATACATCTCTATGGTTGTCTCTGAACTTACTACCCGACTACGTGGGCTTGGACTTGGTCCGGGTCCGGTCCGGACTAGTTCGGTACCACCGGGTCACTTAAACAGTCAATTAATAATAATAAATAATTAAACTATCTATAATGGTCATGTCACAACTTGGTCTGGTTTTTTTAGTTAGGACATCACTATGGCTCGGCCTTCCCTACCAGGGCTAATACACTAGTCAAGGCACGCTACTGTACTATCCGTACCATAATTCCTAGTCGTCTTGTACTTCAAAACTCAACTATGGCTAGAGTCATCTACCGTAATAATTAACTAAATAATCATTTATAAAAATCATAAAATACCCATTTAAATCAAATAAATAAAACAAAAAAAATATTTCAAAATTTTTCGGGAAGGGGAGCTACACGGCTAGTCGAAAGATCGATCGTGCGCGACGAATTCCCTCGACGAAGTCGGCCCGCGGCTGTGCTGTTGCCACTGTGTTCCATCTTGGTTTCACGCTCGTGTGCGTGGGTTCTTACGCCTGGCCGGCCAGTGGCCACGTGCGGCGGCGTCCGAGGCTGGGGAGGGTAGCGCCGTCGGAGTTTAGGGTTCGGTTCCTCTCTCGATCTTGCTCCCTCTTTATATATATATACGAGTTCTGTAGTTTTTTCGATCGGGGAAAAAAATATGGTTCTATTACTGCTGGGAGGTTCGAGCATGTGGCCGACTGGGCTTGGGCCCAAGCTCGGCTTGGACTGGGATTGATTCCCATTCTTTAGCCTAATATTTATATATATATATATATATATATATATATATATATATATATATATATATATATATATATATATAATACATATATGCCATTGAATGTATTTATATATATATATATATTCTCTATAAAATCTGAAATAAACCTCAATGCTATCTATTCTTAGGGTAGACCCTATACATATATATATATATATATATATATATATATATATATATATATATTATATATATATATATATATATATATGACTATATATAATAATATTTAGAAAAAAATATTTAATTAACAAAAATAATATAACCAATAACAATAAAATAATATTATATATATAATAACCTCAGTAAAATAATAATAAATATAATAAAATTCAATAAAATAATAATGGTGTATATATACCATTATGCGCAATCTAATAATCCCTAAAATGCATAAAGACCCATTGAATATCAACTAACAATAATATTTATAATATTTAATTATGAATACTTAGAAATATTCATTAAATCATTAAAACGGAAAACCACCCACTCACCAAAATACACAAACACGCATGTCATCGGATGTCCCGCATGACTACATGGGCTTGGGCTTGTCTTGGGTCCTATCTGGACTAATTCGGTACAACCGGGTTCCCTAAAACTCAATAATATAAATAATAAATAATTAAAACTTCGGTAAGGGTTAAGTCACAATTTGGCCTGGTTTTCCTAGTTAGGACATCACAATGGATCGGTCTTCCCTATCAGGCTATTATACTAGTCGAAGCACGCCATTGCACTGTTTGTGCCACGATTTCTAGTCACCTTGTACTCCAAAACTCAACCATGGCTAAAATCATTTACCGTAATAATTAACTAAGTAATTATTTATAAAATTCTAAAAATCACCATTTAATTCCAAAAAATAAATAAAATATATTATCAAAATTCTGGGAAGAGGGGTCACAGGTTAAGGAGAAAGTCAAAACTCAGATTCCAGCGATGATTTCTGATAGTGATACTGATGGACCTATTGATGAGGGCCCTTCGATTTTGAACAAAGAGGAAGGGTCAGCTGGAAGGGTGACTCATGTCTTGGTGGGGGAGTCGTCCCGTGAGGCTTCACCTAAGTTGTCCGACGAGACCACCTGTAAGCTTCTTGTTGAAGAAACCCTTAGTGAGTCGACCGCTGGGGGTCCAGTTGAGGCGGTTACGGGGGTTGATAAGGCGAGGACCGCCGTAGGTTACTGCAGCTTCAGAGTCTGTAGAGGTGTTAACCGGTCGTCTGTCGATATCACCTCCAGTTCGTGTCTTATCGTCTGCTCCATTAAGGACGATAGTACCTCCGCTTTTGGCTGTACCTCCCGAACGTCCAGCAGATTGTTGGTTCTGCTGATGAGCCATCCGTTGCGCCTCTACTAGTGACTTCGACGAGTCAGGTGGATGGGGAGTATTATGCAGGGCTCCTACTGGATACCATTCGAAATGCCCTGAGGCATGGTATAGATGGTGCTCTACAAGATAACCCGATGCTTAACCAGGTCCAGCATATAGTGGAAGTTATGTTAGTGCTCCTGCATGAGTACCCGGAGCACGAAGCAAAGGCTGTCGTGGCGAGAGACTTGCTGGTAAGTTTGGAGGCCGTCACTCGGGAACTCCAAAACTTGGAAGATAGTCTTCTAACCCTGGTTGCGGCAGAGTTGGAAAGAATAATTTCTAAGGAATCACAATATGAACATAGTCGCCAGGTTCTGGCCGCTCGACTTATCGAGGTTGATACCGAGATAGAAAAGACGGCTGACGCTGAAGAAGTTCACCTCAATCGCAGCCATGGAGAAGCAATTTGTGGCTTTTTGGGAGCAGATCTGCAAGTTGGAGACGACATTGGCTTTTGTCGTATGTGACTTAGAAAAGTCGAAGGGTCAGGAGTAACTTCTGTGCCAGCATTTTAATACTTTGGCCCGGGAGAAGGAGGATATTGGCAATTTCCAGGCCGAATTAGTCCTTGCGAATCGAGCCTTGTCTTCTGTTGGAGATGAAGATGCCCAACGTCAGGAGGTTGAGCAAAGGGTCCTGGCATCAGTCGATGATCGGAGAGACCACTTGAGAGGCCGCTTGGAGGAGCTTCAAACATAATTTTCTCAGTTCTGATTTTCTTCTTCCCTTTTTCTCTCTCTCTCTGTGAGAGACTCTCTTTTGTAATATATTTCAATCACATATGAAATTTCTTTTGCTTCCTTTTCTCTGTTCATATTCATTCTTGTGAAATGGGTACAAGAATAGGAATTCCCACAAGGGAACGACTTTATTAGGGACAGGGTGTTTACTCAGAGGTAATATAGACGTGGCAAACACCGAACCTTTGTAGAGAAACTTTTCTTACTCAGAGGTGATATGGACATGGCAAGGATTGAATCTATGGGTCGTAGAATGACTCAGAGATAATATGGACGTGAAAGGTTCTATAAATGACAACTGTGGAGGATTGTCATGGAAAGGGTGCTTTAGTCAGAGGTAATATGGACATGGCAAGCATCCTTCTACTAGAATAACAGTTCAGAGATAATATGGACCTGGCTTTATTCTAGGGAGTTATGACAAGTTTGGGGTTATCGTAACGGGGGTGACTACACAGAGGTAATATGGACATGGTAGACACGATTATAGAAGGACACTTCAGAGGTGATATGGATGTGAAATATTTTCTATGTGGTCATGATAATACAGAGTCTTTACGGGAGATACAACTACTCAGAGGTGATAGGGACATGGTAGATGCACAGCAGGATGTAAGAAAGCAATCTTGAGATAATATGGACGTGGAGGGCTTTACTTACTGAGATTTAGTGTAGGAGGGTTGAACAAGTTTTTACCAGGAACTACAAGCACGCACGAGGGCACATGAGCTCCTATTGGCGTTGCTGATGAAGATGGATTTTAGGAAAGTTTCATCCCCTAAGTCGATCTGGACGACCTCTTCCTCCATGGGAGGCTCTCGCTGTCTGAACCGCCATTCCTACTGAGAGCCAAGGTGTTGAGCTCAGGGCTCTTCTTCGAAGAAATTGAGTGCCCGGTCTTCTTCCTCTGCGGGATCGTCTGTGAAACTATGTTGACGAATAGTACCTTCTGTAGGTCCCGGCCTATACTGGTATCAGAATCCCAGGTTGAAGAGTCGAAAGAATGCGAGAGTAGTGGAGCCTCCGAGTCTGAACTCTCCGAGGTGGTCGTAGGAGTAATATACCCCAACCCCCGGCGAGTACGTTGGTAGTAGTTCTGAGGCTTCCTCTTTGGAGTACGAACTCGTAAGGGAAGCCGCCGACCCTTGCCGTAGTTCAGCCCTTTGTTGTTGTTGTTCATGTCATATCCCATCTTCTGGATGAGATATTCGGGTTCCGGTTCTCCTGAGGTTGGCCGGTGCGGATGTTCCAGTCGACCGAAGACGATAGGTTGCTCCTCTAGATTCCTTGGCGGGACTAGGAAGTAGGAGCCTTTGGAGGGGACAACTTGGTTTAAAGGTTGGCGGTTGTCACTTGCGTTTGTAGAGTTTATAGAGCATTGTCTAAGAAGTACTTAGTGTTCCAATACGCACAGAAGTAATTCGAAGACAACTTTCTATTAATAAAATGCAAAATTTTATCCCGAGGGATTACATCATCTAAAGATTGTGCCTCGGTATTTGTGCAGACGTCATCTTGTAATTCCTCGTGGGCAAGAGCTTCTACAGAAGAAGGTGAAGGAGATTTTCACTTCATCTTGATCACCGCAGGAGGCGTAGCCAGAGTACCCTGCAATTTTGAAGCGGGTGTTGGGTCTTGTTGGGAGAGCTTTATTTGCAGGGGCTCCTAGCTTGATGCCGTCGGAGGCGACCGTGCTGGAGCCTTGCCCAGGAGTTTGATGACCAGGGGACTGGATTCTTAGGTGGCTTCCCTTTCAGTCGAACCCTCATGGGTCCTTCCGTGATGGCTGCAGCTTCTGCTTCATCATCGGTATCATGGGACTCATCGTCCCACGGGAGTGGTTTGTACAGATCGGCATTCGTACAGTATGCATTGAGACCTCGAAATAGGTCGATATCAGCGAACTTCATCTTGACGGTCGCATCACTGGCCACGTACTTCATGTACTGGTGAAAGATGGAGGGGACGATCATGTACTTATGGATCGATGGCCGCCCAAGCAATATATTGTAGTTTATGTCCACATCGATGACGCAAAAGGTAACCTCGGTATGAAGGTCACCTATTTGGCACTTCAATCGGATCTTGTCCAAAGGCTCACTATTTCTCGTGTTGAAGCCGCTGATGGTGGTGTTTGATGCCGTGAGATGGTACATCGGGATCCCCAAAGCTTGGAGCAGACTTCGAGGGATGATGCTAAGCGATAAGCTCGGGTCGATGTGAATGCGATCGACCTTGATGGCACCCACGTATCCTGTGTAGTACAAGGGTCGGTTGTGCCATTTGTTCTTTAGTAGCATATCGTGCTACGCGAAGGTGATGTTAGGAATCATCTCGACCACGCTATGGCAATGCGGACATGCCGTCGGGTCTTTCTTAGGCTGCTTGAACTGTGCGAGGTAAGCCTTTGCATTCTGTAGTGCCTCGCTCAGGGCGTCCCGAGTCGCTTTGGAGAGCCGGAGAAGCTTGAAGAGTGATAACCGCGATGGCGTGTTGGCCAGCTGTGCCATTATATTAAAGTTGTAGGGCTTGATCGGGCCTACTGTCGAATCCTTTCGTAGAGTCTTCTCGAAGCGGACCTCCTTCTGTTTCTGCTTATCTGCGGCAGAAGGTTGAGAAGGTTCGGCTTGTGTTGTATCGGGAGTAGAATGGGTCGTCGGTGAAGGCGTCTCTTCTTCAGGAGCCTGGTCTTCCTCTCGCTGTAGAGCCGAACGAGTGGTCACCCTGGTGTCTTCTGCCGATGAGGAGGCCATGCAACATGTTCTGACCTTCCTTCTTTTAGCTGGGCGTGTTGCTGGCGCAGTCATTTCAGGATTAAGATTTAGATGAACCCACATTACTTCACCTTGCGGTGTTATGAAGGGGATGAGGCCCTGAGCATTGTCCCTGACGGGCGGAAGGTTGACGACTTTCATCATTGCCTTTGTGATAGGGACAACGCTGTCTTGAGTCTTGGCTAACAGAAAGCTTTTGGACTGTACCGTGACTATGTTGGCCGTCACAGCCTTTTCTTCGTAATCGAGGAAGATGACTTTGGCGTCGATAAGACGTTGAATCTGTCTTTTCAACACATAGAAGTCGTGTGTTGAGTGGTGGATGTACTGGGGGTAATGGCAGTACTTAGGATTATCCACATTTCCTACTTCGTCAGGACGCTTGGGAGGTAGAAGCTGCAGCCTGTCGGCCATAGTCAGCATCTCGAATAACTTGAGAGTGTCTTCGTCATTGAAGGAGTAGGTTTCCTTCGGCTTTTGGGCTTTGGCTTGGAGCTAAGGAGCGCTGGACCCTTTGTAATATTGACGGCCATAGCTTGCTTGCCTTTACCGTCTCTTACTCACTTCCTTTTATCTTTAATAGAAGAAAAGTTCAGACCCAGGAGTTGTGTATCATGTGCCTTCTTCTGAACTACGTCTACTTCAGTAATGAAGGGCGTCCACACAGTGCAAGGAGCACTGTGCCACAGTTTGATGGCAGGGAGCATATTTTTATGGCATGAATCCAGGAGCATGGGCTCAGGCATGCCTGGAGGTAGCCTTAGGGCGGCCTGGCAGAAGCGTTCGATGTACGCTCATACGGGCTCTTTTTCTTTCTGAATGATGTCCATGAGAGTAGACATCGTCATGTCCAGCTCTCCTTCGTAGAACCGTTCCAGGAACATATTTTTCAGGTCTTCAAAGGATTTAATTCAGTTGTCGGGCAAACTGCAGAACCATTCATAGGCCACCCCCTGTAGAGCTCCAACGAAGATGCTGTTCAGAAGGGCATCGTCCTTTGGTAGGTGTCCTATTACTGAGGCGAAGTACCTCAAGTATCATCTGGCCAAATCATAAAGGGTGATAGTCTGTGGTTTATATTTGGGAGGATAAACCATATTGTCCTATCCAGCAGGATAAGCCTACCGGAATGCCCATCTTTTGGAGTGTGGCTCGCTTTTCTTTGGCATCGTGGTGAGCGTATAACTCCTCGAGTGCTTGCTGTATTTCGTTGGATACTGCTGAATTGATGGTCGACGACTGTGTGACTTAGTTTATGATGGGCAGGGTACTAGCCCCATCACAAACCGTCGGAACCGCAGGTATGGAGGCAGTGGGAACCAATCTGTCCTTGATCTCCAGAACGAAAGAGACTAAAGTCTACATGGATATGTTCAATGTGTTAAGACTTGCTTCGAGAGCCTCAATGTGTTTCTGCTGATCAGTACTTCCGCTCGATTATTCATTGTCATCAGCCACCATGCACACAGATGCTATGTGCGTGTAAGTAGAAGGGGTGGTAGATCTTTTGCTTTCTGGTTCGGAGTGCTGGTGCACATCGTCTTGTGGGAAGACGGGTAAGTTGCGATCGTCCTATCACTCGACATTGTTCCTACCTCCGATCTTTTGACTGCTTGCGCTTGCAGAAGTGTCGGTGTCATAGGTCTCTTTGTTATGCTGAAATGAAGGGTCGTTATACACCGTAGTAGGTTGGCTACCCCCAGCAGGTGCAGCGGTCGATGAACCGTCTTCTTACGATGATGATCCATCCTTGGAGCGCGTGTGTTGGAACACGCCTTCCTTGGGCACAGGCTTCTTACTACCCCCAGGCCGGTATTTGGACTTGCCAACCGAAGAAAGGGGTTTCTTGGATAGCTTCTTCTGGAACGGTGAGTCCCGAACAATATTGCTTGAAGAAAACATGGAGCTCTTCTTCTTCTTCACCAGTTCTCGATCGCAGCCTTTGAAAGAAAGACCTCCTCTTTGGCGGTGATGGATCTGCTTGAGAACATCAGTAGTTGATGGTAATCTGAGTACAGTTGGGTCTTGATTTAGACATCAATTGTGTCTCAGATTCTTTTTTTGTCCTACGCTCACAGGGAGCAGACGAAGTCTTCATGCCTCTACTTTCTTCGTGTACACAGAAGCGCTGTACGCAGTCTTAGATATATAGAGAAGGCATTCTTCCTTTGAATTCTTGTGGGTGAGGTCCGAGTATGCCTCGATCAGAGAGTCGCTGATGACGTACCTCCGGCCTTGAGTAGTGCGAATGGGTGCTCAAGGGATGACGGGGTTCCGCCGGACAAGGATTCAGAGAGTCAGGGGTGGTCTTATATAGCTTTCTATTGGCTGCGCACGTTACTGTCAACGCAGGCCTCCGGTCCGCCATAGGCGTAACACTTTGATCGTATGGGGCGAGTGTTGCCTTGATCTTCTCCTACCACGATTAGATGATGCATAGTATTTGGAATCTAACATGGCCATACTCGATGGACCGATTATTCTTTCGAAGAAAGAAGTTCTCACTGGTGCAGCATCCTCCACGAGTGGGCTAACCGTCATATGCTCATTTCGGTGTTGCGCCTTTGTCACGCTTGCCATAGGATAGCCGTGCTCTTTTCTGTGTTTCCCGAGCATGGGATGAGAGAGAGATGGCCTGGCATCAGCGGTCGAAGGGATCTTTGGGGCTTCATCGACGAGGATGGATTGAGACGCAGTCCCCTCCGTCGTGCTGCTCGTCGCAGCCGCCTTAGGCACCCAGGTCCATCGAGTCTTCTTAAGTTTTACGAACCGCTTCGAAGGTCTCGACTTCTCTTCAGAAAGAAGAGCTTCAAAAGCTTACTGGTTGAAGCGTACGAACAACACCTTCTGAGAGTATCCCAGCAAGTCATCATCGGATTGCGTCACCACCTTCTCATTGGAGGAGAAGGTAGTCCCGAGCAGAGTCTCCATCTTGTTCGACAAGACAAAAGATTGAACGAACTTTTTGTATTATGAACTTAAAAAAGAGTATAATCGATTCTTATGCGAAGAAATCTAAGTACAAAAGCTTCTGGAAAAGTGTGACGGTTGAGATCGAGCACTACAGCGGCTCCTTTACTCCGTTGACGATCCGATGATGATATGAGACTTGCTCTGACTTTCTGGTGCCTTTGATAGAACTCTAGGGTTGTCGATCAGGAGGACGTCGAAGTTGAAGATTTTGATAATTCGGTGGATCTTCTTTTGCTTGTTGATGCTCTTGTTGGGGGAAAACCTCTTCTATTTATAGGGGAGAAGGGCACATATACGATGTGCATTAGGTTTTCGAGATATGAAGGAATCTATTGTACTTGTACGGTACGGACTTCTGTGGCGCTAACACGTAGCGGGTGCTGAGATTCCCCTCAAACGAGGTCTCTGATGACTATCAAAATAACTGAAGAAGGTGACACATAGTGTGTGCCGATTTACTTGTTAAGATGTAGCCGAGCAAATCTTATCTTGGGAAAAATTGCTTTACAACCACTTCTGCTTTCACTTCTTGGCTCACGAACCCTGTTAGAAGCTTCATTGTATTTCTTCTGTCTGAATTTCTCATTCGAACAACACCAACTATGGACCATCAGCATCCTAGATTTGTTTTTCTTTACTTCGTTCTTTCTAATACTGAAACCAACTGTTTTTGAATATATCCGGTAGAATGTCTCTGCTTCTTCAATAGAGTTGAACGGTAAGCCAACAATATCTTCATCTAAGAGATCCCTTGGGTCTTTGTTAATGTTGGCAGACTGTAATTTTTTTCATGATCGGTGCATCAAAATCTAATATAGATTCACCATCGTCCCTAAAAACAGAATTAAACAAAATAAGTATGAGAAATCAATGTAAAAATATAATGCATTTTAGAAAGGGTGAAGCGAAATAACATTTCGTTGTTTGCGTTGATGTCATCATCATCGTTATGATGCATTTCTCCGTTTTTTTCTTCCTCTTGTTCTTTATTGTCTCCTAAGTTAACAGATTCCAATCTTTGCTTATCGTCCAAATCATCTGACACCGCTATTGAAGCGAAGCTTTCTTCATCAACTAATTTTTTCACATGACCATCAGTTTCTCCATGTGACACCGCCATTGAAGAAAACAAAGTGTCTTAGAAACCAACAAAAGAAACGAAGAACAAAAAATAATACAAACAGAAAAAGAAAAATTCTTTATGTACCTCCAAAAACTCTCTCCTCCATCTACCTCCGCCACGGGCCCTCTTCTATTGGCTTATGTCTTCCCCCAACTTCCCCTCTATTTGTTTGGGTCAATAAGGCAGCACCATGTGGCGGAGGGACATGGAAGAGGGATATTTTGGAGGTACATAGAGCATTACTCAAAAAATGCTTGAGTGATCCTAAAATTATGCATAATTTTAAGGAACCAACTTCCAAAAACATAACCTTTTCGTCTTCTGTGTACATATTTTATTGAATTGTGTAGGATAAAGCATGCAACAACACTTAAAGCTACGTTTACTAGTGTGTAATTATTTGTAATGATATGACATTAGTGAACATAATCTGCGAGAGAGAACCCGAGAGAGAGAGAAAGAGAGAGAGAGAGAGAGAGAGAGAGAGAGAGAGAGAGAGAGGGAGATGGGATAAAGAGAATTATGAAAATATTCCCGCGAGACGAACCAAAATAAAAAAATTGGGCGCTTGATTTAACACTTAAATTAGATTTAAATTCACAACTTAAAAATAGTATTAATGCCTGTAATATTATTGAAACTAGTATTAATATTATCACTACTGTTACCGGACCATATTCTGTTCGACTGGTAGTCCATCGGTTCGGAATGATAAAGTTCGATGCGGCCGGTTTGACCCATACCTGTAGAACCCTCCGAATTCAATTGATCAAATCAACAAGTTTTTATTTCAATAGCTCTTTTACTAATAACTACCATCATCACGTATCTTGTTTTATATTACGCACGTGAAAGGATCGAGCTCGACTAGTTCTAGCATACGAGTTTAGACGAACACTAACCGAAATCGAGCAACATGACATCAGCTAAGTTTCTACTGCAATGACATTACTGTTAGTTTAAAATTTACAATATTATTCAAACTAATATTAATATTAAAATTTAAATTAATTTTTGATTTAACATTTAAATTAGATTTATATTCATAACTTAAAAATAGTTAAAGTTAAAATTTAATTTTTGTTTTTAAATCTATAATATTATTGGAATTAGTATTAATATTAACACTACTGTTACCAGACCATATTCTGTTCGACTGGTAGCTACCATCGCTTTAGAATGATATAGTTCGATGCGGTCGGTTTGACCCATACCTGCAAAACTCCCGAATTCAATTGATCAAATCAACAAGTTTTTATCTCAATAGCTCCTTTTACTAATAATTACCATCATCATGTATCTTCTTTTACATTACGCATGCGAAAGGATCGAGCTCGACTAGTTCTAGCGTAAGAGTTTAGATGAACACTAACTATTACGACCCGTACCCAGAGTAGCGCACGAGAAGTGGGTACGTCTAGCCTACGCCACAGTGTCGGCGGTAGAACGTTGTTCTAGGTTACTATTTAATCAACAACTCACGCAATTATATAATGTACTTGTAAAATCTCAACTCCGAACGGAGGACAAGTATAGATATAAAAAAATCTCAATCACAGTCTAAGAACGATAAGATAACACAGAAGTTTATAACTAAAGACTAAAAAACAACAACAAATATAAACTACTATATAATAATATCTCAAACAAACTCAATATCTCAAGTTATTGCAATTCAAGTTCTAAACATGAATCTAAAGCAAGTCTACTAGCTAGTCTCCTGATCACTCCTGAGTGTCGGGGCCAAAGGTAGCTAAACCATCTCCTGGTCCATAGTAAGTAGGGCAAGTGTCCTCGGGGCAAGCATCTGTAATATTTTTCAACAGGTCCAGTCAGGACAGGAATGAGCACAACTCATCAAGAAATCCTAAGTAAATGAAAAAGAACTATAAAGCAGTTATATACAGTTATATTGATGAACATGACAATTTTATACAGGTAGTGATGTAGAGAACAGTTAAAGTACAAGAGAAGTAAGGTAACAAAACAAGAGAAGAAACATGTCAAGGAAGACTGTAAAACAAGATCTAGCTGAACTAGAGTAACATGATATAAGTCCAGATAGTACAATATAGTCAAGTATAAATCCCAATGTGAGTTCAGACAACATAAATCTAATACCAGATGAATCCAGTACAAGATGAGTCCAGTCAGTGATCAATGATTCCAGGGTGAGTCCAGACTATATACTAATAGTGTGTTTTAAAATACCGAGATCGACATGTAAACAACTGTAGGTAATACGACATATCGTACACTCGGCCAAGTGTGGGATGGCTATCTTTTCAGTATAATTCTAAGGGAGTGGTTCCAGTATTTGGGAATGTTCACATGTCTACTCCAATATTTCCCCACCCAACAAGTACAAATGAATCCATAACCCGACACGAAAATAAGTACAAGTCCAGCTAGCATATGAACGATACCAGTAAGTGATTCCAGTATGTGATGCCATTAGTGGTTCCAGAAATGGAAGCAAGATATGAATAAATGAGTGTCACATGTAACAGATCCAGCAATAAAATAAGGAATCAAATAGAACTAACTAGAACTGAAGTACAGTAATCGATAAGTAAATAAAAGAACTACCAGAGAATGTACTCACCTGATACCCTGAATGAATGATGTATATCAGATATCTGAACCGGAGTCACAATATCCTATTTAGAGCAGTACAGGTTATATTATGCGAAGAAATCTAAGTACAAAAGTTTTTAGAAAAGTGTGACGGTTGAATCGAGCACTGCAGCGACTCCTTTACTCCGTTGACGATCCGATGATGATATGAGACTTGCTCTGACTTTCTGGTGCCTTTGATGGAACTCTAGGGTTATCGATCAGGAGGACGCCGAAGTTAAAGATTTTGATAATTCTGTGGATCTTCTTTTCCTTGTCGATGCTCTTGTTGGAAAAAAACCTCTTCTATTTATAGGGAAGAGGGGCACATATGCGATGTGCATTAGGGTTTTGAGATATAAAGGAATCTGTTGTACTTGTACGGTACAGGCTTCTGTGGCGCTGACACGTAGCGGGTGCTGAGATTCCCCTCAAATGAGGTCTCTGATGACTATCAAAATAACTGAAGAAGGTGACACATAGTGTGTGCCGATTTGCTTGTTTAGATGTAGCCGAGCAAATCTTGGGATTTTATCTCAGATTTAGATTCTGTGTAATCTTCGTCCGAGATTTAAATCAATATGCATTTATCAACTAGATCAATTCCAATCCTATCTTTGAAAGAGACGATTTAAGCAAACCGATTAGGTGGGACAATGCTTCCTGCGCTTCAGGTAAGGCTGGCTGCGCTTCTGGGACGACGATTAGACTGTTCTTCTGGAGACGACAGAACTTCTGTGCTTTAGGACGACGAGTGGACTATGTTTCGAAGACAACGGAGCCTCTGTACTTTTAGGGGCAACGAGTAGGCTGTGTTTGGGGCAAAGTCACTGTGCTTTAGGGCGACGAGTAGGCTGCATCTTTGTCACGCCCCAGAACCAGAATACTGGAGAGCGGGGGAATGACTCAGCCAGCTACGTATTACGGGTAGATAAATACCGTATAATACGATCAATGTTGTCTAACCAGACGAGGGGGTGCATACTACATAAAGGTCTTACTATGGTCATTTCACATCTATTATCTCAATCATTCAAACAAGGAAACAGTAATAGAGAACATGTAAGATAAAGCAGTAAGGCATCCCAAACGCTCAGTCAAAATGTTCTTGAGATCTGGCTTTACAAAATATAGCCAAATGATATAGCAAGTATACACAATTGTTATCAGCTGCAGTCTGACTTAATTACAATCATGTAAAAGTAAGTACAAGACAATCCGACTAACATGTCGGTGCCAAACGGCTAAGTATAAAGGTAAATAACAAAACGAGCTGTGAAGTAAGGAACCCACTCGAGTCCTCCTGCAATCATGCCTCTAGTATTGACCATCTTGGAGGTAGAAGTACGCTGGATCCTCGGGAACCGGCTCTAAATCTGGCCATGCAAAACCAGAGAGGTTAGACCTCTAATAGCAAGTACCACAAGGAAGGACGATATAAAGGACATAAGCCAGTAAGTAAAAAAATATAATAATAGATCTCTGCTTGCTACTAGGATTCACATCATATCACGATACTTCAAACCAACCTTCCAACCAAACAAGAACAGAAGTTGGCCCGTCATGTCCTGACATTCTGATCATCCCAGTTAGGTAACAGAGTAGTACAGTACACAAACAAATCATCTTGAACGGCCAATCAAATTCTACGGCTTGCTATTATGAGTCCCAAGTTATCCTAGAATTATGCAATTAGGGATTCCTCAGTTCTTACTATGTGCGAGCAAGGCTAGTCTATCCAATCAATCAATTGCGCCAATCATGTAGTTAGACGAGTCCCAGCGGGACGCCCGCCGTTATAGCATGTACAATAATATAAGCAGATACCATTCCCTGCCCGTGTGACAGATTTACAGTATATGTGGAAACCAGCTGGCCCGTCGGGCACTTAATAGTCCCAAGGGGGCTGCCATGTAAGAACTCGGGAATCCATTCTCTCTATGCCACCATTATTTTATTTAACTTAATGGTCTCTACGTTGAGTGAAGTTCCATGCCGTGGATCATGGTCATTCGAATGAGTACTTTCGTACGGGGTACGATATGCGCAACTCTACAATGATACCCGTGCTGCTAGGTTGTAGGTTTTACATAGCGTGATGCAACAATCAATTTAACCACGGAATAATCATGCCTTGACCATAAAGTACACATGCTATCTTTGTAAGATAAATAGAAAATTAAATAATAAGTAATTACTTTTGAAGCCTGCATGTGCCTGTATGCCAATATTCGGGATCGGCTAGTCGAGTACAATAGTTCATTACATGAACGTGTCTCATTCATTCATTTCAATAAGACGACTAGCCAGTCTCTTAGTTCCAACTAGGAACGTATGATCAATTATTAGTCAATGTCACAATCATTATCAATGGTGACAAGGCATGAAAGTCAATTAGTATTACATGGGGTCGAGCCTATAACTCCTCAAAATTAAGTTCTAGTCATACTGGGTATCCATGGATCAATCAAGACATATGACACATTCCACATAACAATCTGTATTAACAATATTAACATATCATGATTTATCAAGTTCATGCAAAAAGGCATAAGGATATAATAGAAGAATTATCATGCCATCATTAAATGAATAATTATAAGACAATTAAAACACCCAGGTCAAGAAGTCACGCCAATAAATCTATGCTAAGGCCAAAAGTTACGCAAGAAGTCTATGCTTAAGACCAACAAGTCACGCTAAGTCTAGCTGGGGTGAGCGTGAAAAATGGGCGTGAATAGTGAGCATGAAAAGTGATACACGCTGGCAAGCGTGAGCGTGAAAAGTCACGCAAGCAAGCACAGCGTGAGCGTGAAGGGAAATTTACGCAGACTCTAGTGAGCGTGAAACGGTGACAAGAAATCTACGCACACAAGGATGTGCGTGACTAGAATACACGCACGCTCATGGATGTGTGCGTGACTGAAAATACACGCACGCTCATGAGAATGTTAGCGTGACTAAAAATACACGCAGATACGTACAGACGTGTGCGGGACTAAAAATACACGCAGACACGTACAGACGTGTGCGTGACTGAAAATACACGTAAACATGTAAAGATGCGTGCGTGACTGAAAATACACGCAAATACGTAAAGACGCGTGCGTGACTGGGCTGATGTTTTACGCGAGAAGAACTAATCTCTCTTGGAATCATGAGAAGAAGGCAAATGAACCATAAAAATGGGTGATTGAGAAGCAAGTTTGCACTTGCCTTCTCCTGCTGCTGGTAGGTGGTGGAGAGTAATGAGAGGATGAAGAAGAAGTAATGGTGAGAATGAAGTAATGAGGAGAGAGAAAGAGATGGAAGCTTTAAATAGGAGGAGTGGTGGTAGGTGGGATGTTGGGCCGGGTTTAAGGGGATTCAGCAAACCGAAACCCAATAAGAATAAAGCAGCAAATAAAATGTAGGAAATAAAATTGTAGAATATAATTGCAGAAATAAAATTGCAGGAAATTAATTAACATGAAAATTTTAAAGAGCAGATAATTAATTAACATGAAACTAAAGGAATTTAAATACAGAATAATACATGATAAATTCTAAATAAATACACATGAGTTGTTCATATATAAAAATATGCATTCCGAGAACGGGGAGTGATAATCTTCAGATAGACTATTTTACTGTGCCTTATAGTAGCAGTCGGCTTGTGCTGGAGGCAAAAGGTGTCTCCCAAGTCTCTGAAGAAAGGTGTTTCTAAACTTTTGGGCCGGAGCAGAATGCTGCGTCGTTGGAGTTGAGGTGGTGTGAAAACATCACCAGTCTGCGCCTAAGGTTGGTGCAGGAATGTACCTGCGCCCCTGGATTAAAGGCCTTAGCTTTGAAGTTTTCTTTTAAAGAGCAATGAATGACCGCTCCTTAGTGAACGACTCCATCTTAATTGCCACCGTTACTTGGTGAATTTCAAAGGGTCCTAGGATCATCTAGGACTTAGTCGAATAAACTTTATTTAATGATGTTCATCTTGCTGAGTCCTAGGTTCATTCTATTAATGTGGGAATTTGGACCGTCGGTCATGTGGCCTGTGTTTTGGACCACTCCCGCCCTATATAAAGGAGGAGTTTCTTCTGAAGAGTCACGTCTTCTTTCTGGCACCCTTCACCACCATGCTGGATCCAAACTTAGCTTCGAGCGGCGGTTGTCCTTGCATAAATCGGATTTTGGTTGAGGATTCCTTCGTTCAAAGGGGCTATAGAAGAAATATTGATGAGTCTTGGAACATGCTAGAACGCTTTTCATAAGGAGTTCGGACCTGGGTGATGCCTTGGAGGTCTTCGAGGTCCTGACGACCTAGTTTGTGGGTGGATGGCCAACCCGAAGAGCCACCGGTTGTGCTCTGTCCTGCCCATTCTGGGCTTTTGAGACCTTCTGCAACTTCTAGAAACCCGGGCCAATTGCTGCTTCAGGAAGTTGCTCACTTCAGTCGAGTAGCTGATACGCTTTTGGAGGGTTGCACCCACAAGAAAGTCAGAATACGCTTCAATGGGGATCAATCTTCCAGTATGCGTACCGAGAAGAAAGGAGACTGCGCTTTGACGAAGACTAAACCCCTTGTAGACTCCTCTAGGCTTTACTGAATCCGTAATCGATCCTTTATAGAAGAAGTAGGATTAGTCCTTTACATATAGCCTTGATGAATCTGTACTAGATCTTTGTAGGCATAATAATTACAGAACCTCCTCCCGTATCTTCTGTTGTCTTTTTAATACTCATTCTGCGCCTTTGTATCATCTGCACTCGGTGGAGGAATGTTATCAGCTGAGATATTTCATGCTTCTACAATTGCTAACCCGTATTCTGCTCAATAAGTGCTTCATTAGCCGAAGCACTCGTGCATTGACGAGCAAGTGACTCTCTCTGATGATGAGGAGTGATGCGCCTACGCTGAGACGTCAGAGTGATGCGCCTAGCTATGGTTTTAGGCTTTCTTCTTTGTAGTAGATGTTTTATTGTAGCAAAGAGTTTGGATATGTAATAGACTTTCATGTTATAATCAAAAATCTAATTTTTATGTGCCTCTTCTCTTTGTTGTCTTCTGATTGATATGTCAATGTAATATTTTGGGGCGCATGACACTTTTAGGGCTCATAGGAGTTTTAGCTCTTAGATGCGCCTGAAATTCCATGCTTCTACAATTTCAATTGAAGTCGATCAATCAATTGGAAAGATTTATTGTATTTTATCCGTGATCAATTGATATCGGCAAAGGTTTTCCCGAATGCTCGGTTCAAGACTGAGTCAACAAGCCATGGGTATTACATAGTGGACCGTGAGAAGTGGGGCACTACACGGAATATTCGACCATATACGCTCATGATCATGCTTTCATATTTGGGACTTGGTTATTTTACTCATTGTTATTGTCTTTATAGCAGAGCTATGACTTTGTTTACTCGTTCGTCCATCGGTATCACGATACGGTGCCATGGGTGATTGCCAGTATGGTTGGGCCTAGTATTAGGATTGTCCTCAACTGCATATTTGCACTTATAGATTGTTATGGTAGTTACCCTTCGTTTTATTGATATTCTCATTACTATTACATTGACATTTTTTGGTACCTTGCTATGTCCTCTGAGGACCTTGTGATCTCTCTAGGTAGTTGTTCATGCAGAGATAGTCCGCTAATAATGGGGGTATTATTATATCTGGCTCAAGTATTTATCATTCTTTAACACTTATTCATTATTTTTTATTCTGCTACTTAGTCTTGTTTTGTATACCCTTATCATTCTTCGGGTATAATCAAACATACATGTTATTGGGCTGCAGACCATGGCATATACTGTTCATTCTTGATGTTACTTATCATGTGAATTAAGATATATGTATTTATATTTGATTGATATATAGAATTAGAACACCAAGACAACTTTTACATATTCGAGTCAGGCTGGAGTCCACTCGATACGTAGTTGACATGCATACGTACTCTTGGTCCTACGTAAGTTGGAACTGGGACGTTACCTTTTTTGGTGGCCCATGCAGGTCGAGTTAGTCGGTTCAATTACATTACTTTATCGAGCGGGCCTTTGAATAGGATTAAACTCTTAGGATTCTCAATCCACAGCTGCCTTGGCAATTCTTTTAGAATTTCTCTACTGTTCATGAACCTCGAAATTGCACTCAACTATTCTTTCTTGCTTTCTCGTGCCATTGCTTCTTGTTCCTTCTTATTTCGGAGTGATAAATGATCGTGCTTTATAGAATTTATTAATATTTCTTAAGTGGTAGTGTAAATTCGTTTTCTTGTTGAATTTTGGTTGCTTGGAATATGAAGGGATTGGGGATGTCATAGTTATATAGTGATATTGATTTTTGTAATTAGTGGACAAGGGTTATAAAATTTTATGGCATCATGTATTTGATGGAATAGTGTGACCAAAGGTGGGTAGACGTCCATAATGCACCATATGATTCATTGGTGGTGAATTAATGGCTGAAATGATTGAAGAAGTATTTATAAATTTACAAACTCGAGAAAGAGGAGATTGGATTTAAGGATGTTCATATAAGATATAATTTTGTGTTTGTGAACATTTTAAGGTAGATAGAAGTTGTTTTGAAAGTCAAATTAGAAAATGAATGTTATATTTTAAAGGTATATCACTTAGATAGTGGTTGAGGAAGACAATCAAGTAAAACAGAATTGAGATACTTTGACTTCATAAATTTTAGAATAATATTTGTGGTCCTTGAGTTAATATTAATAATAATAAAAAATTTGAGGATAGTGATTTGACTAAGGAGAAAAGTTTCTTGATGATTAAATTTAGAAATTGAAGAAAAGAAATTTGAATTTAAAATTTGAAGGCTATGGAATTTTAAAGTTCAAATTTGGAAGATGATCTATTGAATAATTGTTGAGTACTAAAAATTTTAGGAGACTAAGATAAGAGTGGACTTGCATTTAATTTTTTTATGAATTTTAAGGAATACCGAAGAAATTAAATTTTTGAGAATTAGAATGGTTAAAGTTTTTTATTGCTATTTGATTTTAGATTCAATGTTTGAATAAAAATATATGACGAGACCTTTGAGAAAACTAGCCAGTAGATTCAAAAGTTAAATAGGATCGAGGATACAGTGGTTAAGGGACTAGTAATTAAGTTCTTGGGTTGATGGTCAAAGAGGACAAGCCTTCAACATGGTCGTTGTAAGACTGCCAACAACAAGAGCAGCGACTAGAGGTAACCATTTATAGTTTTATGGTAGGACGTTGCGTAGGAAATTGTTTAGTATTGATTGTTACTTGGGTTATTAGGAGAGACTGTGGTGACGTAGTGTACCCCTTAGAACTATTCCTAGTTACGTTAGCATGGTTCTTCATTTGTAAGCATTATTTTGAATTTCGAGGATAAAATTATTTTAAGGTGGGTAGATAGTAAGCACCCTGATTTTTGGGAGACTTTTTTATATTTATTTTATATGATTTCTATATATTGAACGATATTTTATTTTTAATTATGGATATATATGCACTTTACCGTACCTTTGATTTTTGAAGCACTACAATTATCAATATCTTAAAAATAGTTCTATATTTGAATTCTAGACGAGTCCACATTTATATTGATGTATCATGTTCCACCCAAACTTGTTCATTTATACTACATTTTTTTGTACAACTTTAGGGTCAAAATAGTCATTTTAGCCTCTCTACCATAAAACTCAATGTGATTTCCTAGTCTAGTTTGAGATCCAATCCCGATTCAAACCATTCGACCCAATTTATGGTTTTGATCTATTTGAGTCTACCATGCACATGCCACTAGTATGCCACTCAATTGCGTTCTCATGTGCTATTTATTTTCAAATGGCACACAAGATCTATTAATTAGCCTTTCGGAGTTAATTTCGATGTTGTATATCCTATCGTCCTAGAACTAGTCCAACTAGCCTTAGTTAAGCCTATAATATGTTACCATAATTAATTAGATAATTTTATATTAATTTTTAAGGGTTTTTGTACAACCGCAATGGGTTTGAGCCAACTCACCATTGACTTTCCAAATTATGCAACTAAATATTAACCCATTAATTTACCCATGCATAACTTAGTAAGTACTTGTCAAATTATAGTCCAACCAACTTAGTGGAGCCCATTCTAGGTTGCCAAAACCTAATAGACCTACATTTGATTGATGTTTATCAATTTAATAACAGCCACATGCATTAAAGAAAGCATCTTTGCCTCAATATCTTATTTGTCCTAATATAGAAGCCCATGTGCACCCAATGTCATAATTGAAGATTGGAGGCCCAACCTCAACCAAATCAGCCTAAACCAAATTCCTCCAAACCTTAACATATAAAACTTAAAAATTTTATATTTTAACCTTCAAAAACCACATTCCCTCTTCCCATACATTGCAAAATCCAAAATCCCCTTCCAGCCCAATTCAACCGCAGCACCGTGTGGCGTAACAGCAGTTTTTACCCCTTTTTGGCCTCCCGTGAGGCTCCACGAATATTTGTTGTGAAGCTAACGCAGCCCTCTACAATCCTATCAAACCTTCACTTGTTGTGAAGCTAACGTATATGTGTCTATTTTCATGTCCAATTGGTCATCCACACAGTTCCAAACGGTTTGGACGGAACGCCCATTCTACGGAAAGGTGTTTAGAATATACCAGTTCTGTTGCGAGCCAATTTTCATCCACTTTCGGGCCACTTCAACCTTCCTTACATTTTTGGTAAGAAACTAGACTTTCTAAGATTTCTAAAGTATATACTTTTGCAGCATTTTGGCTTCCTTTTACTACTTATTAAAAATCTGGACATTTCGTTGTAATATCAAAACACTGAAATTCATGAGTTCTATGTGTCCATATGCTTCGGAACTTCATGAGACATCTCCAAAATAATTGTTGTATATATTTTTATACGAAAAACATATTTTTACATAATTAATAATATTTTTCAGAAATAATATTTTTTAAGAATTTGTTATTTCGGGAGCCAAACCATGAAACAAGTCTATGCATATTGATGTAGAATCAATACAACACTCGTACATATATTTTCCTATGAATAAAATATATTAATTATTATTATAGAATATTTATAAATATTTTTAGAATTGAAATTGATATATTTATGTCAATAATATATTACGTTTGTTGGTAGATTTAATACTGTATATGTTACATTAAGTAGAGTAGTCAATACGACTAGTTTTGATACAAATATATTATTAAGGTCTATATATGGTAAGTCCATCTAGAGTAATTTATTAGTGTTTTACTATTCGTAGAATGTTTATGTAACGCCCCAGTCCCAAAATACTTAGGACTAAGTACGTAAACATGCCAGCTGTATACATACGAAGTATGCTCCAATGTACGGAACCCCGTATGTATACATAAGCTATAAAATATAGTAAAACCATGATAACTAAATCTCATCCACAACAATAAAGAATAATATTATAATCAACTCAAGAATTTATCTTTTATACATGTAGTTGGGCGGAGACAAATCCACTACCAACAAATTTAAATGAAAGAAGATATACAAGGAAATGATCGAAAAAATGACAAGACGAACCAAGAGCAATCATCCTCGAAGAAATGGAAAAGATCACGGCCTTGGCTAGAACACCTGCGAAAAGTCACAAAACACACATATGGAGAGATAACCAGGTCCTCAGAGAAAAATAACAAAAAACATAAAGAACATGCCATATAATTTGTAATATATAATAGAGAGTAAAAGGGGATGCATGCAATAGGGTGCCTACCAATTCTACAGTAAAAATACAGTTAAGAACAAACCTTCAACGCATGGGCACTCTGGCTCAGGTGCAGGAACTCAGGTATGGTCCCATCAGGATACCAGGGACCTCAAAGCATAATATTTCTCGAATGTCAGAGGCCAGCAGGAAATCAGGTATCAGGATCTAGGACCGTATCTCCAGTGGAGATAACCGACAATAATAAGAAAGTTCATATGTGGCCCATACGTTAAGGAACTATTCTCTCCACCCAATGCCTAGTAGGGTCACATCCATGACTCATAGAAACCTCTAGTAACTGCCAAGTCTACAAGCATGCAATTCTATTGGCAGTTACACCTAACCGTCGCACGCCTCATACGTATCGGAGGCCGGCCGACTACGCGAGCACGTGTCCTACATGTGACTCACATCACATGATAAAGTATGTGTCAAGACAACATGAGATATACCAATACCTCATCAACAAAGGGGTGGTCACTAGACTAAGTCAATACAAGAAAAATAAATAAAAGCAAAAAAAATGACCGAAAAAGTCGCTTGCACCCAAGTGTGACTTGGACGCACAGTTTTATAATAACAACAAATAACAAATACTAAAAATAAGAATATATAAATTTAGAAGCATGGAAAATACTAAAGAAATTGACTCATGCGGCCGAGAAAGACCCATGCGGCGCAGAAAACGCATGCGGCTCAGGGAGTCATGCGACATAAGGAGCTATGCGGCCGGAGGCATTCCATGCGGCTCAGAAGATACGTGGCGTGACAGTGCTCCCCTACGATCCATGCTGCATTAATTGCTTTGACGGCTGACCCCTCTGAAAAGTTGACAGACCTGACACCAAAGCAGGTAATTATGACTCTGTCATGATGATGAATCTCTAGGAAAGAGAAAAAAATCTCTGACATGATCCCCCGAGAACAACAAAATGCCACATGGCCCTGCCACGTGGGTGTGCTTATGCGGCTCGAAGTGAAGACTTCCCATGCGGTTCAGAGTGAAGCTATCCCATGCGGCTCGAGTGGAATCATCCCTATGCGGCTCAAGAAGATCATGCCCATGCGGCTCAAGCAGACACACCATTATGCGGTTCATGCGGCTCATCATATGGTTCAGAAGTCTGAAGGAGGGGGCCACTGCCCAGACAGTCCTGACACGTGTCCCAAGTCTTATGCGGCCCAAAATTCATGCGGCCCAAATCTCATGCGGCCCAATCTGTATGCGGTTCCAGTCTCACCATTGGCTCTCAGGACACGTGTCCTCAGCCGATCAATCTTCCAGATTTATGGCAATCCAAGATCGGGTCGAATCCCAATGATCTGGGGCACGTGGCAGGAGAATAAATTTGATTTATTCGCAGATATGAGAGAATCATTATAAGGAAGATTTATGCCAATTAGCATTGATTGCTAATGGGGATTTGGTGTAATCTACCCTTAATGGTGCTGATTCGTCACAATCCGAAACGAACGGCCTGGATTGATCAATCCCCAAGCCGCCGCCATCTCCAAGAGCTAATCATTGGCAACCCTAGCGATCACATACCACTATTATAAATAGCAAGGTGCCATTCCCTTGTAGCAGATAGAGAGAGATACAAAAAAAAGAATCAGAGAAGAATACGTATACACAGAGAGACTTCCCCCATAGTCAGAGAGAGAATATACACAGAGAGAGAGAAGCCAGGAGAGCAATCAGAGAGAGAGCAAGAAGGCATTTCTTCGTCAACGACCAAGCAGATCTTCCCCGAGTCAAGGCTGCGTACCGATCGTCCAAGGAGTAAGGCAGAGCGGCCGTCGCTTTCCCGAGCCACTATCGTCACCGCCCAGAATCTAAAATAAACAATCGTACTTAGACTGCTGTACCTAGGTTTTCGTCCCTAGGCTTTCTTTGTACGAGCGAGTTTGTATTATGAGTCTAAGTTCAGTCCTCCGATAATTGTTCTGTACTTTTACAATCAATGGCAAACACGATGGCGACTCTGCTGGGGACTAACTTCTCCATGGTTGAGGAGTTGGTGACGCAATCGGACGCAGCCAAACTTGGCTCTACACAACAGAAGATGATCGTACGCTTCGACCAACAGGCGTTCGAAGAGATGCTCTCTGAAGGTAGCGCTGGCCCGGTCCAGAAGCGCACCTGCACCATAAAGGCTCGCAAAGAGTGGAGGCCAAAATCATTTGCTCCTCCACAAGCCCTTGATGAGGTGCTCTCTATTGCTCAAGATGGCGAGAAAGACTCCCCTGCGGCCCCACTTCAGACCGTAGACAACTCTGCTGTCCCCAAGTCCGGCAGAAGAAAACACTATGATGCTGGACTTGCAGGGGCAAAGAGGAACTCTACGCGCTCCGAGCCGCAGAAGAATATTAACCACAGGGAGAAAACCCATGCAGCTACAACCGCCGACCGCATAAAGAAAACTCATGCGGCCGCATCTGTCAGTCGCATAACTTATGCGGCTACAGTTGCCAACCGCACGGATGAGACTCATGCGGCTACTAAAGTCAATCGCTTGCAGAAAACCCATGCGGCCACAGATGCCAACCGCATACGGTCAGCCTGCACGGTCGTTACTCCTAACCGCATAACGACTCATCCTACAACAAAAGACAGCCGCATGCAGACAGCCTGCACGGTACCCAATGCTAGCCGCATAGCATCCGTCCCACGCTTCTCTCGATCAGTCTTCGACCGGCTCTCATGCGGTCCTGACTCTGATCATTATCTGGATGATAATCCAGACTCTGTGGTATTCGACTTAGACTCCTCCTATTACGCACCCACAAGTGCTAAAAGGAGGAAGTCTAGGGCAGCGCGGGCTCATCAAGTCCAGACGACTGCCCCAACCTCTGACTATCGGGGCGTCCTGCTGATTATCACGCGGGCCTCTGATGGAAGTTGTATAAGACCACTCAAGTCCAGCCCCCGGCGGCAAACAGACAAAGTGGTTCCTCTGACCTGCGTGAGGTTATCCTCCACAAACGCAAGGAAAGAAAAAGAGCTTCGGGGTGTAAAGAGCCCTCACACGGACATCAATGCACCCAGATCATCGTCAACTGCTGCTGCAGCAGCGCGGCGGTGACGGAAGACCGGCCATCCGTCTTCTAAAGACTACATCACCCGAGCTCAGAAGACGAGGCACCTCCTGTTGTCTCCTGCAAGTCCGCGCAGAAAGTTCTTGCCAAGGGAAGAGGGAAGAAAACGAGCATCTCTAGCCCAAAGGTGTCAACTACTGCAGCTAAGAAACCATCGTCAAAAGGGTTATCCTCCACTGGAGTATTTCAACACACCCGTTCGAAGATGAAAACTGCTGCAGTAGGAAGTTCGTCGTCTGCAACATTGGGGGTCGTCGGAACTGGGGGTAGCACTCCCCCAAACATCCACGACAATCCGACATTCCAGGAATACGGACTGGAGGAAGCAAATCCTCCGACGGATACAACAGATACCGACGTCCCCAAGGACAGCCTAGACGAAGCAAGCTCCGAAGCCGGGGGTAGTGTTCCTTCCGAGTCTGAACCTGAAGAGAACATCCCCACATATCCTGATGATTTCTCGGTGCACGGGTACGACTCGGAGGGTACATCCTCCACCACTCCTTCCGTCACTCCTCATGTGAAGACAGTGTTCATGACAGACAGCAATCAAGGCGGTTCCGGTGATCGCCAGCGCATCGACACTTTGGAGGCCATATTGTACGCCTTGGTCAAGTCTGTAGACGAGATCAAAGCAGCGCTTCCTAATCTGGAGGGGGTGACACCTGGCCAGACAAGCACGGGTCTCCCAATCAACGTAGATTCAAATTCGGTGGCACCGAACCCGGGCAATAACCCTCCCGAAGTAACGGCTCCGACTGCGACAGATGAGACCCGAGAAGTAAGGAAAGAAGTTCAAGAGCTCCGAGCCATGTTCCACGCCAGAGAAAACTCTCAAGACTTCAGAATACGGCAACCATATCCTGCTGAATGGAGGGATGTTCCATTCCCACCAAGATATAAGCCGTTCAATATCAACCCCTATGATGGCAAGACCTCAGCAAGTCGGTACATCACTTACTTCGAGGTCACTACCGACCATCTGCCCTATGATGACGCTATCCTGACACGGTTATTCATTGGGGCATTGGAAAGAGTTGCCTTCGATTGGTACCGCAACCTGCCGGACAATTGCATCCATTCCTTCGCTGGCTTCAAACACCTGTTCTTGGAGAGGTTCTATGAGGTAGGGCAGGACGTCACGATGTCTACCCTCATGGACGTCATTCAAGGAGAAAAAGAGATGACGAGGAATTATATTGAGCGGTTTCGTCAAACCGCAATGAAGTTACCATCTGGCAACCTGGACTCCTCCTTGATCAAAATTTGCCAAAAGAGACTACTTCCAACAATCAGTCTCTGGATGGGCGAGAGTCAGTTCAAGGACTGGAAGGCTTTTATCATTAGTGCTACAAGTGCCGAAGAACGATTAAAGAAGGCTCGCCAATTGGGATTACATATCTCAGAGGGAGAGAACAAGAGCAAGCGTTCCAGCACCACCAACGACAATGAGGGTAGCCCCTCCAACAACCGGGACAACAGAGGCAAGCAGGCTATGGTGGCCGATACAGCCCAGAAGCCTGAGTCGCAACCTGCGGACAAACAATGGCCTCAAATCACTTACTCTTTTGAAGACGGTCACGTCAAGCCTATCTTGGACATGCTCATACAAGGAGATAGGATTCAGCTTCCCCCACCAAGACGGGAGCCTCGGCCGGTTGATCTGGAGAACCCAAAGTTCTGCCATTACTACCGCTACGTCCACCATGCTACGCACGACTGCTACCAACTGAAACGATATATCCAGAACCTCATCGATTCGAACGCTCTGGCCATCGATTTCGAGGAGGTAACCGTGGCAGCCAACATGGTGTCCGTACAATTCGACAGCTTCCCTCCAACAGAGACCCAGGACGGGGTTATACCCATCCTTCTGGCAACAATGGAGATTGCTAATCTCCCGCCTGCTCAAGCTGCTGGTCTAGTACCCCTCACCACATCACGAGGGGAAATCATGTGGGTCCATCCGGGCCTAGTCCATGAGGTAACTCAGTCCACTCCATCTTCTAAAAAGAAAAGTGGAAAAGTCAGATCCTGCCGCACCACCTCAGCAGATGGAGAGGAAGCCACGGCCGTTGTTACTCGATCCGGAGCACAATCTCAACCTGTGGCTGAAAACTCGACTGATGATCATCCGCCCATTACCACGGATGCTCCGGGACCGGCTCAGCCTTCGACGACCGATAAGCCTAGGCCGAAGGAGACTCGCTTCGACAAATCCCTCCGAAAGGAAACATCTCAGGGGCTGGAGAGGCCCTACAACTTTGACATCTTGGCGCAATTGGCCAATACACCGACCAAATTGTCCTTATATGAACTCCTGAGACTCTCGAAGGATGTTCGCACAGCTTTGAGCGATGCACTTCAAAATGTCGACGCGTACCTGGCTCAGGTCAACCTCACGGGAGAAAATCGGACCGCAGACCTCCAAGACAGCGCCTGTACGGGAGCAATGCCCAACATCGTCTTCACTCCATAAGACATGCTCATCAAGACTAATCTACACGATCGCCCATTATACTACACAGGCTACATCGACGACATAAAGGTGGACAGGATGCACATTGACCCTGGGTCTTCCATAAGCATCATTCCAAAAGGACTACTGCATCATTTTCGCATTCCGATGCATCGCCTGACTCCTACAAACACCGCCATCAGCGGGTTCAATTCGGGCAGGAGCTACCCAATCGGGAAGATCCGTCTGAAATGTCAAATTGGTGATCTCCAATCAGAAGTCACTTGCTACGTCATAGATGCCGACACTTCATACAACATCCTTTTGGGGCGCCCTTGGATACACGACTACATGATCGTGCCTTCCACGCTACACCAATGCTTCAAATATGTCGACAAGCACGGCTTCGTGAGGACCGAATTTGCTGACATCGATCCCTTCAAAGGGGTCGAATCTTATTACTCGGACTCCTGCCTATACGAAAAGTCGAAGAGGTACCTTGAAGGAGAAAATGAACAAACTGATGTTGAAGCAACCACGGGATCTGAAGAGCCTCTGACGATCCACCTCCAGGCTCGCAAACCAGGCAATTCCGTACCCCTTACGGCCACGCTGCGTAAGGACGCGATCAGCCTCTCGGCACAGGAAGAGCAGTTGAGAATCCGGCTGCCAAGGTCCGGCCAGGTACCGAGACCCACGACAGGGCCACTTACCATCAGATTGCCGAGAGTCGGTCAATCCCAAACAGAGAAGCTTAATCCCTCCGATAGGCCTCTGACGATACGCCTGCCTAAGAAAGGTCGTCACCCCGATGCGAGGTCTGACACTTCAAGCGAACCAGCCACCCCTCGCTCCACATCAAGTGCCAGACTGGGGGTTGCTAGTCTACCGACAACCCCACGCTCCGCTCCATCAGTTGAGCCTCTGAAGATCAAGCTGACTAGGACGCCCTCTCAATCTTCATTCACACAGGGGGTAGCCGAAGAAGAACCAGAGCTAGCCAAGTATGTGGCTGCCCACACTGACGCTCCCTCTGCAGATGATGTAATCCCTCTAGAAAAGATACCTTACTTCATCAATAAAGGGTTATCTTTGAACTACACCGAGCTCAATAAGCTATGTACAATGTATGCTATGGAACACGGTATTGGCACTCACCTACATACACAGGTGACAAATGTGTACACCGCTATCCAACTTACTCCAGTAGAAGACGCTTACCGAATAATCGAAGGAGGGGACCACCCAATCATCTTCGACCGGACGAACAACCCGCATCCCCTCGCCATGGAAGAAGTCGACTTCGGGTCAGATGCCGGAAGACTGCCTCTGTATCTCTATAGCCCTCAATCCAAATATCTCATGCAGAAACAGGGGTATGATCTAGAGACAATGCCAGGACTGAACTACGGTACTGGACGACGATTACCTTTGAAGACGCCAGCCCCGGCGGGCAAACCACGGAACTACTATAACAAAACCCGATGTGGTTTAGGGTATGTAACGCCTACTACGACCCCTGAAAGCTCAGATGAAGAATGCGACTGGTAGTCACATTCAACCGGATCACCGACTTCCGACTCAGATACCAGCATCGGAGATGTGTTCAGACAAGTCATGTCAGTCAACATGGCATTCACCGACGCTTACGAGGAAGACGAAGACATCCCCAAAATCCATGAGCTAGAGCCATGGGCCCAGCAATTAGACGCACAATGGGAAAAGCGGTTCGAACTGAGAGAACCTTCTACTGAAGATGAAGTCATACAAGTGGATCTCGGCAGCGAATCTTCTCCAAAACCGATCTTTATCAGTAAAAGCCTAACTGACGAAGAACGAGAATCGATGTTAGTACTTGTCAGAGAATACATTGATCTGTTCGCCTGGAGCTATGAAGACATGCCGGGGTTAAATCCTGACATCGCTCTCCACAAACTCAATATACGGCCAGATGCAAAGCCAGTCAAGCAGCAACAATGACGCTTCTGCCCAGGCGTCATAGACGCGATCGAAACTGAAGTCAACAAGTTAATAGCCAGCGGCTTTATTCGTGAAGAGCAACATCCTGATTGGGTCGCCAATATAGTACCCGTCCTCAAGAAGAATGGGAAGATTCGAATCTGCATCGACTTCCGCAACCTGAACGAGGCATGCCCCAAAGATGAATTTCCCCTTCCTATCATAGACATCATGATCGACAATACATGCGGCTTTGAACGTATGTCATTCATGGATGGATTCTCGGGGTACAATCAGATCAAGATGTCTCCCGACGACGAAAAGCACACTTCATTCCGAACCCCGATTAGCACATACTGCTACACAGTCATGCCATTCGGTCTAAAGAATGCTGGCGCTACATATCAGCGAGCCATGAGTATCATTTTCAGAGAATGTTTGTGCAAGACAGTAGAATGCTATGTCGACGACATCGCCGTCAAGAGTCGCCGTAAGGAGGATCATCTGCAAGACCTGAAAACGGTGTTCAACTTAATACGAGCCCACAATCTGAAGATGAACCCTACAAAATCGTTCTTAGGCGTATCCAGCGGGAAGTTCTTGGGCTTCATCATCACTGCACGGGGTATCCATGTAGACCCCGAGAAAACAAGGGCAATCATGGAGATGGGTCCCCCGAGAATCTTCGTGAACTTAGAGGCCTCCAAGGGAGGCTAGCTTATATCAGGAGGTTCATTTCCAACCTCTCCGGGCGATGCCGACCGTTCACCCACCTCATGAAGAAGGGAGTCTCATTCGTATGGGACGAGGAATGCCAGCGCGCTTTCGATGACATCAAAGAATATCTATCAAATCCTCCAGTCCTAGTGGCCCCGGTCCCTGGAAAACCATTCCTGCTCTATGTACGAGCAATGGAACACTCCCTCGGTACCTTGCTGGCACAAAACAACAACGCAGGCCACGAGTAGGCCATTTACTATCTCAGCCGAATGATGGTCGGGCCCGAACACCGATACACCGCTGTGGAGAAAGAATGCCTCGCCCTGGTATTCGCCATTCAAAAGACGCGACACTATGTTACGGGGCAAACCATACATGTGATCTCACGAATCAACCCTCTCGGGGTCCTCATGACCAAACCAGGGGCACTCAGCTCCCGCCTCGCTACATGGGCGATATTGCTGTCCCCCTATCATATGGTCTTCGTCCCGCAGAAGGCTGTCAAAGGTCAAGCCCTGGCAGACTTTTTGGCGGCCCATCCAGGATCGGAATCATCCAGAATATACGAAGAAATCCCAGATGAGGTCGCCGATTCGAATACAACCACCCACGATAACATATGGCGGATGTTCTTCGATGGCGCTTCAAGAACCGGACCCAAGGGAAACATCATCGTCGGAGTCGGAGTAGTATTGGTCTCTCCTACCGGGCTAGTGATCAATCGCGCCTACTCTCTCACGGAACCCTGCTCTAACAATGTGGCCGAGTACAACGCTTTGGTCATTGGCCTCCAACTCGCAAAAGAACTGGGGGTAGAATACCTTGAAGCATACGGCGATTCACAATTAATCGTCAACCAGATTCGGGGGACGTACGAAGTCCGCCATGAAGACATGATCCCCTACCACCAAATAGCGATCAATATTATCTCATCATTCGAGGGATTCTTCATCGAACACGTCCCCAGACTCCAAAATATCGAAGCTGATGCCCTAGCAGGCCTGGCTGCTTCCCTAGTAGTGCCAAACCACTCTCATCATTCGGTCGATGTAATCGGCCATGAGCTGGTCTGCCCCAAGAACAACGTTCAAGCCATGACGAGTTATTCTGCTCAGATGATCGACGAAGCGCCAGACTGCAGACAACCATTCATAGACTTCGTGGTCTACGACATCCTGCCCGAGAACCCGAAGGAGGCTACTTCTATCAGACGGCGTTCTCTCAGATTCTTCTACGATACAGAGACAAAAATGCTGTATCGCCGCTCCTACAACGGATTACTACTTCGGTGCTTGTCAAACGCAGAAGCCAAAGAAGCCGTACGAGAGGCTCATGACGGTGTCTGCGGGGCCCATCAGCCTGGCCCTAAGCTGCAAGACCGCCTTCGCCGGATGGGCTACTACTGGCCCACGATGGTGGCTGATGCAATAGATTATGCCCGAAAATACAAGGCCTGCCAAGTCCACGCAGACTTCATTCACCAACCATCCGAATTCCTACATCCGACAGTGACGTCCTGGCCGTTCGAAGCATGGAGAATGGATATCATTGGTCCAATCACCCCACCTTCCTCCCGAGGACATCGCTTCATACTGGCGATCACTGATTACTTCTCAAAGTGGGCAGAAGCTGTCCCACTCGCCGAAGTCAAGACTTCGAACGTAATCAGCTTCCTGAAGCACCATGTCATCTACCGCTTTGGACTGCCCCGAAGGATCATCCATGATAATGGTCCATAGTTATAAGCCACGCATTCTACCGATTCTGCGACAAACACCGCATTTAGAATGTTGCTTCGACACCATACAACCCGGCAGCAAACGGGTTAGCAAAGACATTCAACAAAACAATCATCAAACTCCTCAAGAAATTTATCTCCTCCAACAAACGCGACTGGAACGAGAAGCTCGGCGAGTGCTTATGGGCTTATCGCACCACGGTTCGAACAGCCACCGAGAATACACCATTCTCTCTGGTGTACGGGAGTGAGGCAGTTCTTCCATTAGAGACTCAGATTCCCTCACTCCGAGTCGCCCTCACTTATCAATTGACAACGGATGATAACTACCGATGTCGACTACAAGAGTTAGAGGCCTTAGATGAAAAACGCCTCCTAGCTCAGCAAAGGATCGAATTATACCAAGCACGCATCTCAGGAGCCTTCAACAAAAAGGTCAAAGTCAGAACATTCCAAGTGGGCGATCTTGTTTTGGCAGTCAGGAGGCCAATGGTCATGACTCACAAGACCACCGACAAGTTCCAGCCAAAATAGAAAGGCCCATTTATCATCGAGGCCGTGTTCTCCAATGGTGCTTACCGCCTCGCCAAGCAGAACGGAGACTTGCTCATGTTGCCCGTCAACGGCAAGTTCCTGAAGAAATACTATGTTTAAACAATATTTTCCAGAGTTTTGAGTCATGTGCCCGCTGGTACCACTGAACTCAACCCCCTAATTTTCCAGACTTATCGAGTCACGTACCCTCTTGTACCGCTGAACTCATACCCCAAATTCCTAAGTCATGTACCTGTTGGTACCTCTGAACTTACACTTTGATTCCAATATTCACATATTTTTGAGTCATGTACCCGCGTGTACCGCTGAACTCATGCCCTTCTTCCATAAACATACCCCAAATTCCTAAGTTATGTACCTGCTGGTACCTCTGAACTTACACTTTGATTCCAACATTCATGGATTGTCGAGTTATGTGCCCATCGGTACCCCTGAACTTACATCCCGGTCACTCTTTTAAAAGAAAGTCATGTATAATCATACCGCTGAACTTTCTTCCTACAAGAGATCCTCCCTCATGATCTAATACCTGCACTTCCAGTGCACAACGAAGGTAACGGATCCACAAATTTCCGAGACGACCATGTCCTCATCACCTCTGAGTCGTCCCATTTCTGCCAAAAAACAAATCACCCCTACATAGAATTTCCATGTCCTCATTACCTCTGAGTTATTCTACGTACCCCCCTTCATTGAGCCCACTCCTGTCATGTCCTCATTACCTCTGAATGGGAAGGCTCCGTCGAAGAAACCTTCATACTTGCCATGTCCTCATTACCTCTGAGTAAGTATGATGATCCCCTTTCGACCTATTACCTGTACCAACAACCGGAGTACGCCAAGGGTAATGGGTCCACAAATGTCCTCTGTTGACCACAAATGTCCTCTGTTGACCACAAATGTCCTCTGTTGACCACAAATGTCCTCTGTTGACCACCAATACCCTCCGTCGAGTTCGCTCCTGCCATGTACTCATTACCTCTGAGTAGGAAGACTCTACGTTCAAAAAACTTTCCTACTTGCCATGTCCTCGTTACCTCTGAGCAAGTATGTCAGCTCTCTTTCATCCTATAACCCGTATCCTAAACCAGGGTATGCCAAGGGTAATAGGCCCACAAATATCCTCAGCTAAATTTCTTAACACAAACCTATCACCTCATCATGCCCCAGGAGCCCAGTTGCTCTACGGCAATTCTTTTCTCAATACCAAGAGCACCCATGACCACTTTGCTATGGCTGCTTCAGGTATCCTGACCGAAACTTGTTATCTCTACCTAAAACCAAGGTATGCCATGGGTAACAGGTCCACAAATATATCCCCCATGGGCAATACAAATGAAGGGTAGAATGGAAAATACTATTTATTTAAAGGAAGAAAAGAAGTACTACATATTTCGGGACCACGTCCCTTTCAAAAAAAAGAGAAGAAGGGGAAAACGGGGACAAAACAAGAGGCCGATTATAGCTCGGCATTGCACAACTCCAAAAGACGGTCCTTTACCAAAGCAGTCCCCCGATCAAGCCTTTGCTTAGCCCGACGCTCGGCCTCTTGGGATAGCTGCTCTGCGTCATTCAAATGTGTATAAGCCTACCAGTTGTCCTCCACCTT
This sequence comes from Iris pallida, assembly GCA_029216955.1. NCBI lineage: Eukaryota > Viridiplantae > Streptophyta > Magnoliopsida > Asparagales > Iridaceae > Iris > Iris pallida. Next base: position 12,691,711 of record JANAVB010007200.1, on the reverse strand, counting down.
CTTTAGGGCAAACTCTAGATTAGCAGAAGCCCTACTATACTTGCCAGCCTCCTGAATAGCAATCTCTTTCTCAACACGAGCGGCCTCAAGCTCTGACTCCAGGAAAGCCAGTTTTCTCTGGAGCTCAAGGATCTGTTCCCGAACATCGGCCACCCCATGAGAAGCATCCGCTTCCCGAGCCGTATAATTTTTAGTCCGACGGCTCCACTGGTCGTGCAACTGAGTCAGATTCCGACGGTCCTGTAATATAGCCGGTTTGAGTGATTCTCGAGCAGCCATCACCTTCTCCGCCACGGTAGTGAGGAAGTTGCGTTCTCGATTTATGGCCGCAGGTAAATCAGTCTGTTGCAACGAGCGAAACTGGGCAACGAGACGGTCAGCCTCTAATAGCTTAGGCTCTAAGAGCGCAGCCAGTTCCTCTCCCCCAGGGAGTGTTTTAAGGGTATAAATCTGGCCGCCAGCACATCGACGGGCCAGAGTGAAGGGAGTCCCCCTTTCCACCGCTGCTTCGATCCTCCTCTTCAGATGACGATAGAAACTAGCAACTACGTCCTGTAACGCATCATCCAAGACTTCTATGGATGATGGCGTCAGAGGGAGAGTGGCAGACGGTACCAGAGGGGCAGTTTCAGAAGTTACCGCACCCGCCACCAAAGAAGCAAATTCCATACGAAAAGAGGCTTGAATGGCGGCTAACTCCTCTTCTGCCGCCCGAATAGCGTGGATGCTCGGCAGGGAGGAAAGATTTACCCCCGAAATCACATTCGCAAGGGAGGACACAGGGGGTATCGTCCCTTGTCCCGGCAGTACCGCTGCCTGAGGCCCCAAGCTCGACCCAGACGAAGGACCCTCGACACACGAAGATTTCGTCAGGCCCTCTCCGGTAGGGTGCGACCCAGCAATATCAGTCACTGGCAATGACGGGTTGGGATCTGAACATCCAAAACAACCGTTAGACGAAGAATTTGAAGAATAACAGGAACACGTATGCCGATTCACGAATTATAGTTCAATTTGTATTACCAGGGGAAGAGCGTGGGGGCGACGGCTCGTTCACCACCGACATAGTTTCCCCATCCACAAAGCCATCATGAGGGGGCTCAGATGTTTCAGGGACGGGCGCAGTAAAGCTCCCATCCCCCTGGGTTAAAGTTCCAGCAGGGCAAGAATCCTCGGTCGCAACCGGAAGCACCCCAGCAGTAATGATAGCGGTGCACACCCCACTGACTAAATGAGACAGGACTGGATTAGCCTCCGTAATCGGGTCCTGAGGGGCAAGCTCGTCTGACGCCTATAAAGAGCAGGAGAAACAAATAATTAGGTCACAACATAAAAGAAGAAGAAAGGAAACAGCTGAAGCCCAAGTCACCTCAGGAACATCCTCCACATCATCAATAAGCAGCCTGCGACGTCTTACCGCAGCGTGCTTCGTAGAATAAGTTCGGTCGTCAGTAGTAGTCACGCGTCTGCTCCGTTTACGCGAGGGGCCGGGTATCGCAGATGGTTGATCCTTCACCACCTCGTCAGACAGACTAGGCAATTGACCCACGGCCCTTTCAGCCTGCACGACTGGAGGTTGAGTCCCGACCTCCTCACCCGAAGAATGGGACAAGTCATCAGTGTCCTGTTCGTCGCCCCCCTCATCCGCCCTATTGGACTCTGAATCCGAAACAGGAACTCTATTCGCCCTTTTTTTCCTCTTCTTGGACCCTTCTGGCTTCTCGGCCAGATGGGTGCCAACAATGAAGCTAGTATTCGTATCAAAACCAACAGGAGGTTTGCTCGCTGCAACATGATAAAGAGCCGCTATATACAAAATATCACCCTCCACCTTGGCGTCAGGGAGTGAGAAGCTGGCTCGGGTATGGGTCGCATTATAATAGTGCCAAGCCCGAATGCCATCAAGTACACTGCCCTCGAAGCTCAAGCAAGCGCTAGGACGATCCAGAAACAATTGACTATACCCAAATTGACGGGAAAATCTACTGGGCCGATAAGGCTCCAAGTATACCCTATTCCGGTAACGATACACCAGGTGCGCGGGACGGATGTTGCATAACCAAAGAAGCATCTTCTCAGTTAAGAGTTGGGGAGGATCAACGCCGTCAATGTGTACCCTCCTCACTTCTCCAGGGGTGAACTCAGGGAGAGATACGAAGAATTCGAGCTCGTCAATTCTCGCCAATGTCCTCCGGCAGGCCGGCATGGTATCATGTTCCCAAGGCTGATGACGATATCGGAAGATGAAGGCGTCATCAACAGAGACATTTTCATCGGATCCCGGCCTCATCAATGACCGATAGTGCATCAATAACTACCCCATGAGGTAGTGGTATGGTAGCTCTATCCGGTTAAAGTCCGCCGACACATTACGAGCAATAACTTTGGATGTAAAGGCACGAAGGCCGTGGTGTATGCTACACACCATGGCCGGAAGAAGCGCCAGCCTCACTTTGAAGACCAATTTTACAGCAGGAAGAATGAAATGGCGGCTGATCCTTTCTATAGAACCCGCGCCGCCCGAGACTACACAGTTGCGTAGCCACACCATCAAAAACCCAGCCAAGATCGCTTTATTAGACATCTCCCGGGTACCATAGTGGAAATAACTGAGGGAGTCGGTGCTACTCCCAAACGGGTCACGAGTGGACTTCGACTTCTTAAACTTCGACATCATATCCTTAACCTCCTCTGAGGTTTGGGGAGCTCGAGACGAAACGTGACCAGAAGGACGCAACTTAAAAAGATACAAAATCCAGTCCCTGGTATGAGAGGCGTTCCCTTCTGAACTGTTTATCTTCTTAATAGCCATCTGATGGCAGGCGCTATGATGACACAACAGTTCTTGGTACACGGCGACGAAGCCAGGAAACCGCTGATCCAAATCCCCGAGCTCTTCGTTTGACGGCGTGTATACTTCAAAAGCTTCGTCTCCCCACGGTAATCTGGATACAGAGGCCATTTCGTGAAGAGCAAGCTCCAGTTCTCCTCCGGGGGTAAAGAAGGTCCCAGTACGCCGGTTATACAACTCCAATAAAGCCATAAACAAGGGCTTGTTAATGGGTAATCCGTAGCAGGTACCCCTGACGGCGTAGTAAAGATTAATTTCCTGAAGGAAGCCCTCGTACGTCCTCAGAATCCAGGAAGTAAGGTTAGTCCATGTGGGAATAGGGTTAATCTAATTCAGCAGTGACAACCTGCCTATGGGATAAGACCCCTTGCGAGTAAGCTGATTCAGAAAAGTATCAGCTAGGGTGAAGGAAAAATTAGGGCCAGTTGTGTTCACAAAAGTACTCGGGAGCAGCCCTATCACAGCCCTATCATATTCCCGAGATGGAGCGACATTATCCTCTCTCGTGTCCCAAGTCTTATGCGGCCGAGAAAGACCCATGCGGTGCAGAAAACGCATGCGGCTCAGGGAGTCATGCGGCATAAGGAGCTATGCGGCCGGAGGCATTCCATACGGCTCAGAAGATACGTAGCGTGACAGTGCTCCCCTACGATCCATGCTGCATTAATTGCTTTGACGGCTGACCCCTCTGAAATGTTGACAGACCTGACACCAAAGCAGGTAATTATGACTCTGTCATGATGATGAATCTCTAGGAAAGAGAAAGAAATCTCTGACATGATCCCCCGAGAACAACAAAATGCCACATGGCCCTGCCACGTGGGTGTGCTTATGCGGCTCGAAGTGAAGACTTCCCATGCGGTTCAGAGTGAAGCTATCCCATGCGGCTCGAGTGGAATCATCCCTATGCGGCTCAAGAAGATCATGCCCATGCGGCTCAAGCAGACACACCATTATGCGGTTCATGCGGCTCATCATATGGTTCAGAAGTCTGAAGGAGGGGGCCACTGCCCAGACAGTCCTGACACGTGTCCCAAGTCTTATGCGGCCCAAAATTCATGCGGCCCAAATCTCATGCGGCCCAATCTGCATGCGGTTCCAGTCTCACCATTGGCTCTCAGGACACGTGTCCTCAGCCGATCAATCTCCCAGATTTATGGCAATCCAAGATCGGGTCGAATCCTAATGATCTAGGGCACGTGGCAGGAGAATAAATTTGATTTATTCGCAGATATGAGAGAATCATTATAAGGAAGATTTATGCCAATCAGCATTGATTGCTAATGGGGATTTAGTGTAATATACCCTTAATGGTGCTGATTCGTCACAATCCGAAACGAACGGCCTGGATTGATCAATCCCCAAGCTGCCGCCATCTCCAAGAGCTAATCATTGGCAACCCTAGCGATCACATCCCACTATTATAAATAGCAAGGTGCCATTCCCTTGTAGCAGATAGAGAGAGATACAAAAAAAAAAAAAATCAGAGAAGAATACGTATACACAGAGAGACTTCCCCCATAGTCAGAGAGAGAATATACACAGAGAGAGAGAAGCCAGGAGAGCAATCAGAGAGAGAGCAAGAAGGCATTTCTTCGTCAACGACCAAGCAGATCTTCCCCGAGTCAAGGCTGCGTACCGATCGTCCAAGGAGTAAGGCAGAGCGGTCGTCGCTTTCCCGAGCCTCTATCGTTACCCCCCAGAATCTAAAATAAACAATCGTACTTAGACTGCTGTACCTAGGTTTTCGTCCCTAGGCTTTCTTTGTATGAGCGAGTTTGTATTGTGAGTCTAAGTTCAGTCCTCCGATAATTGTTCTGTACTTTTACAATCAATGGCAAACAATAAATCACAGAGTAAGGTGGCAAGGTATCTTGCCTGATTCCGTGCTATAAATATGAAACGTCGCTTCCGCGTCCACGCCTCCGGAATCCGACGCTCCTAGATAATTAATTAACTAGATTAAGTCACTACTTAAGAAACTTACGATACGACTTAATTAGTCAAAGTTATGTGTTAAAATTATATTCAATCTCTCATGGAACCATTTAGATCCATACAATCACACACAGGTTCCACGAGACATCGAAACACAGTTTTAAGGTTTCTAACTTTTAATTAGTCGGTTATGCCCCTACTTCAATAACATACTTAAAAATTATATAAAAATCATAAAAATAATATTTAAACTAATTTTCTACAGATTTATTTTTGAAATTCCAGAATTAATATTTCTAAAGACATTTACGACTGGTTGATTACTAAGTCAGCTAGTCTACCCGAAACTCGCCCGGAACATAGTTAATGACTCAAAATTTCTAAAATAACAAAAAGTATATTTTAAAAAGAAATAAAATACTTTAATTCACAGAATAATATCAGAGGTATAAGGGTTGAGTTATACTACAAGTTTGGGACATTCTAGGTCAGCCGGTTATCCGAAATTAGCTAGTTTTGACCTACAATTTTTTTGACCAGATTTGAGTTGCTAAAATCATGGAAAAAATACTTAAAGATACTAATTTATGTATATGAACGCATATAAAATTCAGTTTCGAGAATAGGCACCAATAACTCATAGTTCCTTCACAATAGGGTTAATTTTGATCATACCAAAACATGAATATTACGCCTATATTTCATGGAACCTTTATGGATGATTATACATAACAAAAGCCATCAGAATATGATTTCTACAGATTTAATAACATATTTTTTACAGAATTTTAGTAAGGGTTTGAGATGGAAAGATTTGGATTTCTTACTAAAGGTCCGTGCTAGAGAGGTTGTGACGACTTCTCCTCGACAAAGCTCCAACCTATCTCGCTATCCTTGCTTGCTAATCCTCTTTTGGTGAGTATGAAAGGGTTGGAAATGGTTATAGATGGTTGGATGGAGAAGATGGAGTTTTTAGGGTTTGTTTTGAGGGGTTTGGGGATGTATGGTGGAGGAGATAAGTTTTTGTGAAGGATTGAAAGATGTGCAATGGAGGAGATAATGTATGGAAGCTATGGGGGGAGAAGTGATGCTAAAAATATAGAGAGGGAAAGGAGTGGTCTGCTATGGAGGTGGAAAGAAAGGAGAAATTAGGTTAAGGTTAGGGTTTGGGCTAAGTTGCTGTATATATATATGGGCTTTATTTGGTTTCAGGTATGAAAAAGAGTGTGAATCCTTTTCCTATGGGGTGTTCGGCCATGTGGGGGGGTTAATTGGCCGAAATCTATGGTGGGGGTCCACTATGGCATGATTTGTTTGGTGAGTTGGCTAATTGATTGGATTAAGGATTTAAAAAGGTCTTTCCTAATATAGAGCTAATTAATTCTATCTATGAAATACAATCCAAAATATGAATTAATTACAAATATATCTAATTATTAATATTTATTAATGCCCGACATGCCTACATAGGGTTGGGTTTGTCTTGGAAGAGGTTTAGGAAGGTTTGGTGCAACCGGGTCTCCTAAAAGGTCATAAAGGCTTTCTTAACTAATTAATTAAATAAAAATATAACTTGTGTCATAATTTGAATTGTTAACATGCAAGAGATTATAATATGACCATGGCATTCCTAACATGGCTAGCATGCTAGTTAAAGCATCCGACTACGCTAGGCATGCCATACTTTCTAGTTGTCTTGCATATTCAAACTCAACCATGGCTATAGTCCTTTTATATAATATAAATAAGATAAAAATAAATTAGAATTAAATAAAATCTAATAATAATTTAAATATTCCTTTAAATTATGAGGGGTTTATAGTTTATTATAGGTGTACATGACGGAAGTAGCGAGGACTTTGGAGTTGGTCAGACAGACACGCAGACAGAGGTTACAGACAAGTGTACATTGCCAACGTTTCAGTACCTTTAATCTTTCATTTTATTGTTGCATATTCATTTTCTCGTTCGTGATCATTGGGGACGTAAGGTTGGTTGATACTTAGCGTCCGAATTTATTCGGGTGTCGATGTTAGTATATTAACCTCGAGTATCAATCATAGGCATTGTGATATATCATATTCGTGTTCATTGACACGATGGACCACAGGACACGGACACGATGGATGATGATGATATGATACTAAGTCTGACATGAGATATTCGTGGCCAGGGACTCTGTGATAGCACGTAGTACTAGCTCACGTGACTTATTACTGGTACATGATTCATACGTGACTTGACTGCATAGTTTTAGAGCATGAGGAGGGGAGGACTCTACCGAAATATTCGGCCGTCTAGAATCATGATCATGCTTCCATATTTCGAACTTGGTTATTTTACTCGTGGTCATGGTCTCTGTAGCAGAGCTATGGCTTTGTTTACTCGTTCGTCCATCGGTATCACAGCACAGTGCTATAGGTGATTGACAGTACAATTAGGCCTGGTATTAGGATTGTCTTCAACTTCATATTTTTACTTAGATGTTTATGGTAGTTACCCTTCATTATATAGATATTCTTTTTATTATTACATTGGCATATTTTTCTGTAACTTGCTATGTCCCCTGAGGACCTTGTGATCTCTCTAGGTAGTTGGTAATGCAGAGATAGTCTACTAATCATGGAGGTATTGTTGTATTTGGCTCAGGTATTTCATCGTTCTTTTATATTTATTTACTGTTTTTACTATGGTATTTAGTCTCGTTTGTAGACCCACATCGTTCTTCGGGTCTAATTAAACATATATGGTATTGGACTGCAGACCATGGCAAATATTGTTCTTTCTTCATGTTCATTATCCTATGGATTGAGATAGATTTATTTATAGTTGATTGATATATAGAATTAGAACAACAATACAGCTTATACGTATTCGAGCCGGGCTGGAGTCCACTTGATACGTAGCTAGCAAGTATACGTACTCTTGGTCCTATATAAGTTAGGACTGGGGCGTTACAGTGTTTAGTCTTTTGTGGTGTTTATCCACCGAGCACTTATTTAGCTCGTTCTTTTGGACCTTGATATCTAGCCAACAGGCATGACATGATTTATGTCATTCTAGACTATGGCTAGACCTGATCATGTATGACTATTACTCTTGCCAGTTCTTCATTTTATATTACTAGCTTCATGATCATCTATGTTTACATAGTTTTGTATGCTTTACTATTTTATGTCTGATGATCATACATCTTGTACTTTACTTACTTGTCTATGGTTGAGACACCTAGGATTGCTTGACCAAGTTATGACTATTGGATTGTACCAGTAACCCCCACATGTAAACCCCCTAAATTTTTACTACGATTTTTTTTTGTATTTATTTTGTACTTCGTATTTGCACGTCGTATACGAGTTTGCATTTTTGTATTTGTGTAGCGTACGAAATTTGCGTTTCGTATTTGCTCGATGAGTGCAAATATGTGTCGAGGTACATATTTTAGAAAAATATTTTTATTATAAAATTTATTTTATATAGGAAAGTACATGTTCAAATAAATGTGATAAATATCTTTATTTTGTATAAAAGAGTTATTTTGTTCGTCGTTTAAAAATAAGTAGTGATTTGGAAATTGTGGTTTATATGAGATGTATTCCAAATATTTTGCGAAATTGGAAATTTGTTTACTAATATATTTTGTTATTTATAAAAACTATTTTATGATTTAATATTTAAGTAATTATCTTGATTTTCAAAATTAATTAATGTTATATTTTAATATTTATGAAAAAGATATTTAAAATTTTTTGTTTTATTCAATATTTGAATTATTTTGATAATTTAAATTTGGAAAAGATTTTACTTTAAATAGGCATTAAATTAAAGGAAGTTTATCTAGATTGATTGGATTTGATTGCTGAATTTCTAAATCAATTTAAATAAAAAGATGGAATTATCCATCGGGGTTTAAACTATTGCAAGTCATTATCCAACTGGAAATTCCTACCTCCTATATAAGGAGAGGTACTCATCCGTAAATTCTACCATCTACAAACGTTCTTCGTGACCGTGTTCGTGCCTCTTTCCATCCACTATATGTTCCCGCATTACAAATACAAAAATCCTGTCCCGTCCGACAATCCCGGACGTCCACCCAGCCGTATCGGACACCCCGACACGACACACCCAACCCGACAATCAAAGCCCAAACCATAACCAAGCTCCTGTGTCCGTGTCAACGTATGACACGGTCTCCCCCGACCCTTTCCTTCTTGCCCCGTGCCGCTACCTCCACTGCTACCGATGTCCCCGACCAACAACTGACCACCACCATCCGTACCAGTCAACCCCGTTCCGACAGCACCCCCACACCACCATCGGCGCTGTCACCACCATCCCTTCCCGACGCAACCACCGCCCGCACTTCCACCAACTCCTTGCCAAACTCCCAACACCACCACGACCACCAAAACTGCAGAACACCACCGCCACTCCAACTACCACTACCATCGACACCATGCCCTGCCACGGCCATCCCCGACCACAGCCACCACACAATCCGTAACCCTACCACCACCATCTATGAAAAGAAGAAGGAGGGGAAGACCTCACCTGAGCCTTCGCCGAACTCGCGGTGGCCCTGATCCGCCGCCGCCTCTCCGTCCGCGGCGAGCACCACCTAGCGCAGCAACCTTCGATCCGCAGTGTCCTCCGCCACTGCGGTAGCGCCACTCCTGGCAGCACCGGTCGTGTCGACGCCGAACCTAGCCACCCTCTGCCGGTGTTTCCTCCGACCGTACATCTTGTCACTACCATATTTCTAGTTTGAGGGTATTTTTGTCATTTTTAATTTATTTGAATTTAATGTATATTAATTGGAATTTAATATAATTAATAGATTGGTGTGATTTAAATATTATTTAATTGATTGCCATGTGATTATGTTAACCCTAACCTAGATTGGACCTAACCTAGATTAGTCATAGCTAGTCTTAGTTAGTCATGGTTAGTATTAGTTAGTTATGATTAGTTTTGGTATAGCCATGATTAGTTAGAACTAATAGATTGCAACTTGATTAAAGGGGAAACATAGATTTTTGACCATTGAATAGACTAGATGGAAGGAGACCCCTTGATTGTTTCCCAAAATCCTAAACCTAGACACCTTGGCCGGCCTAGGGATCCCCCCAACCATCACTATATAATCCATCTCAAATATTGTTGCCTCTTTTTATCCATCCCTTCATTTTCTAGAGAGCAAGGTTTGTTCTTCATTTAATGCTTCCTATTTTAATCAATATTAATCAATTTTCTTCCAAACTTCTTCCATGGTGACCTAATTTGTGTTCCCCTACTGTTCGTGGAGACTATTGACAGATTTGAGTCAATTTGGAGCCTTAAACTAGCTAGTGGAGATCTTATTTTTGAAGTTTTTATTGTGGAAGAACACCTATAGGTAACTTCCTATTCCCTCCATCAAATTTTGATTTTTTTGCATGGATACAAAGCCCTAGATGTCCTCTAGCTGTAGGAATAGGATTTGTGTCTTTTCGTGTCCTTTACGTGTCCGTATCGGACACGTAACAGTGTAGATACGTAGGTGTTCGACAAAATACCATAGTGGGCATTTCAATCATGTTTTAATATTGTGTTTGAATAGGAATACTCATTTTAGTGTCGCTTATTGGTTCTTCAGTGTCTGAGCTGGTTTCAGGTCGTGTTTGGATCGAGTCGGACCCATGGACACGGTCGCGCGCTCTGGACAGTTTTGTCCTGCTACTCGCGTGTCAGTGCGACTGATCTAGGGTTCGTAGACACGTGAGATTTGAAACAAGCCTTGGGGCAGTGTCTGACACGACACCCCGAAGACCACGTGTCCTTTGGTTTCGTGTCGAGTGAGGGATTCAACCCGCACTGGACACGTGCACCAGTCACTGAACCAGTTCAGTGTACACTGGTTTGAGAGTGTTGTGGACACGTTCGTGTCATATTTTTGGACACGATACTTTACGTATAGCATGAGCACATATTGAATGTTAATTACCAACATTAACCCTATTGCTAATTGTTAATTTTGATGTTAGAATGGGGACTTCCCCATTCGACTGATACTGTGATGTATCAGTGAGTTTATTCACTGTTCTCCATTTTCATTTATATTTTAATAAGTTAATATCATGTTAAATTAATGTGGTTCAGCCACTATTATATTAGGTAACATGTTTAGTTGTAGGAAAATAATCTTTTGTGGAGAATTGATTCGAATTGGCATTGGGACTGGATATCTACTAAAACTCATTTTATAGAACTGTTCTTCATCTCTTAATTTGTATTTTACTGTTTTAATAATATTAGATGGCTAAATTGATTTGCCTACATATGAAGGGGGTTCAGGTTTATGTCAGCTTGTGTTTGTGAGAACCTGAGATTGAAATATTAAAATCTGTTTTTCCTGAGAATGTTCCTATACACTATGATTCACTGATTTCTAAATCATGAGACACATTCCTGTGCACTGATTTACATCCTGTCATTTGAGTTTGTGATACACAGTTAACTATTGATCGGGATTACTACCTGAGATTGAATGTTTAAATTAGAACTGGAAACTTGAGAACAATTAATATACATACCCACACTTACATCTCACTAAAATTCTGAGACACTATGATACATGATGTTCCCCTACTATACACTGTTAAACTCTGAGCCATTGTCTCACTGACATTGTATGAACCTGGTTTTACTAAGACTAAAGTTGTGGTACACTGAAACTTGAATTCCTGATGACACTGACAATTGGTATCCTGAGAAATCACACACACACTGAAATTGGTTCCTGTACTGAACACTGAGAGCACATTGTTATACTTCCCTGTACACAGGACACTTAAACACACATACTGTTTTCTCCTCTGCCTGAACACACACACAGCCACACATGGTTTTTATACTGGTTGCTAATCCTGAACTAGGACACTATGATATATGGTTGTCCCTACACACACACTCTATTATATGTACACACACACACACACACAAAATCCATGACACCCTCACTTTCCTGTCACACACAGGAACACACATGCACACACACATTGCTATGATGTTATCCCCTCTCTATATGTATGTATATATATATCTAAATGTGTTGATGTGTAAGTTGAGATTCCTATGGGTTTATATATATATATATATATATATATATATATATATATATATATATATATATATATTTTTTAAACCATCCCACTTTTATTCAATAATCAGAACAAAATACAAGAAGCATCGTGTGCTTTAACAAAAAACACAAAACTAGTGTTTCTTCCTTCCATGCGAACAAGCAACTGTAGCTTTAGCAATTTGTCTTTGAATCTCCGAAAAGACCTGTCTTCCGTCATATCGATACTGCTCATATCTCCATTTATTCCGATTTTTCCAAATAACCCAACAGATAGCGCCTACCGTAATTTGCTTGAGATGTAGGTTATTCTTCTTCCACCATAGAGCTAAACAATCAGTCAGACAATTTGATCTGCCACGAACTCGCATGAGAGCTTGAAAGGAAAACCAAACCTGTCTAGCCACCTCACCTTCGAAAAAAATATGATTCAAAGTCTCGGACATAGGGTTACTGCAACAATGGCAACAAGACGCAAGATGAAACCCTAACTTTTGAACCTTGTCGTCAGTAGGAAGTCTGTCATGAAGAATTCGCCAAAGGAGAATTGACCATTTCGAAGGAATACAGGGATTCCAGATGTGTTTAAACCTGCTATCGATAGGGAAAGTAGGACGAATTGCCTTCCATGCCGAAGATACAGTAAATTGTGAGGCAGGAATCCAACGAAGATCAAGACCCTCCTCCTCAATCAATTGAAACCGGTCATCAAAATCTCGTCCAGCAAGAATACGACGCCAAATATGCGATGAATTAGAGTTTGCTAGTGCTTGAGACGGATGGCAGCGAGGAAAATATTTCATCCTCATAAATTTTGTCCACAACAGATCTTGTGTTCTCAATTTCCACCATAACTTCACCATAAGGGCGTCAAAAACGTCCTTAAGCCTCCTCACTCCAAGTCCCCCCTCTTCATGTGGTCTGGCAATGTGGTTCCACCCGATCCACGTATGTTTTCTATTCCCATCCTTTGAGCCCCAGAGAAATTCATTGAACATGGCTTCGATTTGAGTTAAAACACTCAATGGAGGGTTGCTAGCAGCCAAGCAAAAAATTGGAATAGAGGATAATACGGATTTAATGAGAACAAGCTTACCCCCTGGAGACAAAGTCTTATTGTGCCAACCCTCCAGCCGAGTACGCACTTTGTCCTTGAGCTCTTCGAACATAGCTCATTTCGTCTTCCCGTCATGAGAGGACAGCCAAGATAGGTTATCGGCGGCGTCTTAATCTGATAGCCAGTCATCGTGCGAAGAGCGGGTCCTCAGGAAAATCTGGCATGACGCAAATAGCAGACTTGGACGAGTTAACGAGCAGTCCAGAAACTCGCTCATAACGCTGGAGAACATTTGACAGGAGTTGGATTGAACGTCTATCCCCGCCAGAGAAAATTAAAATGTCATCAGCGTACGCGAGATGGGAAACTCTTGGACATCCACTTGGAGAATAATATGGAGTAAAACCAGGTGACAAAGCCAAGTTCTGTAAATTGCGACTTAAAGATTCAGCGGCAAGGACAAATAGCATTGGAGAAAGAGGATCACCTTGGCGTAAGCCACGAAAGGCTTGAAAATACCCCGACATACTACCGTTGATAAGGGTTGAGAACCAAACATTGTTCAATAAATGAAGAACCATATTAATCCAAATTTCATCAAAACCAAGTCTGCGGAGAGAAGATAGAAGGAAACGCAAATTAACCCTGTCATAGGCTTTGCTCATGTCGAGCTTAATGGCTGCATTCCGTCCCCAGTTGTCGCGCCCCAACATACTGAACATTTCCTGTGCCAATATGATATTGTCTACGATCTCTCGGCCTTTGATAAATCCACTTTGCTCCGGCGAGACAAGACGAGTCATAAGAGGGGAGAGTCGAGTAGCCAGAATCTTTGAGAAAATTTTGTTAACAAAATTGCATAGGCTAATCGGCCTGTAGTCAGTGATGGATGAAGGATTTTTGTTCTTAGGAATCAAAACGAGTAACGTACTAGTGATCACCTTGGGTAAAGAAAACCCGTCAAAGAACATATGAATGGCAGCTAAAACATCATCTTTAATAATATGCCAGCACTTAAGGAAGAAAATACCAGTGTACCCGTCAGGTCCAGGGGCGCTATGTCGATCCATCGACTTGATAGTTTGGTATACCTCCTCCATAGTAGGCTTGATAGATAGGGCAGCACTCTCTTCTTCACTGAGAATTCTGGGAAGAACAGACATGAAATCTTCATCTCCAATGACAGGTTCGGGAAAAAATAGCTTTTCATAATGGGAATTTGCTATATGCTGTATGTCTTCAAGGCTCTTGGCAACCGCACCATTCTCAGCTATAAGTTGATGAATGTACAAGCGACGACGTTTGTTAGACACACAAGAGTGGAAATAACCAGTGTTGCGATCACCCTGCAAATCCCATTTAAGGCGAGCCTTCTGTTTCCAGTAGGCTTCCTCTATCTGAATGCGCTGCTTAAGATGAGCCTGGGCCTCTAATAGAATATGGCGGGTAGAGGGATCATGTTCGAACTCCACCTCTGCCGCGACGACCCTGTCCTTCGCCTGTTTCACTGCTTGGAATATATCACCAAAAGTACTGTGGCTCCATTTGGATAAAACCCGACGAGTGGCAGTAAGCCTCAAACCCAGATTATTGATAGGGTTGGGGTGATAAACCGAACCCCATGCCTGTGCAACGGTGGGAAGGAAAGAAGCTTGAGCAGGCCAGAAAGACAAGAATCGGAATGGTTTCCTCGGAACAGCCGATCGAGCTCGCAGTTGAACAAGTATAGGGGAATAATCCGACTGAGTGCGGTTCAAGTGATCACAAGAAGAAATAGGAGCCCACTCCCACCAATGTCTGTCCATAAGAACACGATCCAATCTGGATCCTTGCCGGTCCGGTCCCGAGTCCGACTTGATCCAAGTGAAACAGCTCCCAGTGAAAGGAGTCTCTGTCACCCCCGCTGCAAGTTGGAAATCCCTGAACTCCCGCATAGACGCCTCGTTTGGGGCAAGCCCACCGAACTTTTCATCGGAGCGAGATATAGCGTTGAAATCGCCACCGATCAGCCAGGGGAATGGGAAGGAGTTCTGCAAGTCAAGTAGAGAGTCCCAGAGCTGTCGACGTCCCTCCATGGTGTTACTGCCATGTACAATCGAAATCAACGCTACAGAAGGTAATGAAAGATGAGAAAAAGTGGCCGAAAGCGACTGGTCCGTAGACGCAGCCAGATGCAACTGCCCTTCCTTATTGCAGAAAAGCCAAATATTGCCTTTAGCATTAGACAAAGCCATGTGCAGGCCAAGCTTAACTTGGTAATAATGGAGTTGATCAGGTGACACTTTAGGTTCTATGATAGCTAACATTTGAACTTTATGTATACGAACAAGCGACTTTATTCTCTTAAGAGTCAGAGGGTTTGCAATGCCTCGGACATTCCATAAAAGGATGTCAAACATCAGGAGGGGTGGATGAGGAGGAGGGGTTTGGAGTAGGCTTAGCTGCGGATCTGAGTACGCGAGAGGATGGCGGCGGAGGCGCCTTCTTAGGACGACCGGTGGTCGTCGAAGGTGGGTCCGAGCCTGCTTCTTCCTCCTCGACTTGAAGAGCCCAAGACGGTTCATGCTGCGGGATCTCACCATCTTCGAGGTTAGCCTCTGATTGATCAACTCTATTTTCTGGAGGAACAAGTGGAGAGTCGGTAGGGATGATGGCAGTTGTATCTGTCATGTCGGTGGTTAGTTCGGCCATAAGTGCTGGAGCATCGAACTGCGAACTGCAGTGAATGTTGCAACCGTCATCGGCGGGCGCAAGGATCAACGAGTCGTCGGGATTAGCAGGAATCTGAGCATGGTTTGCATGAGTTGTCGATGCAGGATTGGTTGGACTCGGGTGTGTTGAGGTGGGGGCCACCGTTGTGAGGGGCACATTTAAATCTGCAGGCGGGGTAGCAGCATTCAATGAAGGGGGGGCTTGAGCATTACCATTGCCTTCGTCAACTGCTGTCTGGGTAGAGCTATTTCCTGCCACTTGATTGGTGACACGCGTCGGGGGATCTCGCATGGGCTGTTTGTCCTTCTGGAGGACTTTGCAAGAGCTCCGAGCATGGCCTTGATGCTTGCAGAAAGTACAAAATAGCGGGGATGCTTCATATTCAACCTTCTGAGAAATTCTTCGACCATTAGACAATTGAATAGACAGCAGCGGAGGGGGGGTTTTGCTAGCATCCAGTTCCACCAGCACACGAGCGACACTAGGGCGTGTTAGTTCTTCTGTGGCACGATCAAGTCTCAGAGGATTACCTATACCCATGGCAAGAGAGAAAAGAGCATTTTTATTAAAGAATTGGATCGGTAGGCCAGGTAGGGAAACCCACACCGGAGCGAGGGGGGATTCTTCCGACGGGTTGAAATCTTTGTGCCATCTAAATAATCTCATGGGGGCCCTTGTTAGAAACCAAAAGTCCTTCGAGCGAAGGCAGAGAAAATCCGCTTCTTCCTGAGGGCGAATAAGGATGTGTTTTGGATCCAAGGAGCCAACGTGAACCGCGCCAACGAACTTGAAATTAATGAACGCCTTCCGGATTACGTCCATGGTGGGACGTGAATGGGAGAACTTACCGATGAGGGCGAAGCGGAAAGGATCCGCAAGGATGGTTTCCTCCTCTTCCGAGAAGGAGATTACCGGAACACCACGTGAAAACGTAGGAGCACGGATCTGGATGGAAGGGGTCGGCGGAGGTGGGGCCCCAGCGACCGCCTCGGCGAAAGTCTTAGCCATGGAGGGGAGACCGGTGGAGCGGGTGTCTCCACTGGCGAGAGGACGCCGGCCCGGCCGGAGGCCAAGCCGAAGTCTAGGTCAAAACACGGCTAGGGTTTCGCAATCGCCCAGGACGAGAGCTCTGATCTATCCCCATATATATATATATATATATATATATATATATATATATATATATATATATATATATATATATATATATATATATATATATATATGTAGAAAAATATATATATATATATATATATATATATATATATATATATATATATATATATGTAGAGTGTATATGTAGTTGGCCTATATATGATTGATTATCAATAGAGTTAGAGTCTATGTGGTAATGTGATGCAAATATTGCATTGCCTATATATATATATATATATATATATATATATATATATATATATATATATATATATATATATATATATATATATATATATATATAGTGTATATGTAGTTGGCCTGTAAATGATTGATTATCAATAGAGTTAGAGTCTATGTGGTAATGTGATGCAAATATTGCATTGCCTATGTAGACATGTGTACCTAGTGTATGGCTATTTTCCTATGGGATAGGGCCTATGGCCAATAACCTAGATGACATAGCCTAGGGTACCCTTGAGTGGTATTGTGTGTATGAAATACACACATGTGTAATACCCTATAGACTAGTGTATGGTGTGTATTAGCTAAGGTAGACTGTTTAGGCCTAGTTAGACTTCTTTGAGTCTAGATTGACCTAGTTTACCTAACTTTGACTTTTTAGTTGACTGAAGTTGACCAGGGTTGACTTTGGTCTAGGTTTGACCTAATATCATGTAGACTGCATCAAAGTATCATACTTTATTACCTGGACATGTTGTGACTTGTACTGTTCTGATTAGGAGCCAGACACCACTCCTCAGGCATTAGTTTTCTTCCGGACATTCAGAATATCAGGCGAGTACATTCTCTGACCGTTTTATACTAGCTAGGAGTATTTTCTTGGTCTAGATTACTTTACTTGATGCTGACATGATGGAAACACGGATTAGTACTATATGGATCTTTTCATACGATGTTATCCCCCTAGGGAGCATCAGATACATCATGTCATGTGCGTTTTACTTTCATTATGCATTCTTGTGCTTTCACCATTCATGTGCACTCTCATGATTCATGTACTCTCATGATCACGGAGCCCACATGTTTATATTCATGTGCACCCATTTATGGGCCCCCATGTGAATCTCACGTGCAATAACATAACTTGAACGGATCATTGTGTATTGATTGGGGTACGGGGAAGTATAAATAGTTATGTGTACAATTCCCAAAGTAGTGTAGTCATGTGCAAACTCTCATATTTATTATCAAGCCGTTCACATGTCTAGCTTGTACTCTAAATCACTAGTTCACTGTAGCTCTTTACTTATAGTAGATATTTCATTACAGTCTTCTTTTTACTCATGTATACTCTTCAGCGTTTCATGTATCTTACTCTATTGTCTGTATTTTATTCCTGTCATGATATGAACTGCGTAAGATGTACTGTGCTCTCTCCAGTCCTGACTGGACCTGTTAAAATATTACATATGATTTCGAGGAGCTGTGTCCCACCTATTACGAAGCAGGCTTAGATGAAACACTTGAGCTGGACCCTCAGGAGGATCCAGTACTTGCTGACGACACTACCCATGTAGACTAGGCTAGTTCTATTTACTTTTATGTTATGATACATTGTATATATTAGAGTTGTACTCTAGATTGTGGAGATGTTATCTTAGTTTTCAGCTATCTCTCTGTCTTGTATTATCATATGTGGATTCTGAGTTTTATCTATTCTATCGTTCAGTACTATCTTTCTTAGCTGTGATTGAGTTGTACTTATTTATGTCACCACCATTCGGAGTGTATAAACTGTACTGGTACCATATAAATTGTTAGATGTATGTGACCTAGGACAGCGTTCTACCGTCGACACTGAGGCGTAGGCTGGGCGTTGTTACGTTCTTGTACCCTCACAGTGGGTGCGGGTCGTGACATGTTTTTAGTAGTGGCCCATGCAGGTCTAGATTAGAAATGCAGTGGCATTCGAACTAGAGTATCACTGCAGTCTGCAATAGGATTAGAATATTTTTTGAAGGTACTCAATCATATTAGAAAAAACTCTTTATCGGATTTCGTATATCTAAATTTTGTAGCTTATTGTCTTCCTTTGAATTTAAATTGTCCTCCTTTGCTATTTCGACTCATTCGCAGCAATTGTTTCTTTTGATCTGTGTCTCCAGGATGGTTGCGACGAGATCACATTGCCAGGGGGATGCCGATGAGAGGTCTGCCACCTCTCATACTCAGCAGCCAGCCCCCGGTACTGCAGCCCCAGTCATGCCAGCTGGGGTAGGCGTATCAGCTGCGTTCGGAGGAGCCCCTCCACCTGTGGCACATGGGCCGAGTCCGGTGATTCCGAAGAGGCTTCAGCAGCAGCAGCCACCTTCGGGGATAGTTGATGCAGTTTAGCTGTTCACGTTCTTTCGACGGTTCATGGAGGGCCTGCAGTAGCAACAGCAGAGGCAGACAGCAGAGATTAGTCGGGGCATTGATCTGGCCCCGACTACAGTGGAGAGAGTAGTAGCTCAGCCAGCGACAGTCTAGCAGCCGTAACCGCTAAGGGAGAAGGGCATCCAGAATTTTCATAAGATGCACCTGAGGGAATTTCGAGGGACACAGGAGATCCTTTATGCCAACGATTGGATAGAGCACATGGAGGAGATATTCAGATTGTCTGAGATTTCGGTGAGGATTCAGATTGAGACAGTGGCCAACATGATGTAGGAACTGGCCCGCACATGGAACCAGACCGATCTGCGGGTTGGTACTCCAGGGCAAACTTGGGCAGCATTCAAGAAGTTGTTCAAGGAGAAATTCTTCCCGGATGCAGCACTAGGAGCCCTCGAGACTCAGTTCGAGGCCCTAGTCCAGGGGAGCCAGTCTGTGGAGGAGTATTCAAGGCAGTTCTGCCGGCTGGGCAGATTTATAGAGGGATTGTCCGAGGGGCCGAAGGCCCAGAGATTCATGAATGGATTGGTGAAGGAGGTCAAGTCCAATACCAAGAGTGCTCGCAGCGCTACCTTTGAGGAGATCCTAGTGGATACATTAGCCGCAGAAGATGATCTTGAGCTTAGGCTCAAGAGGGAGCGAAACATCTAGGGAGCTAGCAGTAGCGGAGGACCGGCCAAGAAGCCGCACTTTCAACAGCAGCACCAGCAGCGCCACCAGCAGAAGAGATTCCAGCCACAACAGTTTCAGCAGCCGAGGCATCAGCCAGTGCAGCATCAGCAGCCGAGGCAGCAGCAGCAGGCCCCGAGACAACAGACTATCAGTTACACCTTCTGTAAGAACCGGGCATGGATGGACTGAGTACAGGAAGAGGCTGGAGAAGTGCCTCCTGTATGGATCGTCAGAGCATCAGTTGAGGGATTGTTCCCTCTTTGCGGGCAGGGCAGCTCAGGGAGCCGGAGCCAAGGCTCCGGGGGGACCGTAAAAGGGAACATTGCTGACTCAGCAGCAGCGGTTCGTACAGCACCAGCAGCAGGCCAGGAGGGCCAGCAGGGACGAGCTTTCGCCATGGCGATCGAGGATGTAGAGGCCATCGGAGAGTTGATTACAGGTTCAGTTCTCCTCGACTCCATTCCAGCTTTTGCACTGTTTGATTCCGGGCTTACCATAGTTTCGTATCAGTATCTTTTGCTATTAGACACCGCCTAGTATCTGAATCATTGCCTAGGACCTGCAAGATCACGACCGGGGGTGGAGTTATCCTCGTGAGTGATGTTTGTAGACGGCGGAGTGTCATTTTGGGAGGCCGAGAGTTCGGGGTGAGCCTGCTCGTAATGCCACTACCGAACTACAATATCGTATTAGGTATAGACTAGTTGAGCAGGCACCACGCTAGCATAGATTTTCGAGGGGGTAGAGTTTTGTTTGGGGCGCCAGAAGAGCCAGAGTTTGAGTACTCCCGACGGCAGGCAGAGTAGGAAGGAGGACTTTTATGCAGAGCTTCAGTTGAGGAGCAGGCGGCTCCACATCCCTTGATCGCAGAGTTCATAGACGTCTTTCCGGAGGAGTTGCCAAGGCTTCCACCAGACAGAGATGTAGAGTTCTCGATAGACTTGGTTCCCGGTGCGGAACCGATTTCTTAGCATGTCTATCGAGTGAACAATAGTGAGTTAGTGGAGCTGAAGAAGCAGGTGGATGAGCTGCAGGATAAGGGCTTCATCCGATCGAGTTCTTTCCCTTGGGGTGTACCGATACTATTTGTACCCAAGAAGGATGGGTCGGTATGGATGTGTATCGACTACATGGCACTCAACAACCTGACAATCAAGAACAGATACCCACTGTCGTTGATCGATGATCTCTTTGATCAGTTGAGCGGAGCTTGGGTTTTTTCTAAGATTGATTTGAGGTCAGGTTACCACCAGGTGAAGGTGAAGGGGGAGGATATTCTGAAGACCGCTTTCAGGATGCGGTACGGACAGTTTGAGTTTTTGGTTATGCCGTTTGGGCTAACTAATGCACCAATAGTATTTATGAACTTAATGAACAAGGTGTTCCACCAGTACTTGGACAAGTTCGTGGTGGTGTTCATTGATAATATTCTGGTATATTGCAAGACTGAGGAGGAGCACGAGGAGCACTTGAGAGTGGTTCTGGAGACACTCAGGAGAGAGAGAGGCTGTATGGAATGCTCTCGAAGTGTGATTTTTTCCTGTATAGAGTTGACTTCTTGGGTCATGTGGTGACTGGAGATGGGATCTCAGTGGACCCGAAGAGGATCACATCAGTTGAGGCTTGGGCAGTGTCGACTTCAGTGGCAGAGATCAGAAGCTTTTTAGGGCTGGCAAGATACTACAGGAGGTTTGTGCAGGATTTCTCTCGGGTTGCAGAGCCATTGACTCGGCTGACCCGGAAGGATGCTGAGTATATTTGGTCAGAGGAGTTTCAGGCAGCTTTTGATGAGTTAAAGAAGCGACTTACGACAGCTCTGATTCTGACATTGTCGTCTGGTTCAGGAGGGTTCACTATCTATAGTGACGCTTTAGGAAAGGGGCTTGTTTGCCATTAAAATCTTTTGATTGTAAATTTCAATTACAAACAGAACAGTGTTACAATGTAGGACTTAGACGTAGTCATAGGAGTACACTTTTGTTTATCTAGGTCCCTTGTGCCGATGGAGCAAGTAGTAATACGTTGACTCCGTTGACGATCTGACGACGGTTCTCGGTTCTCTGAAGGTCTGAGTTGCTCTGGGTGCTGGAGCTTGCGGAGAGGAAGAAGACGTTGAGTGTCTGTATCTGTCTCTCTGTATATGTATGTCGGTGGTTATGCGATGTCTGTCTGAGAAGGAAGTGATCCCTCTATTTATAGTTTTGTAGGCTGGCTGCTCATGTGCATATGTAGGATGCGCCTGTACGCGGGGACGCCACATGGTAGTTGCTGATGGAGGCATATGGGCGATGTGCTCTGATTGAGGAGTTAAACCCTTCTTGTTACTATCGTAGGCTGCGGCCGAGCTGACACATAGCAATGGAGAGGATCTTTCAGTTGCTGAGATCTTGGGTGATTAGCACCCCTTCATAGGCTGAATCAAGTCAAAGGACGCGTGTCGTAGGTCCATGGCTCGAAGATCTCGGATTTGGTGGGGAGTGATCTGATAGGATGCACCTGGGATTGGGCACATAAGGAGGCTTTGGCTCGTAACCTTTAGGAGTCACGAACCAGTCGGGGCGCATGGCTTTTGAGGCGCATACGAGGATTCAGTAGTGACTTTACTTCTATCTTTAGGGATCAGAAAAAAGTCTGAGGTGCATGGCTTTTGAGGCGCATGCAGAGATTTAGGCGCATGGCTGCGGAGGCGCATGCGAGATGGTTGGGCGACCACGTGGCTTGTGACCGCCGGAGGAAAGCAATAATGATGCTGACGCCGGTGACGATTCGTCTTCTGAAAAAGCTGTCAACTGTTCAGCCCTCGGAGGACGTGCTGCCAACTCTGTCAGACTTCAGCATTTAATGTTCTTTGACACGTGATGGGCTGTTGAGTGGGCACATCGATCGACGTTCTACTAGGCGCATGGGGACGCACGGGGGTGCATCCTTATGAGGCGCTTGGAGCTGGACGCGTCAGTATGATACGCGGTCTGGCCGGCGCATCAGCTTTGTATGACACATCTTTATGGGCCCGACTGTTATGTTCTTCGAGTGCTTTAAATAGCCGTTTTTTCTTGGCTGAATTCGAAGCATCAGGTTCATCACCATTCAATGCAAATTCATTGTACGGGATTTGAAGAGCCAGCCACTTGGCGTATGGGTTTGATTTGCCCGGCCTATAAATAGTGGCATGGAGAGAGTTTGCTTCTCGTTCTCTCACGTCCTCCCAAAATAAACTTGTTTGCTCGAGCATATTCTGTTGATGAGATGCTCCCGAGGATGAAGATGCGACGTATTGTCTTTATTGATGCACTTGAAGGTGACTGTTACATCCAAAAGTCGGAGTCGAGGGCTTCTGAGGCAGGCAGAAGGTGCCTGTTGCATCCAAAGATCGGGATGCTCAAGCCTCGTCTCCGTTATGCTAGAAGAGCCGTAGATCGAAATTGCGGTGCTCCGATCATCTTCTTTGGGCTTTGGGAGAGCTCCTCCTCCAGCTAGAGGGTTAATTGCCACCCTCGTTCTGCTCAATAAATGCTTCATTAGTCGATGCATTTGATGGCGCATATGCTGAGACTTCACGATGCGCCACTGGGACACTGAAGGGCGGCACATAACTGAGCCGCTGAAGGGATGCACATAACTGAGGATGCACATAAATGAGCTGCTGAAGGGATGCGCCTGGCTGAGAGCGCATGGCGAGATGCGCCTGTTTGAGAGCGCATGGTGGTTGCTGCGCCTAGCTGTAGACTTAGGGTCTTTTTTTTGTAGAAAGCCTCCTTTGTACAGCTCTTTTTAGGACATGTAATGGACTTTTATATGAAATAAATCTTCTTTTAATGTCTATGCTTTGTTGTGCTGAGTACCTCATCTGAGCTCCCTGGCGCATGTGATGTTTAGGCGTATAGGATTTCTGGTCCTGAAATTCCATGCTTCTATAAGACCCCTTCAAAGTTTTCAAAACTTTTTGTCAAGTTTTGGAATACTTTAAATAAGAAGCATGGTGGCGTCTTCTACGGGGCGCATGACTGTTCGGGCGCATGATTGCTCCGCACATCAATGATGGGGCGCATGCTCCTCTCAGTAAATGAAAATGATAACGCTTCGATAACCAAGAAGATTAATGATGATCTTTTTGGATTATTTGCAGTTATCTCCTCACAGAACCCGTGGCGGCGGCTGAGGTCACACTTCATCGGTATACGCGTGCGACTGAGCCTATAAATAGGCGTGAGATAGAGAGAGAGAGAGAGTTCTTCCTCTCTTTGCTTTCTTTTTTTTAGAGTTATTGTTTTGAAAAACCCTGACTTCCTTCTTGCAAGAAATGGCTCCCAAGACTCCTCGCGGCGGTGCTGGCCGGGGATGAGGCAAAGGGAAAGAGCCTGTAGAGGCTGCCGAAGATGATGTCTCCCGGTCACCCATCGACGTTCGGCCGACGGTGATTGGTGGGTTTCATCATTCTTTACCATCATTTTTAGAACTCATGTACGTCGACGCGTATGGACCTTGAGTCCGAATGATGTGCTGAGGTTTTTTTTTTGCCAACGTGCATGGGTTTAAACCCTGATGATGCACCGAAGCTCCACTGCTGACGCACATGGGTTTAAACCCTGATGATGCGCCGAAGCTCCACTGCTGATGCACATGGGTTTAGACCCTGATGATGCGCTGAAGCTCCACTGCTGACGCGCATGGATTTAGACCCTGATGATGCGCCAAAGCTTCTTTTCAGATGCGCCTGTGCCTTATGCACTTTTGATGAGAACGTGGCTCAGATTTTTTTGTTGTTTCTAACATTTCTGAATCTTTGCCCTCTTTTGTTGACCACCAGTGTCGATGACTGTCCCGCTCTTGAATGAAGTGCTTCTCAACGCTGCCCTCTGTTAGATAGGGGTGGATTATAATGAGGAGGTGATAAACCCTGCCCAAGCTGCCATTATGCTGGATCAGCCTCCCGAAAGATTGACTCAAATCTGGGAACAACAGCATGGGTTCCTCCAATGGATGATGGAGCGTGGCGTTTTAAAATCTGCCACTTCTGATAATGTGACTTTCTTATAGCCTGAGTGTAGGAGCGTAAAAAGTGCTTCACGGAATGAGTCAAAGTGATAGATCATTCTACTCAAATTGATCTACTTTACGCCGCAGAGAGGTTAAATACTTTTATGCCCAAGACAAGGCTAATCGCTTTTACGCCTAAAGCAGGCAGGGTCAAGATAATGGTTTTACGCCTAAGATAGGCTAACCCTTTTTTTACGCTGGACAAAGCTGTCAAAGTCTCGCATTTAATGCAAAGTCTGACATAAAAATATTGATGATGGCATATACCACAGATTTCGAAGGAATTTGTTTTATACAGAGACCAATGTTGTCGTTTAGTATGTGGACTGAGCTACTTTACGCTCACACTATGGCTTCTTTTACGTACGGAGATTATATGAGTTTTTACGCTCGAAAGTCGACGTGTGCGTAAAGTCTATTTGGGCTACTTTACGCTCAAGGTTATTTAATAACCACTTTACGTAGGAAATCTATGACAGGGCTGTTTTACACCTAGTCCACTGCTTTACGCTCGGAGTACATTAGGGTTGTTTTACGCCCTATTCTTCTTCATCAGTTGAGAACGTGGTCTGCCTACATGGCTTTCATGTCACTCATCTCGAAGAACGTATGTACGTGCATCCTATTCCTACTGAAATGATGGGACACATGTCAACATATGCAGAGGATGGCTTCGATCGTGGGTGGCAGTTGTTAGCATAAAGATGGAACTTTTGCTGAGTTTTTACGCACAAGAGCCCAAGTCTATAAATAGACTTATTTTTCTCATATAACAGACACACAGAGACAGGAGAGAAGAGAAAGAGATTAGAACTCGGAGATTTTTGATTCTCTAGAGTATTCGTCTTCAACCTTTCTTTCAGAACAGAGTGAAGCAAAGCAGGAAAGCATTCGGCCTCGCCATCAGTGCCCAAGTGCGTCGATACCTTTCTGGTGACTTAGTTCTTCCAAGTTGTTCATCTTCAAGCAGCGATCTTCATCATCATCGTATGGTCCAAGGAACAAAGTGATCATTTACAGATCAGACTTCTATAGCAATACTTTCCCAGAATCAAATTTGTACTTCTTGTACTTTTTCTCGTTTTATTTTCAAAAGCCAATTCTCCTGCCATTTTTGTTAAGTGAAACAAAATGGCGACTCTGCTGGGGACGACCTTCTCCTCTGACGAGGAGGCAATTGCTCAATACGATGATGTGTCGATTGGATCGACAAAGAAGACTCTGGTTGTACACTTCGACCAGACTATTTATGAAGGGATGCTCTGAACTGGGGGTGGTTCTCGCTACTCCATGTTCAAAAATCTCGTAAAGCACGAAAAGTTTGGATTCCTAAATCTAAAATAGCTTCTGATCTCTCTGTTGCTGCTAGTGGCAAGGGAATTCTTCCCACTCCTGTCGTAGGGACTCCCGTTCGTAACGAGGCAGTCCTTACTTCAGAGTTGCACTCAAAGTGTGACGATTTATCTTCCGTTTGTAACGGTGAAGATAATCAGGTTTCACGCCCACTGCGTAAGAACCAGGTTTTACGCTCAGTGGGTAAAAACCAAATTTTACGCTCAGTACATAAAGATGAGTCTCCCATTTGTAATGGGGCAGACTCTAACGATTATGCTTCTGGGTGTAGGAATCAGTCTCCCGTCGGTGACGTGGTAGGCTCAAATAAATTACGCTCCTCGCGTAAAACAAAATCTTCCATCTGTGACGTGGTAGATAACCATTTTTTACGCTCTACGCGTAAAGGTAAATCTTATGTCTTTGACAGTGTAGATAAAATTCGCAATGATATTTTTACATCTAATGTGAATGTACCTAAACGTGTGCAGCATAAAAATGTTCTTGGTAAAGCTTCAGTTCTACACCAACAGCTTTCTTATACTGCTCTACGCAAAGTACCAAATCTACAAATTACACGAAATGAAAATGGAGTCCTTCGTGCTAAAAAAATCTAAAGATTTACGCACACAACTCCAAACGCGTAGAAATATACAATTTGGTTCTTCGAATACAGCCAGTAATCTTCTTTATACACAAGGGACTAAACATTTTTCTACCCCAAATGTAACAAGGAAGACTACTCCCTCCACTCCTTCTGACTTACGTGAATTGCTAATGCAAAAGCGTAAGAATAGACAATCTCCGGTGAGATTTCCCCAAGAAAAACATCATTGTGATTATTACCAGGTTGTAATCAATTGTTGCTGTTCAGCTTCAAAATGGTCAATTTTTGATCGATTGAGTTTTAATGTGTCTCAACAACAAACTAAAGACCAAGAACATAAGTTGTCATATGTGTCAGTTAACATGGCATCTCATACTAACAGAGGACGACGTCCAAGACGAAATACGTCCCAAACCCCAGGCCAGCAACAGTTCAACAGACTTCTTGATTCTTTTGAGGGAGTATATCAGAACACTCGATCAAGAAGGCAAAGACAAATACAGACTTCTGATTCAGAAACTAGGGGTACTCAATTTTTTGAGTCTGAGACTGACTGTGTCGATTCATACATCTATATTGATCCTTCTATATCTTCAAGAGAGGTTGAATCCTACGTTGTTGGAGATGAACCAGAGACCTCATATGTTAATACAGAACAGCGTCTCACTGTCGTTGAGCAATCACTGAAAGACATGCTTAACATGGTGCAAAACATGCATCAGATAATATTGAATCAGCAAACTGCTCAGCCGACAGTAATAACACCAGTACCAGTAGCGGCACAAACTCAAGATAGTCAAGGGGCTGATATACCTTTGAATGTTCAGAAGCCTGCTGTTAATCAAAATTCTACATCTCCAGATCCTATTATTCCAGAAGATGTACCATCTCCGGTGGGGATTACGGTACATCCAACAACTATTCAATCAAATGTGCTTTCGCAAACTAGTGAGGCCATTCAAGCAGTGCGTGAACTCAAAGCACAGTTTGAAGTCTTAAGGCACAAGGATCAACTCTAGAGGTTAGGGATTAAGCAACCTTATCCTCCTCATTAGAATTATGTACCCTTTCCACCAAAATTCAAGCCACAATCCATGGTATTGTTTGATAGGAGGGCTTCTCCTAGTCAATATATCAATTATTTTGATATTATGACTGTACATCTGCAGAAAAATGATGCTCTTCTCACTCGAGTGTTCATTGGTTGCTTGACGGGTTCGGCTTATGATTGGTATCGAAGTTTACCCGACAATTGCATTTCGTCTTTCGACGAATTTAAGACAATGTTTCTCTCCCGCTTCTATGAAGGAGGTATGAACATGAACATGTCCTCCTTAATAAAATTAAACAAAAGGAGAAAGAAGATACTCGGACATTCATCGAACGCTTTCGACAAGCTACTTTAAAGATGCCTCCTGGCATGCCAGATTCAGCACTCATTGATACATGCAAGATGAATCTGCGACCATCTATTGCTGTTTTTACGGGTTCCCATTCACAGATTGGGCTTTGTTCATCATAGCAGCAGTTTCTGTCGAGACCAATGGTAGGTTGGCTCGTGAACATGGGATGATTTTTGCCTGAGATGATAGAGGAAAGAAAAGTAATCCTGGTAATAACCCCGATAATCGTAATGTGAAAGGAAAAGATACCCTCATGGTTAATCTTTCCAAGAATAAAACAACACCGTATAGTCAAGAATTTTTCAGGCCAAAGGAAGAATACTCTTTTGATAAGAGTGATAACCCAGGGATATTTTAATGTCTAGTGAAGAGTGGCAAACTTCATATTCCAGAGCCAAAGAGGTCTAATGAGGTGAATCTGACTGACCATCCCAAATATTGTATCTATCATAGATACATTAATCATCCTACCAGTGCTTGCTATGTCCTGAAGAAGAAAATCCAAGAGCTGATAAATGGCGGTGCTATCGCCTTAACTAATGATGACCATACGGTTACAACCAATATGGTTTCTCTTCAATTCGGAGATTTTCCTCCACAGCAAGTAGCAGATGGAATCATCCCAATCCCGAAGGCAATGATGAAGATTGTGAATATCCTGCCTCCTAGAGAAGAAAATAAAGGATTGCTGCCTCTTACCTTAAAAAATAGTGAAATTATGTGGGTACATCCTGACTTAGTAACTGAATTGGAAAATAAAAGTAAAACTTCAAAATCTAAGAAAGGCAAGAAAGTCAAAACCTGCAACATGATTTCTCATGTTATTCCAGATCCCGACGATTCAGATTATCTATGGGATGGCACTCCTTTGGAAGATAGACTAAGAGGATTGAACATATATCCTCCAAGTCTAGCTCCTCCTACCAAACTCAAGCTTACTCATCAGCAGTGGTTAGCTATGAATAGTGTCCCTTTATACCGGGTACAATAAATCTTCGCTGCTTATGAAAAAGCTTCTACAGGGAGTTTTCCTCGTATGTCGAATCCTTCTCCTCCTGTAGTTACAGAGACATCTATTCCTTATTCTCCTATAGATACAGAGATCTCTTCTTCTTCCTCTGTGGAACCATTTGTTAAAAGTCTACTGCCCATTCATCTATACAGTCAGCAATCTGTCCTTCTCATGAAGAAAATGGGTTACGACTTTCAGAAGGCAGAAGGTTTGAATTATGATAAAGGAATACGACTTCCTTTACAAATTTAAAATCAAAAATCCACTACTGGATTGGGTTCTGAAATACCTCACAACAAACCTTACAAAAAAAGGCTAAAGGGAGGAAGACTAAATCCTGTAATATGGTACTTCCTTCTCTTGAGTCTGAAGAAGAAACTTTTACTGGTACAAGATCCAGAAAGGAGTACCACAAAGATTATGAGGGATCTTCCAAAGAAGCAGAAGATGTAGTGGAAACACTACCAGCTCAACCTTCTCCTGTTCCTGCTAAACCCTCGGTGGTTGAAAAGGAGAAACAAAAAGCAGTACGCTTTGACGTTCTATTGAAGTCTGCTTTCAGTCAGGGGGTGGCGATGAAACCTTACAAATTTGATATTCTAGCTCAGTTAGCCAATACTCCGGCTAGACTATCCATATTTGAACTGCTTCGTCTTTCTAGAGAAAGTAGGGAGACTTTGAGTGAAGCTCTACTTCAGGCAGATTCATGCTTGGCTCAACTCAAGAGTCCTGATAATACTCCAGTGTCGTGTCCGCAATGTCATAGTGTGATGGAAACAATTTCCAATATCACCTTTACACAAGAAGATATGTTGTTGAAGTATAATAAACATGACAGACCTCTGTGCTACACTGGGTATATTGGATCTACTGAAATTGACAGGATTTACATCGATCCTCGGTCGTCAATTAGCATAATTCTTCAAAGTATGCTAAGACCCCTAAGGATTCCTACTAGTGACCTGACTTATACTAGTACTACGATAGTTGGTTTTAACTCTGGCAAGAGTAAACCACTAGGGAAGATTCGTCTGAAGATTCAGATTGGCGATCTGCGAACTATGGTAACCTTCTATGTTATCAACTCAGATGTATCCTACAATATTCTTCTTGAAAGACCGTAGATTCTTGAACACAACATTGTGCCTTCAACTCTCCACCAATTCTTCAAGTATGTGGATTCTCAAGGACTTGTAAAGACTGAATTTGCTGATATCAATCCCTTCAAGGGTGTCGAAGCCTATTTTTCTGATTCAAGGCTTTATAAACAAGAACATGTGAAAGAGATATCAGACATAGCTGAAGATCAATCTTTTATTGAAGATCAGTATATTAATGAAGATCCGCCAGAAGAACAACCTTTGAAGATCATAGTCAAGGGACGAATCCAATCCCAATCTGTCAATGATCAACCTTTGGTAATCAAGGTTAAAGGAAGAACTCAAGCTTCATCTGAGGAATCAGTAAATGTTCCTACTAAGAGCCAAGTTCAACCTTTTTTTATTAAGGTCAAAGGGCGTACTTCTTGTACGAATGATCCAAAACCACCATTGATTGTCAATCTTGGCAAATCTACGCAGAAGACGGATAATGGTCCACTGATAATTAATCCGAAGCGTAGCAGTCAAATCGTAAATGATGTAAATACTGATTATTCTGTACTTTTTGATATCAATGACGATTTTCTTTTCGAGTATATAGCTGCCAAGTTTATTGAAAGAATGACTTTATCTTCTGATAATCAAAGTCATCAATCTAAAGACGACATAGAACCAGAAGAAACTTCATACATCAACTATAAAGAAAATTCCTTTCCTCTTCAGGTTGATGTTGGACCTTATGCTCAAAAGTTCTTAACATCTTCTCCTTATCTACTTCCGGTAGTTGCCCAATCACAAGCTTGTGTAACTTATAGACGTCATAAAGAATCTTATTTTGTGGTTCCGTCTGATAAGAAAAACAAGCGTCAAATTATTTTTGGCTTGGCTAGAAATATACCTGTTGCTCAGACAGACGATCTGAAAGATAAAGATAAAGGAAGAATCCGAATTGATAAATATAGTCAATAATCCATCAAGATTATTCAGAATATGGGATATGATTTGAAGACTATGCAAGGTCTCAATTAGGGCAAAGGTAGACGACTCTCGTTATGTGGTGATCCGTTTTACCAGGAGACTCGTCATGGATTGGGATATAATCCGTCACATTTGTTCAATGACGATATACAAGAAGAATTCTCTTCTAATTCCTCACAATCATCTGATTCAAAAGAAAACCAATTCATCGAATCGGATATATCTCGTTCCTCATTTGATAAATTTGAGCAGGTATTTTCAGCTTACATGGTTCAAATTGTTGATGAATCTGAGCCATTTGAAAATAACCCTTAGGCCCAACAAATGGACACTCAATGGGAACTTCGTTTTGAACAGCGATAGCCACCTACAGAGGATGAGGTTGTCCAAATTGATGTCGGAGATAGAACTACGTCCAAACCAATATTCATCAGTAAGAGCCTTTCTGAAGATGAAAAGGAAGAGTTGATAAAACTGATCAAAGAATATATTGACATCTTTGCATGGAGTTATGAGGATATACCGGGTCTAGATATTAAAGTTGCTACTCATAAGCTCAATATTTTGCCTAACGCTAAGCCTGTAAAACAACAGCAACGGCACTTTAGACCAGATATGATGGATGCAATCGAAGCAGAAGTCAAAAAGTTGATCACATGTGGATTTGTTCGTGAAGAGCAACACCCGAATTGGGTTGCCAATATTGTTCCTGTTATGAAAAAGAACGGAAAAGTCCGAGTTTGTATAGATTATCGACATCTTAATACGAATTGTCCAAAGGACGAATTTCTACTTCCTATTACTGATGTCATGATAGACAATACATGCGGTTTTGAACGTATGTCTTTTATGGATGGATTCTCAGGATACAATCAGATCAAGATGCATCCAGAAGATGAGAAACATACTTCTTTTTGAACACCCCTCGGAGTTTACTGTTATACGGTTATGCTGTTTGGCCTTAAAAATGTCGGTACTACATATCAACGGGCTATGAGCAACATCTTTCAAGAGCATCTACGGAAGACAGTTGAATGTTACGTAGATGATATCGCTGTTAAAAGTCGATCAAAATATGATCATATTCAAGACTTAAAGACATTATTTGAATTGATGCGTCAACATCAATTGAAAATGAACCCTACTATGTCTTTCTTAGGGGTTTCTAGTAGCAAGTTTTTAGGATTTGTTATTACTTTTCAGGGTATCCATGTTGACCCTGATAAAGTTAAAGCAATCCTCGAAATGCATCCTCCTCGCAATCTGAAAGAGCTCCGTGGTTTTCAGGGCCGCATTGCTTATATCAGGAGATTTATATCTAATCCCTCTGGAAGATGTCAACCTTTCTCCCGTCTGTCAAAGAAAGGTGTATCTTTTGTCTGGGATGAAGCGTGTCAAGAAGCCTTCAATGATATTAAACAGTACCTTACGAATCCACCTGTTCTGGTACCTCCAGTGGTAGGAAAACCATTTTTACTATATGTTCGAGCCTTGGATCATTCACTTGGTGCTCTTCTCGCACAGAAAAGTGATATGGGTCATGAATAGGCGATTTATTATCTTAGCCGAATGATGGTTGGAGCTGAACACAGGTATACTCCTGTAGAAAAGGAATGTCTGGCTTTGGTTTTTGCCGTACAAAAGATAAGACATTATGTGACAGGACAAACTATTCATGTCATCTCCAGAATAAATCCTATTCGGGTATTGATGAGAAAGCCGAGTATTCTTAATTCCAGATTAGCTACTTGGGCGATGTTGCTCACTCCTTATGATATGATTTATGTACCTCAAAAATCAGTAAAGGGTCAAGCATTAGCTGATTTCTTAGCTGCTCACCCTATACCAGAAACATCAAAGTTATATGAGGACATTCCAGATGAAGTCGTAGATTGCAACATGATTTTGAAGAATGATATATGGCAATTATATTTTGATGGAGCATCACGAGTAGGACCTAAAGGCAACATTGTCTCTGGGATAGGAATCGTCTTGGTTTCTCCTGACAAAATGGTCATATACCGTGCCAATTCTCTCAATGAGCCATGTTCCAACAATGTATCAAAATATAATGCTCTATTGATTAGTCTCCAAGTAGCAAAACAATTGGATATTGAGTTCCTAGAAGCTTATGGAGATTCTCAATTGATTGTTAATCAAGTTAGAGGGACTTATGAGGTCAGAAACCTTGATCTCATCCCTTACCATCAAGTGCTAGTCGAGTTGGTCCTTTCATTCAAAGGATTCTTCATTGAATTTGTACCACGTTTTCAGAATATTGAGGCTGATGCTCTTGCTAGTCTAGCTGCAGATTTGGCTGTTCCAATCCGAAGGCAAAATACAATTATTTTGTTGGATCGAGATCTGTGCTGTATCAAGAATAATCTGTATGTTGAATAAAGTTATACTATAGAGGCTAGTTCCCAACAGAGGGATTGGAGAACTCCATTCATTGACTATGCGGTTCATAAAATTTTGCCTGAAGATCCAAAAGAAGCTACATCAATTAAGAGACGATCATTTCGATTTTACTATGATTCGTCTTTATATATGTTATATCGTCGATCATATGATGGACTCTTACTGCGTTGTCTCTCAGAAAGTGAAGCCAAACAAACACTACAAGAGGCTCATAATGGTGTTTGTGGTGCTCATCAACCTGCAGGTCCTAAATTACAAGATCGTATTCGAAGAATGGGGTATTATTGGCCTTCTATGATAGCAGATACTGTAGAGTATGCCAGAAGATGTAAAGCATGTCAGATTCATGCCAATTTTATTCGTCAACCGTCTGAATTTCTATATCCTACAGCAGCTTCTTGGCCCTTCGAAGCTTGGGGTATGGATGTCATTGGTTCTATTAACCCTCCTTCTGTTAAAGGACATCGGTTCATATTAGCTTTAACCGATTACTTTTCTAAGTGGGCAGAAGCAGTTCCCCTTGTTGAAGTAAAAAAATCTAATGTGATCAGCTTCATCAAACATCATGTCATTTATCGCCTCGAGATTCCTCGACGAATAATTCATGACAATGGTCCACAATTCACCAGTCAGGCATTTTATCGGTTCTGTGATAAGAATCGAATTCAAAATTTGGCTTCTACGGCTTATAATCCAGCTGCTAATGGTTTAACCGAAGCTTTCAATAAGACGATCATTAAACTTCTTAAAAAGTTTGTCTCTTCTAATAAACGTGATTGGAACGAGAAACTTAGGGAATGTTTATAGGCTTATCGAACAACAGTCCGAACTCCTACTGGTTTTACACCATTTTTATTGGTTTATGGATGTTAGGCTGTTCTTCCCTTGGAAATCCAAATTCCATCTCTACGGATAGCTATCGCTAATGAGCTAACTATAGAGAACAATGATCGCTTACGACTCCAAGAACTTGAAGGATTGGATGAGAAGCGTCTTCAAGCACTACAACATATTAAGTTATATCAAGCCCGTATATCTCGAACTTTCAATCGTAAAGTTAAAGAGAGGGTGTTCAAGGTTGGCGAACTAGTATTGGCTGTTCGAAGACCGATGGTGATGACTCACAAAAGCAAAGGGAAATTCTAAGCAAAATGGGAGGACCCTTATGTAATTGAGACCTTATTTTCTAATGGTGCCTATCGGTTATCAAAGCCTAATGGAGATCTGCTCATGATGTCTATCAACGACAAATTCCTCAAGAAATACTATGTATAAAGAAGAAGGCTGATAAAAATAAAATTCCTTTATTTGTTTTTGTTCTGAACAAAATTTTAAGGACCACTGCCTCCCTTATTGAATACATAATTAGCCAATGCTTCGAAGGTATCATTGCCTGAGTTCATGAAAAATCTGCAGGCAACCATCCTCAGCGCCTCTTCTTCAGGAGTTTTCCCTGGCTCTACTAAGAAAGTAAAGATATCTTGTGGTGGCTTGGGAATAGAAGAGCTTCCGTCTACTTCGGTTGTCCCTGTCACAATTGGCTCAGCGGAGTGCATCTCGACGACGTCCTCAACTTTTCTGGAGACTTCATTCTTTTGCTGCATATCCTTGGAAGACATTTCCAATAGAGGAGTGAAAATAAGAATAAAATGTTACAAAGATTTTTCTCCTATTTATAGGAAAGATCTGTTGATAAACCGGTCTTTGAAAACAACCTTTTATTCCCGAAAAGGTCTATCCATCCATTTTACCAGGTTCATCCATTTAATTATGGAATGGAATCAATATTTTTTTTCCCCGAAAGCTATGTTGGTTCATTCATCCATTGATATGGATATATATGCTCATGACGTCTGTCTCCTTATTCTCCAGCTACCAAGGTTTTGTTAAACTGATTTCTTATTTCTTTGGAGAGAGATTTTGAATCTTTTATTTTATCAATTGATTAAA
The DNA here is from genome assembly GCA_029216955.1 of Iris pallida. Classification (NCBI taxonomy): domain Eukaryota; kingdom Viridiplantae; phylum Streptophyta; class Magnoliopsida; order Asparagales; family Iridaceae; genus Iris; species Iris pallida. Next base: position 12,655,966 of record JANAVB010007200.1, on the reverse strand, counting down.
AAGTGGGATTCGTTATTTATCATGTTTTTATGACCTCTGAATGAATATTAAATCCACTTACTTTTCTTATCTATCATTTCCATCTGACCTCTACATAGATATTAATCTACTTTTCTTTGAGTTCTTACATACTGTCATGTCCATATTACCTCTGATAGTATTGTATACTCTAAAAACAGAAAACAAGATTTCATTATCTATCATGTCCATATTTCATCTAGATAGATACAAAATTATTGAGCATAGAAGATTTATCATTTCTATTCTCACATCATCATAAAAGTCTATTACATTTCTTAGACTTTCTTACAAGTTATAATGGAAATCTATTACATTCTTGGATTTTCATTCAATACACACAACGATAGCCTAATGGAGATCTATTTCTTCTTTGGATCTTCTTCGTCGGACTCGTTGTTGGTGTCAATTCCTTGTTGTCTGAGCCTCGGTGGCGACTAGAGCAGTAGGAATCAAACTCTGGTCTTCTCTCTCAGATGAGAGGAGAATCCCAGAGTATGGCAGCCCGAAGATGTGTTGCTGCCAATACAACTAGTGGAGGAGTGGCGGCCTCTCAAAGGAGATAAGAATGTATCCAGCATTGGGATACAATTGCTAGTCCTACCGTGAAAGGAACTCTACTACCCGATTTCTCGGGATAAAGTTGACTCCACCACCCAACTCTCCGTGTATAAAGGCTCTTCCTACCAACAGAGGAAGACCCTTCTATCTCACAAAGAGTTCTGAGTTGTCTGATTTGTACGTCAAAAGCGCATGAGCTCCCTGATGTTGATGTCAGAAGAATGCTCTTCACAGCATCAAAGTCACCAATGCCGGTTCTGGAAAAGCTCTCCATCCAAACTTCTGCAGAAAACAACAAAGAAGAAGTGTTTTAAACAGAAGTATCATCAGATGCATATTAAACGCTAACTAAAAATGGATGACAAGGCTTTTACTCCAGTGCTTCAGGTGTATCACTATTCAGCAAGGCTTTTTGCGCCAGTGCTTCAGGTGTATCACTATTCGGCAAGGCTTTTACGCCAGTACTTCAGGTGTACCACTATTCAGCAAGATTTTTACGCTAGTGCTTCAGCAAGACAGTGATTTTATGCCAGTGTCTCAGGTGTACCACCATTCAACAAGGCTTCTACGCCATTGCTTCATGTGTACTTCATTAGCAAGGTTTTTTACGCTCGTCAAGAATTTACGCTCATGAGCAGCTATTTTCAACAAAAAATTCGAAGGCAGATAATTGCTTACGATCGGACTTACCACTTAAGTCAAATGGTTTGGCTCTAATAGTGGTTGAATCTACGTCTGATGACTGGGCGTACAAAGGAACGCTGTTGGAAAGTATCGCCATTATCATTTGTTGGAAAATGACATTACAAAAAGTTATCTTCAGAGGAATGAGAATGAGAATATATGAAACGTTCTCGGCTATTTATAAAGACTGAAGAAACTGTTGGTGTGAGTCTATTTCGGGAGAAGATCCTATTAAAAGGCTCTCGTAACCACAAGACAGATACCACGTATTGGTTTGTTTCTTGGGAATTAACAACCATAGAAGCAGTCAAAAGAAGTGATTAAACAATTCTGTACATCAACAGATGAGATCAACATCAAAATTTTATTTATAAAAAGGGGGGAGTGGACCCCTACATATGAGAGAGTCGCAATACATGGAATATCATTTTCTCTCTCCTTTGTTGGGTTGACGAAGGGAGGCACCTAACTCGCGCATGTTGCGAATCCTAGAGCGATGCATCATATTTAGAAACGCTTCTGCATCTCCTGAGCCCTTATATGCAGTCGGGGGACCACCATCGATGCGACTGAAGACTGCTGGAGTTAATCCAAAGAACTCTACAAAGTTACGTGCTCGCTCAAAGTCAATCCTTGAGCCCGAAGCCTCTTCATTGTTAATCTCCTTCTTTGGCGCCATGTCACTATGGAGATGAATGACAAGAGTGAAGAATTTCTCCTTATTTATACAATTAAATCAACTCTCCATAATCCTCATTGGAAACTGTTCAATATTAATGCAAACTCGGGGAAGTAAAAAGGCGTTCGAAAGTTTCGAAAAAAAAATTCATTGTGACGGTTAAGTGTTGACCGATACTATTTAACGATATTTTACATCGACTGTTGGATATCCCTGCTTTTACGCGGATGAATGTTGCGTATCCCGCTGACTGGTCAAATCCTAGTTTTTATGCTGCTGTTCAAAGTGTTTCAAATTATGAAGACATTCGAAAACTTTGAAGGGGGTCTTGTAGGAGCGTAAAAAGTGCTTCACAGAATGAGTCAAAGTGATAGATCATTCTACTCAAATTGATCTACTTTATGCCGCAGAGAGGTTAAATACTTTACGCCCAAGACAAGGCTAATCGCCTTTACGCCTAAAGCAGCCAGGGTCGAGACAATGGTGTTATGTCTAAGATAGGCTAACCCTCTTTTTACATTGGACAAAGCTGTCAAAGTCTCGTATTTAATGCAAAGTCTGACATGAAGATATTGATGATGGCATATACCACAGATTTTGAAGGGATTTGTTTTATACAGAGACCAATGTTGTCGTTTAGTATGTGGACTGAGCTACATTATGCTCACACTATGGCTTCTTTTACGCACGAAGATTATATGAGTTTTTACGCTTGAAAGTCGACGTGTGCGTAAAGTCTATTTGGGCTACTTTACGCTCAAGGTTATTTAATAACCACTTTACACGGGAAATCTATGACAGGGCTATTTTATGCCTAGTCTACTGCTTTACGCTCGGAGTACATTGGGGTTGATTTACGCCCTATTCTTCTTCATCAGTTGAGAACGATGTCTGCCTACATGGCTTACATGCCACTCATCTCGAAGAATGTGTGTGCGTGCATCCAATTCTCTTACTGAAATGATGGGACACATGTCAACATATGTAGAGAATGGCTTCGGTCGTGGGTGGCAGTTGTTAGCGTAAAGATGGAACTTTTGCTGAGTTTTTACGCACAGGAGCCCAAGTCTATAAATAGACTTATTTTTCTCATATAACAGACACACAGAGACAGGAGAGAAGAGAGAGAGATTAGAACTCAGAGATTTTTGATTCTCTAGAGCATTCTTCTTCAACCTTTCTTTCAGAACAGAGTGAAGCAAAGCAGGAAAGTATTCGGCCTCGCCATCAGTACCCAAGTGCGTTGATACCTTTCTGGTGACTTAGTTCTTCCAAGTTGTTCATCTTCAAGCAGCAATCTTCATCATCATCGTATGGTCCAAGGAACAAAGTGATCATTTACAGATCAGACTTCCATAGCAATAATTTCCCAGAATCAAATTTGTACTTCTTGTACTTTTTCTCGTTTTATTTTCAAAAGCCAATTCTCCTGGCATTTTTGTTAAGTGAAACACTGAGTTCCTGTTTGGGGACCGCCTTACTTCTATTGAAGCAAAGGTGTTAAAGGTCAAGAAAGATTGGTTCTTTACAGCAAAAGGGGTGCATATAACTGTTAAGCAACTTGAGCGTCAATGGCCTTTGACGGCTTTCTGTCGCCTTGCTTCCAAGAGAAGGATGTCTTGGGAGCTAACCCCATCTCAGGGGGGAGCGGTGGAAGGCATCATCAAAATTGACTCTACCTCCGATCAGATGGATACTTTGGCCGCCGTACGGGCTGGGCCTTCTTTCACCTGGCGGACTCTACGTCCTGGGAGCATTTACAGTGATGTTCCCATCAACACATTTGCTTTTGGCGTTTTGACTTTTGCAAATCGAATGCTGTTGTTGGAGCGGTCATACCCGAAAGGTGAATTTCGGGCGGAGGGTTGGTGTCACTATGTTTTCAAGTGGGACAAGCTGACGATCTGGGTTCTAATGAAGTTTTGAACCGAACTCCGAGAGATTGGGCTGACTGTCGTAATCCGTGCTACCCAGGCAGGCGTCGATATCAACAGGAATATGTGCTTCGCGCTTTTGGAGATGTTTAACACCCAGACCGGGACTTTCTTCACTCCGGTGGGGGAGCTGGGACTCGTACTTCATGAAATGTACGAGGTGTCAAAGCTTCCTTAGGGATCGGAACCTTATGAGGAATACTTCTCGACCAACGAGGAGTTCTAAGTCCTGGAGGAGAAAGCGGAGGAGATGATGGCCGTCTTTAAGGAAGTGGCAAGTCATCATTATTATATGCAGAAGAGGGAAAAGGGCGGGTCACAGCCTCTTGTGACTGCTTGGAGAGATTATGTCTTTAAGCAAGACAAGGAAGATCCCTCTCGGTTTACAACTCCACCAGCGCTTTCCAGTAGAGAGGTGCTCTCTGAAATGAGTAGGCTAAATGAGAAGGATCCCTCGAAAAATGAGGACCGGGTGTCGGATGAGCGTTCCTATAGCTGCTTCTGGCACCTTACTCATCGAATGTCGTCCAAAGCAGTACTGGCTGCTTATCTGATGATTTGGCTCCAGGATTACGTCTTTTCAGGCGGGTCAGGCTCTGTGGAGAGAGTGACCCAGAATCTAATCCTGCCAGCTGTGAAGTTGGTTTTTGGTCGTCGCCTGGCTCTACTCCCTACAATGGTGTGTAACCTGCTGCGGGGTTTACGAGAATTTACGGGAAATGTGGTTCATGAACGAGGTAGGAATGACAACTTTCCTCGCGCCGAACTGTCATTTCATTACTTGATGGGGTGGTTAATTTTGCACCATCCCAACGTGATGAGCCCGGGCTCGAAAGAAGACCACAGAGCCGGAGATGCATTCCTCCGCCGTTTCTGCCAGAGGTGTTGGTCACATACCGGTGTTCCTGTTTGCAGAAAAGTTTTATCCCGCCTTCAAGGGTGGGAGATCACCAAAGTTGGTCCCGTCTTTTTAGGTTTTGAGGCCAACGAAGACTTAATGGATTCGGGTGAAGATGCCACCACTCTGCCTCCATGGGGATCCCGCTGGTTACAAACTATCTGGCCATCCCATCTGGTGTACCGGAATAGGAACCAGTGTTACCTGGAACCGTATTTGTCGAGCCATTTTGTACGACAATTCGGCTATGCCCATTTGATGTTGAATGACCCCAGTATTAACCTGGGGTATACTGGAAGCTTGTTGGATGGTGCACGAGCTTGGCATTACTACAATGCCGGATGTACCGGAGCTCATTTTACGCTGCCTGTTCAGAACCCGTGGCCGTCGATTCTTTTCTCAGCCGCCAAATTTTACTGTGCCATGAATGCCGCGTCTACTGGATATGATCGGGAGACCAGTTTTATTGTCGGCACCCAGTTAGAGGCAACTGGGAATCAGTTGGCGAAGGCTCGGTCGTACCGTCCACCAGAGGCGGGTTATCGAGGTACCCCTGCCGTATCCACGGGGGGTCGGACAGAGCCCTCGGGCGATCAGTCGAAGAGACGTGCTGATATAGAGTCTGGCTCTTCTGCGCCGAAGCGACAGAAGAAGGCATTGTCACCGGCAGTGTCAACAGACTCAGCTCCTATGGAGGTAAGGATTCCCACATAGTCTGATTAGTTCCACCATTTTTGTGACCTATACTTTCTTTCTTTTTTGCAGGAGCCGCTGAAAAGGAGACCCCGAACTCCAAAATCGGGTGCCAGCAGACCAAAGGAGGTGGCGGGCTCATCTGAAGAGTGCATTTTGCCAATCGTGATGTCTCGCGTGGTGGAGAATCCGGACGATGTCGTTCCTGCAAAGATTTCAGTATCTCCAGATTATGTTAGAAGGGAAGCTGAGGTTGAAGCAGTTTTCGAGATGGTACAAGCCGCCGTGGGGGCCTTGGACGTGGAGGGTCCAGCAGACACGGGGCTTGAGGAAGTGGAGTGGAGTTCGTCTTCTTCAGATGACGTTCCTCCAGAGATGCATAAGCCTATTGCGGAGGCAACAGACGTGATTGAAACAGAGAAGAGGGTTGATTCCCTTCCTTGTCATGATGAGGGGAGGTCGGCTGCAGCGTTGTCGAGCCCTACCCCAGACTCAGCAGCGGAGACTGAGGTAGCTGCCGATCTGGAGGTAGTGGCAGATTCTATCCCTGCGGAGGGGTTTGATGGTGAAAATGAGACTCGTCCGCCGATCCTGACTCCAAGGGAGCTGAGTCAGAAAACAAGTGCTGATCTTACTGCTCTGCCAGAGGGGGAATGTCCCGTGCGGTTTGCTGATAGTGTGTTGGGGACGGATGAGGTAGCCCCTGACGTCGGTGGTCCCTCCAAGCTTGAGAAGGGTAAGGGTTTGCTGGAACCCTCTGTTGCTCCTTCTACTTGGGGTACGATATCGACGCCTCTCTCGGCTCCTTCTGTTCTTTTGGCTCCTCGGGCTAGTAGCAAGCCCCTGTTGAGGAAGAGTCCGTTGATGTCGAGGTTCCAACCTTGCAGGTTGAAGCCGGCAGGCCCTCTTCCGGTCCGCTGTCTAGAGCAGCTCCTCCAACTCCTGCTATGATGCCATAGGTGCTGGCAGATGCAGATGAGTATGTGAAGTTTATTATTGAGGCGGTAAATAAGATGCTGCAGAGAGGCATATCGGCAGTGATGGATGCCAATGGGAGTTTCGCGATGCCAAAAACCCTGTCACTCCCTCACATCAGTCTGATACGTTCCCACCAGGGCCATGATCATATGGTCGAGATTCTGGAGGCCTCGATGGCCGAGCTGGACCAGCTGCTTTTCGAGTTTCAGTGTATCCAGTAAAATGATCTCTCCGCCCTGATAGACGCAGGAAAGGAGAAGTTGATTGCTGAGACTGAGTCCTCTTATCAGACCACCGTGGGTGTCTGGAAACGCGAGGTGGCTGAAACTGAGGCTGCGGTGGAGAGGCTATCTCAGTCCACACAGGAGAAGGTGGTGTTGCGAGCCGCGTTGGACGCTAGTATAGCGGAGGTTGATGCCAAGATTTGCCTCCTTGAAGACCAGCGGGCCCAACTCTTATTAGATGCTAAGCGAGTCCAGGCTGGACATGTAGCATCTAATGAGGAGGAAGCAGCTTGCACCCGTCGGGCTCTTACCCTGGCTCAGCAGCGACAACAGTTGGACAAGAAGCATGAGGATGACACTTCTCTTGAGGCCATAGAAACGATGCGTCAAGAAGCCGAATGCCGGGTCCTGGCGACCGTAGTGACTCCAGCAGCAGACTTGAAGCGTCGGATTGAAGAGCTTTCGGCCAATCCCGGGGATTTTTAGGGATTGTAGTCTCTTCTTTTTGTGTAATTTGCAACTCTTGCTGGGGGTATAATCCTTTACTTTTGAATAAAGAATACAGAGTTTTTTGTGGTGTGTTCATTTTTGCTGTCATAAACTTGATAATTTGTGTGGACCTATTATCTTTTGCGCACCTTGGTTTTTAGGTACAGATAATAAGTTCGAGAGAACTGACATGTTTGCTCAGAGGTGATATGGACGTGGCAAATATGGGGTTCAAATAATAGAATCTTCCTACTCATAGGTGTTATGGACGTGGTAGGAATGACTCTGGGGGGATACGCGGAACTACTCAGAGGTAATGTGGACGTGGAAGTTCTACGATCAATGTACGGCAACGCAGGGGTTGTCTGTACGGAATGTTTACTCAGAGGTGATGTGGACGTGGTAAACATGATAAGCATCATAATCCTTCATGGTGTCAGATTTATGCTTTGCAGGGCGTAGAAGGGCAACTCAGAGGTAATGTGGACGTGGTTGTTCTTCTACTGAGGATAGAATGCCACGGAATAGCTGGGTTCCGGAAGCGTAAGATTTTGTGGAAGGGAGGTGTACGTGAGCCCTGATGATTGGGTCCGCAGACTCCCTTGTTGGGTGGAGATAGAAGTACATGTCTGAAGGATGTCAAGAGTAGTACTTCTTTAGGAACTTGCCATTGATGGGCATCATGAACAAGTCCCCATTGGGTTTAGCGAGGCGGTAAGCACCGTTTGAGTATACCGTCTCTATGATGAAAGGCCCCTCCCACTTGGGCTTAAACTTTCCTGGTGTCTTGTGAGTCAACACCATCGGCCTCCTGACTGCCAGAACCAGGTCGTCTACTTGGAAAGTCCTCTGCTTGACCTTCTTGTTGAAAGCCTGTTATATACGGGCTTGATAGAGTTCGATGCGCTGTTGAGCTAGGAGACATTTTTCGTCAAGTGCCTCTAATTCTCGCAGAAGACGTTGATTGTCTTCTTCTGTGAGTTGATTTGTGATAGCTACACGGAGTGAGGGTATCTGGATCTCGAGAGGTAGTACCGTTTTGCTCCCCCCTAGACCAGGAAGAATGGTGTGTTGCCCGTCGGAGTCCGTACCGTTGTGCAGTAGGCCCAAAGGCATTCGTCGAGCTTTTCGTCCCAGTCGCATTTGTTGGTTGACATGACCTTTTTGAGTAGCTTCACGATAGTCTTGTTAAACGTATCGGCCAATCCGTTTGTTGCCGGATTATTGGCGGTTGATGCCACATTTTGAATGCGATTCTTGTCACAGAATCTGCTGAAAACATGACTGATGAACTGAGGACCGTTATCGTGGATAATCCTCTGAGGTACCCCAAAACGGTAGATGACATGGTGCTTGATGAAGCTGATCACCCTAGAGCTCTTCACTTCCGCCAGTGGAACTGCTTCTGTCCATTTGGAGAAGTAGTCGGTGATGGCTAGGATGAAGCGGTGTCCCCTCGATGAAGGAGGGGTGATCGATCCTACAATGTCCATGCCCCAGGCTTCGAAGGGCCAGTAGGCGACCATTGGATGTAGTAGTTCTAACGGTGTATGGATGAAGTCAGCGTGAAGCTGGCACGTATGGCACTTTTTAGCATAGTCGACAGCGTCGGCTGCCATGGTTGGCCAGTAGTAGCCCATGCGTCGTAGTCGATCCTGCAACTTAGGGCCAGGTTGATGGGCCCCGCAGGTTCCGTCGTAAGCTTCTCGAAGGACTTCGGCTGCTTCTTTATTGGATAAACATCGAAGGAAAAGTCTATCGTAGGAGCGTCGGTACAGTATTTTAGTAGTTGTATCGTAATAGAATCGAAGGGAGCGCCTCCTGACTGAGACGGCCTCTTTCGGGTCCTCTGGAAGAATTTTGTAGACAGCGAAGTTGATAAACGGGAACCTCCAGTCTCGGACATTAACACCAGCACTTGTTGACATGGCATGGGCCATTTGTGAGCATAGGCTATTTTTAGGACAGACCAAGTCTTCACCAACTACCGTGACGTAGTGTTGAGTCCCGAGGGGTGATGCCAATGAGGCTGCGAGGCCAGCCAGAGCGTCAGCCTCCAGATTTTCTAAACGAGGTACATGTTCGATGAAGAACTTCGTGAAGGTTGAAATGATGTTCATTGCAACTTCATGGTAAGGAACCAGATCTTCATGATGAACTTCTTATTGCCCTCTGACCTGGTTAACGACGAGTTTTGAGTCGCCGTAGGCTTCCAGATGATCCACCCCCAGCTGTTGCACCAGCTGGAGTCCGAAGATGAGAGCGTTGTACTCGACAACATTGTTGGAGCACGACTTCGAAAGGGAGTAGGCATGTTGTATGACCAGCTGATCGGGGAAGACTAGGACTACCCCCACACCTGCGATAATTTGGCCTTCGGGGCTTGTTCTTGAAGCGCCATCGAAAAACATCTGCCAGACGGAGCTTTTTTCGTTGTCGTTTGATTCTTGGACCTCATCCGGGATGTCTTCATAGAGTCTGGAGGACTCTGGGATGGGGTGTGCAGCTAAAAAGTCGGCCAGAGCCTGACCCTTGACGGCTTTTTGTGGAACGAATACCATGTTGTATGGCATTAGCAGTATTGCCCATGTAGCTAGCCGGGAGTTTAATGACCCTGGCTTCGTCATGAAAACTCTGAGTGGATTGACTCGGGAGATGATATGAATTGTCTGGCCCGGGACATAATGGCGAGTCTTCTGGATGGCAAATACCAAAGCCAAACACTCTTTTTCAACGGGATTGTACCGGTGTTCGGCCCCGACCAGTGTTCTACTGAGGTAGTAGATAGCTTGCTCATAGCATGTATCGTTGTTCTGAGCAAGCAGAGCACCGAGGGAATGTTCCATGGCACGGACGTAGAGGAGAAATGGTTTACCAGCGACGGGTGCCACCAGAACTGGCGGGCTCGTCAAGTAAGCATTGATGTCATCGAAAGCTTCTTGGCATTCCTCTGTCCAAATGTAGGGGACTCCCTTCTTCATGAGCTGGATGAAGGGTTTATATTTCCCGAAAAGGTTTGCTATAAACCTCCGGATGTATGTCAGACGCCCTTGCAGGCCTCGAAGTTTTCGGAGGTTCTTCGGAGGGTCCATGTCAAGGATGGCTTTGGTCTTCTTGGGATCGACATGAATGCCTTTCAACGTGATAATGAAGCCCAATAACTTTTCGCTAGAAACCCCAAGGAAGGATTTAGCGGGGTTCATCTTGAGTTGATGCGCTCGCATGAGATCGAAGACTGTCTTAAGGTCCTGTAGGTGATCTCCTTTGAGACGGCTCTTGACTGCGATGTCATCAACATAGCATTCGAATGTCTTGCGAAGATGCTGACGAAAGATGGTGCTCATAGCTCGTTGGTATGTCGCACCAGCGTTCTTCAAGCCGAAGGGCATCACTGTGTAGCAGAAGACACCCTTCGGAGTCCTGAATGACGTGTGTTTTGCGTCATCGGGGAACATCTTGATCTGGTTGTAGCCCGAATACCCGTCCATGAAAGACATGCATTCGAAGCCACATGTGTTGTCGATCATCACGTCGGTGATTGGAAACGGGAATTCATCCTTCGGGCAAGCAGTGTTGAGATCCCTGAAGTCGATATAGACTCGTATCTTCCCATTCTTCTTGGTGATAGGGACGAAGTTGGCCACACAATCTGGGTGTTGTTCTTCACGGATAAACCCGCTGGTCAGGAGTTTATCTACTTCCTGATCGATAGCGTTCATGATGTTAGGACGAAAACGTCGCTGTTGTTGCTTTATAGGCTTGGCATCAGGTAAGATGTTAAGCATACGCATCGCGATCTGGGATCAAGTCCCGACATATCTTCGTAGCTCCAGGCGAAGACATCGATATATTCTTTAGCCAGCTGGATTAAAGATTCCCGATCTTCTTCTTTTAGGCTTTTGCTGATGAAGATGGGTTTGGAAGAAGATCCATCCCCAAGGTCGATCAGCTCGACTTCGTCTTCGGTAGGGGGTTCGCGTAATTCAAAATGAGACTCCCGCTGTTCTCCTAGGCGTTGAGCCCAGGGTTCTTCTTCGAAGAATTCTGGCGTTTGGTCTTCGCCTTCATCTTCTTGAGATTGTGAAGATGTTACGTTGGCTGATAGCCCTTTCTTGAAGACTGATCCGATACTGGTATCGGAATCCCAAGTTGATGCTTCGGATGAATGAGAATGTTCTAGTTCTTCTGCCTCCGAACTCTCTGGAGTTGTCGGCGACGTGACATAGCCCACCCTCCATCGAGTTCGATGATAGTAGTCATGCGACTTTCCTTTAGGTGTTGGAAGCCGGAGAGGAAGACGTCGACCCTTGCCGTAGTTCAGGCCTTTGTTGCTTTTTAGGTCGTAACCCATCTTTTGGATGAGGTACTTTGCCTTGTTCGTGTACCGATAGACTTATATTCTGCCGGTATCTGGTTCTTGCTCGGGTGGCGAGAGGTCTTGATGACGCTCGACTTTGCCGAAGATGATGGATTCTTCGTCTCGATTCCGCGGTAGGACTACAAAATAGACCCCTTGGGATGGGACTACTCGATTTACATGATGGACGGTCGTTATTTGTGTTTGCAACGATCGTAGAGCGTTATCTAATGTATACATAGCATTCCAATATGGAAGACTAGAATAATTAAAAGACACTCTATTATTGATAAAATACGAGATTTTGTCCCGCGGGATTACATTGTCCAGAGATGGTGCATCTACATCAGCAGAGATATATTCCCCTAGCTCTTCATCTGTGAGTACTAAGGTTGGATCGGGAGAGTCCACCACAGTTTTGATCTTGGGGTCCGAGAGGGCTATGTGGGCCTTCTCCGGCAGCTTGGATAAGACAGATGATTGCGATGGCTTGCCCTTAAGACGCACCTTTATAGGTGCCTCAACTGCGCCTTCGGTGATTGGTGCCTTCCCTTGTAGTTTTGCCACAAGGTGAGCCGATGTTTGAGGCGGCTTTCCCTTGAGCCGTATCTTCAAGGGAGCTTCAGTAGGTGTTTTACCTGGAGCAGTTGGTGCTTTTCCAGGTAGCTTGATGTTCATGGGAGGCAACGTCTGAGGCGACTTTCCTTTGAGTCAAATTTTTAAAGGAGCGTCGGGAATCATATCTGGCTCCATGTCGGGCTCCGCTTCCATTTCTGCTTCATCGTCAGCATCATTGGCTTCCTCTTTGTCGGGCGACTTGTACAAGGTGGAATTTGTGAAGTAGGCTTCAACCCCCTTGAAAGGGTCAATGTCCGCGAATTCCGTCCGGATGATGTCATTGGTGGACACATATTTCATACATTAGTGGAGTGTGGATGGTACCACCATGTACTCATGCAGCCACGGACAACCCAGTAGGAGATTGTAGTTGACGTCGGCATCCACGACATAGCAAGTCACCTCGGTTCTGAGGTTACCGATATGGCACTTTAGCCGTATTTTGCCCAGCGGCTCGCTTTTGCAAGCATTGAAGCCACTGATTATTGTGTTGGAAGGCGCCAGTCGGTACATTGGGATCTCTAATGTTGAGAACAGCATCTTCGAAATGATGCTGAGGGAAGACCCTGGATCGATCTGAATCTGCTTCACCTTGACGGAACCGATATACCCTGTATAGTACAGTGGCCTGTTGTGTCGGTTGTGCTTGAGCAGCATGTCTTGTTGGGTGAAGGTTATGTTGGGGATAACTTCATCCGCACAATGACAGTACGCACATGTAGTCGAAAGATCTTCAGGCTGCTTGACCTGACCGATGAAGGACTCAGCATCTTCCGAGCTTCACAGAGAGCTTCACGAGTGTCCTTGGAAAGGCGAAGAAGCCTAAACAGAGATAGACGGACAGGAGTACTGGCAAGTTGTGCCAGTATGTCGAAGTTGTGGGGCTTGGCTATCCCCGAAGCATTCTCCTTTTGCAGAGGCTTGTCGAAACGGGCCTCTACATGCTTCTGTTTATTGACTGCTGGGGGCTTAGATGGTCCCTCTTCGTGGGCAGCAGGGACGGTACAAGGAGGCACCACCTCGACGACAGCTTCGTCAGGTTGGACGTTCTGATGTGAACGCGTCTGTACAGGAAGTGCCTCTTCCGCAAAGGAAGAGACCATACGGCAAGACTTGATCTTTCTACCCTTAGTTTTGGAGGCAGCACGTATCTTCGGTTGAGTAACCTCGGAGACGAGATCGGGGTGAACCCATAAGATCTTCCCCCGAGATGTGGTGAGTGGGATGAGTCCACTCACGTTGTCACGAGTAGGTGGTAGATTGACCACCTCCATTGTCGCCTTTGGGATGGAGACGACGCCATCCTGCGTTGTGGTTGGCGACAAGGTGCCAAATTGGAGTGACACCAGGTTGGCCGAGACCGTTTTCTCCTCGTAGTCGAAGGAGATAACATCCGCATTGATCATACGCTAGATATAGTTTTTGAGGACGTAGCAGTCCTTAGTTGGATGTCCGACAAACCGATGGTAGTGACAGTACCTCGGATTGTCCACTTTTCCAACCTCGTCGAGATGCTTCGGGTCTGGCAATTTGATCTTGTCACCCTGCTTCAGTATCTCAAAGAGTTGCAGGATGTCTTTATTGTTGAAAGAATAAACCTCCTTCGGCCTTGGTGCAAGTGGAGGCTTCTGAGTATGCGTTGATGCACCTTTGGAGGCATTGACAGTCAACGCCTATTTCCTTTTCGTCTCTCGTTCGGGGTTATTGGCTGCAGGCCGTTTCCCCTTGTCCTCAAAGGCCGGGAAACTAACGCCCAGAAGGCGAGCATTGGACGCCTTCTTTTCTGCTTCTTCGGCTTCGATGATCAAGGAACTCCAGTCAGGAGGAGGAGTAGAGTTGAGCCAGAGTTCGATTGCAGGTAGCATGTTCATGCTGCAGGAGGAGAGGAGTACATGTTCTGGCATGCCTGAGGGCAGTCTGAAGCAGGCCTGTCGGAAGCGTTCGATAAATACTCAAACTGTTTCCTTCTCCTTCTGGCGTATCTCTATGAGGAACGCCATTGTCATGTCCTTCCCACCGTCATAGAAACGATCGAGGAAGAGACGCGTCAAGTCGTCGAAGGAAGATATGGAGTTGTCGGGGAGGCTGCAGTACCAGTCGTACGTCACTCCTTTCAGTGCCCCAACAAATATGCTGGTGAGTAGTGCGTCCTCCTTCGGGAGATGTCCCGTTTGAGACTGGAAGTACGTCAGATAGCGACGCGGAGAGTCTTTTCCATCGTACGGCATCAATGTTTGTGGTTTATACTTAGGAGGATTAACCACTTTATTCCATTCGAGGGGATAGGGTTGGGGGATCCCCATTTTCTGGTGCTCCTCTTGTCTGTTCTTGGACTCAAAGCGCTCGTGCAAGTCCCTGATCTTCTCCACCACGTCTTCCGTGGAGCTGGGAGTCGGGGAAGGTGGTACAGCCTTGAGTTAAGCATTTGATGGCTCCGACATCCGAGGTGCTTCGCGGCGATCCATATCCAAGGGTACCCGTTAAAGGGGTACACTTGATTCTCCATTGGCCCCTGGGTCAGGACCGGTAGAAGTCACTCTGGCCAAAGCGGACCGTATTTCAAACACTGCTTGAGTCAGTATTTGCATGGAGGCAGAGAGGGTTTTGAGTCCTCCCTCCACGGTATCCATTCGTTGGACGAGGTCAGCTGACGGCGCATCTGGCTCGGTATCACCCCCAGTCATGTATACTGTCATGACACGGCTAGAAGTGGATGGATCGATTGAGACTTCGCTTTCGGCCTCGTTCTCTTGTAGGAGAGTTGCCTCTCCTGGAGCTTCGTCCTGGCTACCCCCAGCTATGTTTTGGAGGACACCCTCGTCTTCGGGAGAAGTATCCGCGAGGGCCTGACTACCACCAGTTCTGTCTTGGAGGACTTCTTCGTCTTTGAGACGCAGATCCACAGGGGCTAGACTACCCCCAGCTACATCCGGGAGGCTGACTTCCAGCCCATCTGTGCTCTGGAGGACATCTTTGTCTTCAGAAGAAGGATCAACAAGGGCTTGACTACCCCCAGCTTCCTCCAAGATCTTATTTCTCCTCCGAGTGCCTTCAAACACTCCAGAGGATGGAACAGTTATCTTGGTTCTCCTCGGTTGGCTCTTGGACGAAGACGAGGAATGACCAGTCGCCTTTCGGATTGACGAGGAATTAGAGATTACGTTACATGAAGCCACCTTTAGTTCTGGTTCCTCTTCAATTGACACCTTCTTCCCGAGGCGACGTCGGAGAGGTGTTGATGATTGCAACCGCTGGAACACCGACTGCCTTGGTGGCGGGACTAATGTTTTGCAACAATAGTTGATGGTGACTACAGCACAGGCGTACCTTGTGAGGGGTGTATTGTACTTGTCAGTCGACTCTCCTGACCGACGTTTGTGAGTGATCATGTTACACAGGTCGTTGGAGGAGAGTGCCACCTTCGCACCCTATCAGGCGCAAGGCAAGGCCAAGCGCCAGGGTGGTCAAGTGAATGCTGTGCCCCCTGATCCAACACCAAACAGGTGCTCAGTTCAGTAGTGGAGGAACAACATTTACAGTGACTTGAACGAACCTCAGACGCACAACTAGTGCAGGTACGGAAATTCAAGACCACACGGTTTGCCTTGCTCGACTTGGTTGCGAACACAACAGATGCGCCCAAGTGAGACAAGGACTTTGAAGGTCGACTCATTTCCAGCGTAGAAGCACCCGAGTCAACCTTATACAGCTTACCATCCGCAGCGCACATGATTGTGAGCGCATGCTTCTGGTTTACCTTCGGCATAGCACGTTTGAGGCGCATGGCCCGTGCTGCCTTGGACTTCTTCGTACCAGGCCGCTGGGGTGCATAGTACTTAGAATCCAAATTCTCTTCGCCACTACAGCGAGTGAGTCTGTCAAAGACAGAGACCTTATGAGGTGCATCAGAGGTGATACGCGGGGCATTAGCTGCGCCCCTGCTCCGTCGACGCATCTTTCTCGCCTGAGAGGGAGGTGGCTGGGGGATGTGGTCAGCCGCATGTTTCCTCGAGAGATGCGCTGCACAGGTGGGCGCATCTTGGTTGCTGAGGATGTCAGCAGGAAGGAAAGGCTGTATTGGCGCATCCCCTTTAGTGGTGGTGTCGGAGGCGTCGATCTTGCGCACCCAGACTTGGCGAGTCTTCTTCAGCTTCGGCAGCCGCTTCGAAGGACTCGTACTGCCTTCAGAGATGAACTCCTCATACGCCTATTGATTGAGGCGTACGACCAGCGTCTTGTGGGAGGATCCCACCTTCACGTCGTCGGATTGTGACATAGCTTTCTCGGTAGAGGAGAAAGAGGTCCCCAGCAGGGTCGCCAGTTTGTTTGCCATTAAAATCTTTTGATTGTAAATTTCAATTAAAAACAGAACAGTGTTACAATGTAGGACTTAGACGTAGTCCTAGGAGTACACTTTTGTTTATCTGGGTCCCTTGTGCCGATGGAGCGAGTGGTAATGCGTTGACTCCGTTGACGATCTGACGACAGTTTTCGGTTCTCTAAAGGTCTAAGTTGCTCTGGGTGCTAGAGCTTGCGGAGAGGAAGAAGACATTGAGTGTCTGTATCTGCCTCTCTGTATATGTATGTCGGTGGTTGTACGATCTCTGTCTGAAAAGGAAGTGATCCCTCTATTTATAGCTTTGCAGGCTGGCTGCTCATGCACATATGTAGGATGCGCCTGTACTCGGGGATGCCACGTGGTAGTTGCTGATGGAGGCGCATGGGCGATGCGCTCGGATTGAGGAGTTAAACCCTTCTTGTTACATTCGTGGGCTGCAGCCGAGCTGACACGTAGCAATGGAGAGGATCTTTCAGTTGCTGAGATCTTGGGTGATTAGCACCCCTTTATAGGCTGAATCAAGTCAAAGGACGCGTGTCGTAGGTCCATGGCTCGAAGATCTCGGATTTGGTGGAGAGTGATCTAATAGGATGCGCCTGAAATTAGGAACATGAGGAGGCTTTCCCTCGTTACCTTTAGGAGTCACGAACCAGTCGGGGCGCATGGCTTTTGAGGCGAATGCGGGGCTTTAGTAGTGACTTTACTTCTGTCTTTAGGGATCAGAGAAAAGTCGGAGGTACATGTCTTTTAAGGCGCGTGCAGAGATTTTGGCGCATGGATGTGGAGGCGCATGCGAGATGGTTGGACGGTCACGTGGCTTGTAACCGGCAGAGGAAAGCAATAATGATGCTGACGTCGACGACGCTTCGTCTTCTGAAAAAGTTGTCAACTGTTCAGTCCTCGGGGGATGTGCTTCCAACTCTGTTAGACTTCAGCATTTAATGTTCTTTGACAGCTGATGGGCTGTTGAGTGGGCGCAGCGATCGGCATTCCACTAGGCACATGGGGACGCATGGGGGCGTATCCTTATGAGGCGCTTGGAGCTGGGCACGTCAGTATGATGCGCGGTCTAGCCGGCACATCCGCTTTGCATGACACGTCTTTATGGGCCCGATTGTTACGTTCTTCGAGTGCTTTAAATAGCCGTTTTTGACTTGGCTGAATTTGAAGCGTCAGGTTCATCACCATTCAATGCAAATTCATTGTACGGGATTTGGAGTGCCAGCCACTTGGCGCATGGGTTTGATTTGCCCGGCCTATAAATAGTGGCATGGAGAGAGTTTGCTTCTCGTTCTCTTATGTCCTCCCAAAATAAACTTGGTTGCTCGAGCACATTCTGTTGGTGAGATGCTCCCGAGGGTAAAGATGCAACATATTGTCTTTATTTATGCACTTGAAGGTGACTGTTACATCCAAAAGTCGGAGTCGATGGCTTCTGAGGCAGGCAGAAGGTGCCTGTTGCATCCAAAGATCGGGATGCTCGAGCCTCGTCTCCGTTATGCTGGAAGAGCCGCAGATCGGAATTACGGTGCTCCGATCATCTTCCTTGGGCTTTGGGAGAGCTCCTCCTCCAGCTAGAGGGTTGATTGCCACCCTCGTTCTGCTCAATAAATGCTTCATTAGTCGAAGCATTTGATGGCGCATATGCTGAGACTTTACGATGTGCCACTGGGACGCTGAAGGGTGACACATAACTGAGCCGCTGAAGGGATACACGTAACTGAGGATGCACATAATTGAGCTGCTGAAGGGATGCGTCTGGCTGAGAGCGTATGGCGAGATGCGCCTGTTTGAGAGCGCATGGTGGTTCCTGCGCTTAGCTGTAGACTTAGGGTCTTTTCTTTGTATAAATTCTCCTTTGTACAACTCTTTTTAAGACATGTAATAGACTTTTTTATGAAATAAAAATATTCTTTTAATGTCTATGCTTTGCTGTGCTGAGTACCTCATCTAAGCTCCCTTGCACATGTGATATTTAGGCGCATAGAATTTCTGGTCCTGAAATTCTATACTTCTACAGGGCTGGGTTGTGTCTTACAGCAGCATGGGAAGGTGATTGCCTATGCTTCCAGGCAATTACGTCCCTATGAGAAGAACTACCCTACCCACGACCTGGAGCTGGCAGGAGTGACATTTGTTCTGAAGTTGTGGAAGCACAACTTGTATGGAGAGAGGGTAGAGATCTTCACAGGTAATAAGAGCTTAAAGTATGTGTTCACACAGAAAGAGCTCAACATGAGACAGCGCAGATGGTTAGAACTGATGAAGGACTTCGACAGCTCACTTCAGTATCACCCAGGAAAGGCCAACGTGGTTGTCGATACCTTGAGTAGGTATCCGACAGCCATGTGTTTGACCATGGACCGTCACTTGCTTGCTGATTTGGAGAGCCTGGGGATTTAGGTGATCGTGCCCGAAGTTCAGATGTAGATGTGGGGCCTACAGATTCAGTCAGACTTGATGGAGAGGATTAAGTCGGTACAGTTTGAAGACGTGGCTCTGCGGTGTCTCCGAGAGCAGGTTCGAGCAGGGCTGGTGGATGGCGAGTCTTCTCTTGCAGAGGATGGTGCCTTGAGGCACGGTTCCAGGTTATGTGTGTCCAGCAGAGAGCTCAGGGAGCAGGTTATGTAGGAGGCCCACAGATCTCAGTACTCTATATATCCTGATGCCAACAAGATGTACCGAGATCTGAGGGAGCATGTCTGGTGGTACGGGATGAAGCGGGAGGTAGCTCGCTTCGTAGCTAGGTGCTTGGTCTGTCAGCAAGTCAAGGCAGAGAGGCAGAGGGTCGGAGGATTATTGCAGCCGCTGCCCATTCCAGAGTGGAAGTGGAAGCATATCACTATGGATTTCGTATCTGGATTGCCGCGTACACCAGGAGAGAAAGATACGATTTGGGTCATCGTTGACAGGTTGACCAAATCGGCCCACTTCTTGTCATTCAAGGTGGGTATGTCTACAGAGAGGCTTGCGGAGATGTACATGCGGCAGATAGTCAGGATTCATGGGGTTCCGGTCAGCATCAACTCGGATCGGGATAGTCGCTTTACTTTCTATTTTTGGAGGAGTCTGCAGACTAGCTTGGGCACTCAGCTCATGTTTAGTACTGTATACCACCCCCAGACGGACGAACAGTTAGAGAGGACTATTCAGACGCTCGAGGATATGCTGCGGACGTGCATCTTGGATTTAGGAGGTTTCTGGGAGGATCACCTACATTTGGTAGAGTTTGCTTACAACAACAGTTTTTAGGCCAGCATTAAGATGTCACCTTTCGAGGCTCTGTATGGGCGTAGGTGTCATGCCCCCTTATTATGGGATGATGTTGGTGAGCGAGCTTTACTGGGGCCAGAGATGTTTGTTGACGCAGCCGAGAAGGTGAAGCTCATCAGGGACAGACTTCGCATGGCGCAGGACAGAAACTGGGCCGATAGCCACCATAGGCCCTTGGAGTTTGAGGTACCGAATTAGAGATAGGATTAGATGTAGGTCATTTTTCTTCTGTTTATTTGATCATGTTTGATTATTTAGTAACATGAGACCTTGTTTGTGTTTAGGTCGGAGACATGGTTTTTCTGCGGATATCTCCGACTCGTGGTACCATACGTTTTGGTAGAGGTGGGAAGCTTAGCCCACGCTTCATCGGACCTTTCATGATCAGCGGGAGAGTCGGAGACATGGCATACAGGCTAGACTTGCCACCTGCACTATTGGATGTCCATAACATATTCCACGTATCACAGTTGAGACGGTACGTGGCTGACCCTAGCCATGCACTCGATCACTCGGAGGTTGAGGTGGGACTTACTCTCAGTTATCCAGAGCAGCCAGTAGAGATTCTGGATCTCCGAAAGAAGGTACTGAGAAACCAGGTGATACCCTTGGTTCGTATCGCATGGAGGCATCATTCTCCAGGAGAGTCTACCTGGGAGCGGGAGGATGAGATGCGCGAGCGATACCCTTATCTTTTTGGATCGTGAGGTATGATTGACTATCCTTCTCATCTATTAGTTTCACCTTTCAATTTCGGGGATGAAATTTTTTTAAGGAGGGTAGATTTATCACTACCACATTTCTAGTTTGAGGGTATTTTTTCCATTTTTAATTTATTTGAATTTAATGTATATTAATTGGAATTTAATATAATTAATGGATTGGTGTGATTTAAATATTATTTAATTGATTGCCATGTGATTGTGTTTAGCCCTAACCTAGATTGGACCTAACCTAGATTAGTCATAGCTACTCTTAGTTAGTCATGGTTAGTATTAGTTAGTTATGATTAGTTTTGGTATAGCCATGATTAGTTAGAACTAATAGATTGCAACTTGATTAATAGGAAAACCTAGATTTTTGACCATTGAATAGACTAGATGGAAGGAGAGCCCTTGATTGTTTCCCAAAACCCTAAACATAGACTCCTTGGCCAGCCTAGGGATCCCCCCCCCCCCCCCCCATCATTATATAATCCCTCTCAAATATAGTTGCCTCTTTTTATCCATCCCTTCATTTTCTAGAGAGCAAGGTTTGCTCTTCATTTAATGCTTCCTATTTTAATCAATATTAATCCATTTCCTTTCAACCTTCTTCCATGGTGACCTAATTTGTGTTCCCCTGCTGTTCATGGAGACTATTGACATATTTGAGTCAATTTGGAGCCTTGAGCTAGCTAATAGAGATCTCATTTTTGAAGTTTTCATTGTGGAAGAACACCTATAGGTAACTTTCTATTCCCTCCATCAAATTTTAATTTCTTTGCATAGATACAAAGCCCTTGGTGACTTCCTAGTTGTAGGAATAGGATTTGTATCTTTTCGTGCCCTTTACGTGTCCGTATCGGACACGTATCAGTATAGATACGTAGGTGTTCAACGAAATGCCACAGTGGGCATTTCGATCATGTTTTAATATTGTGTTTGAATAGGAATACTCATTTTAGTGTCGCTTATTGGTTCTTCAGTGTCTGAGCTGGTTTCGTGTCGTGTTTGGATCGAGTCGGACCCGTGGACACGGCCGCGCACTCTGGACAGTTTTGTCCTGCTGTATGCGTGTCCGTACGACTGATCTAGGGCTCGTGGACACGTGAGATTTGACACAGGCCTTGAGGCAATGTCTGACACAACACCCCCAAGACCACGAATCCTTTGGTTTTGTGTCGAGTGAGGGATTCAACCCGCACTGGACAAGCGCACCAGTCACTGAACCAGTTCAGTGTACACTGGTTTGAGAGTGTTGTGGACACATTCGTGTCATATTTTTGAACACGATACTTTACATATAGCACGAGCACATATTGAATGTTAATTACCAACCTTAACCCTATTGCTAATTGTTAATTTTGATGTTAGAATGGGGACTTCCCTATTCGACTGATACTGTGATGTATCAGTGAGTTTACTCACTGATCTCCATTTCTATTTACATTTTAATGAGTTAATATCATGTTAAATTAATGTGGTTTAGCCACTGTTATATTAGGTAACATGTTTAGTTGTAGGAAAACAATCTTTTGTGGAGAATTGATTCGAATTGGCATTGGGACTGGATATCCACTGAAACTCATTTTATAGAACTGTTATTCATCTTTTAATTTGTATTTTACTGTTTTAATAATGTTAGATGGCTAAATTGATTTGCCTACATGTGAAGGGGGTTCAGGTTTATGTCAGCTTGTGTTTGTGAGAACCTGAGATTGAAATACTGAAATCTGTTTTTCCTGAGAATGTTCCTATTCACTATGATTCAATGATTTCTAAATCATGAGACACATTCCTGTGCACTGATTTACATCCTGTCATTTGAGTTTGTGATACACTGTTAACTGTTGATCGGGATTACTACCTAAGATTGAATGTTTAAATTAGAACATGAATTGATTTCTCTTTTTGCCTAACTGGAAACTTGAGAACAATTAATATGCACACCCATACTTGTATCTCACTAAAATTCTGAGACACTATGATACATGATGTTCCCCTACTATACACTGTTAAACTCTAAGCCATTGTCTCACTGACATTGTATGAACCTGGTTTTGCTAAGACTGAAGCTGTGGTACATTGAAACTTGAATTCCTGATTACACTGACAATTGGTATCCTGAGAAATCACACACACACTGAAATTGGTTCATGAACACTGAACACTGAGAGCACACTGTTATACTTCCCTGCACACAGGACACTTAAACACACACTGTTTTCTCCTCTGTCTGAACACACACACAGCCACACATGGTTTTTACACTGGTTGCTAATCCTGGACTAGGACACTATGGTATATGGTTGTCCCTTCACACACACTCTATTACATGTACACACACACACAAAATCCATAACACCCTCACTCTGCTATCACAGACAGGAACACACATGCACATACACATTGCTATGATGTTACCCCCTCTCTATATGTATATATATATATATATCTAAATGTGTTGATGTGTAAGTTGAGATTCCTATGGGTTTATGCATATATGTGTAGATAGATATATATATATATGTAGAGTGTATATGTGGTTGGCCTATATGTGATTGATTATCAATAGAGTTAGAGTCTATATGGTAATGTGATGCAAATATTGCATTGCCTATGTAGACATGTGTACCTAGTGTATGGCTATTTGCCTATAGAATAGGGCCTATGGCCTATAACCTAGATGACATAGTGAGACACCCCAGAATCAGAATACTAGAGAGCGGGGGCATACATAGCCAGCTACGCATATTGAAGTGCAACCCATCTCGCTATGCTGTCACGACTGTCTAGATACATGAGGGTTTAACTACAAGCCAACAGTCTCTTATGGTCATGAACCAGCCTATTGTCGCAATCTCAAGCAATCAATAATAGATACAAGATGTCAGAGCACCAAATATATAATAGCAAGGCGTCCCATACATTACATATTAGATGATCATGAAGCTAGTCGTATAAAATGTCAAGGCTAGAAAGAGTTCAGTCATACATGATCAACCCTAGGATCTGTCAATCATGATACAGCCCATAGGCGGACAGTAAATAAAGGTATAATATGGGCCAACACGTGCTCGCTGGCTAAACGCCTCAAAAGAATAATTTTTACAATAAAGTGGGAGGACAAAAAGAAACCCACTCGTTGCCAGGGTTACGCCTGGTGGTCACCATCTGGCTAGAAGACAGGTGGATCCTCTGGTGCTGTTCTGATATCTGGCCACACAAAACCAGCTGGGTCAGACCCCAGAAAGAGCAAGTGCCACAAAGGAGGCTTCGCTTAGGAACTAAAACTAGCATATCACAATAGAATATTTAAATATAATAAAAAATAACTGATAATAATAATAGAGATAACAACAGTAAACTGAGTACGAGGAAACCATTCAAGTAGCCAGGTTACAACCCTTAAACCAAATAAGGACCGGGGTTGCAGCCCTTCACCTGAATAGAAACCTGTCTCAAATACTATTGGTACAGTGAAGACAATAAACGAAGAGAGGACACAGAACTGCTCCGGGAGCCAGGTTACAACCCTTAAACTAAACAAGGACCGGGGTTGTAATCCTTCGCCTGAACAGAATTGGACCCCCGATCTTTATCGCTAAGGCCAGTATAAATAATCATGGTATTAAGGTAAGGTAAAATATGACGAACATGGCATGGGGTTGCAATAAGACAATAAACGAATAGAGGACACAGAACTGCTCCGGGAGCCAGTTACAACCCTTAAACCAAACAAGGACCAGGGTTGTAACCTTTCGCCTGAACAGAATTGGGCCCCCAATCGTTATTGTTAAGACAAGCATCAATAAGCATGTCATGTCCCAATCTTACACAGGATCGGGATAAGACTAAGCTGGAATAAACTGCATCCAATCAATCACGGCCAATCAAGAGTACGGCTTGGTACTTTTAACTAACTAGGGTTATCACAGGCCTAGTTATTAGCAAGATGCAATAAGATTATCCCAACAGCCACAAGCCCTGCAGAACATCCGGTTATCCAAGTCGAATGTCCGTTTATGAAGAATACAACACGTGACTGTGTGCTAGAAATGTGCCCTACTCGTCGGTAGGCTACAAGTCCACTTAATGTGCCCAGATAACGGGATTGTCTGTAGCTGGGAATCTCTTCATGTCTACTGAATTATTCTAGTTTATTAGCATTAGTCAATTACTGTAGGTATCCCTGACCATGGTACTCAGGGATCCCTATCCTAGACATGATGCAAGACAGTACTGGTTTATTTATACAAATGCTATCGTCCACGGTGTCCAGGTCATTCAATTCTGCCATGATATGCTAGCCGTCGCAACAGAATTCGAGATATATATCATGTCAAATTCACTGTCAAGAGTGCGCCACGACGGGCCACTATCATGTTATGTTATTTGTCAAAAGTGTACCACAATTGGTCACCATTATGTCATGGAACATATTTAAAATTAACATTTAACCTGGTATAAGCGTATAAGCAATAACTAAATATAAATAGGGTACAAGAGTTGTGGAAGAATCAAGCGACTCAGGGGAGACGGGAAATAACTTCCACATACGAACCCAAAATGAGGTGCTCCGAGATATTCGGAAAGGCAAGACAAAGATCTAAAACTTTCATGTTTTAAGTTTTTCGAAATTCTAGCTAGAAAATAGCTAAATTAGGCACAAAAAAAGTTATTATGTGCACTTTTTACGCCAAAAATTCAATTCTGCGTAAAATACGCAAAAGGAGAGAGTTCCAGCATAAAATTTTACATTCTGGATACCATCCAGCGTAAAATACGCAATTTTAGGGTTCCCTGCACAAAATCATACATTCTGGATGCTATCCAGCGTAAAATACATAATTTTAGGGTTCCCTGCGTAAAATCTTACATTCTGGTTGCTATCCAGCATAAAATACGCAATTTCAGGATTTCCTGCATAAAATCTTATATTCTGGATGCTATCCAGCGTAAAATACGCAATTTTAGGGTTTCCTGCGTAAAATCTTACATTTCGGATGCCATCCAGCGTAAAATACGTAATTTCAGGGTTCCCTGCATAAAATCTTACATTCCGGATGTCATCCAGCGTAAAATACGCAATTTCATGGTTCCCTGCGTAAAATCTTATATTCTGGATGCCATCCAGCATAAAATACGCAATTTCAGGGTTTCCTGCGTAAAATCTTACATTCTGGATGCCATCCAGCATAAAATACGCAATTTCAGGGTTCCCTGCATAAATCTTACTCAGCCGACATAAAAAATTCAAAAAACTTGTTTTGGCCATAAAAACTTTATTTTAACTCGGAATGAGGTGAATCAAAAACCAAATTCATACGAAATATCGTGCTCTTGTTCATGGAACTATTACTTTTCGAAAATAACAAGTTTTAGTAGATCAAAACCAAGAAAAACTCTATAAACTCATGAAACCCCAAGTTACAACGTATATCTAGAAGAATCTATCCATAAAAATTAAAAACTCCAAGTTCTAAAGAGGCTTATAATCATGTAAAGAAGAGAATGGAACAATAAAACTTGAGATCCATCATGAAGCAAGTTGCACTTGCCTAGGGCTCTTGGGTGTAGGTGGAGAGTAATGGTGAAGAAGAAGAGTGAATGAGGAAAGAGAAAGAGTGTTGGGTTAATAAATAGGGATGATGGTGGTAGGTAAGGGTTCTCCCCTTGGTTTATGATGAACCAATAAGCAACCCAAGCCGAACTAAGCCAACCCAAACAAGCCGAACCATGCCAGGAGACATGCAATACGAGTAAGATACGTACACGTATCCCAAAATACGTAATACAAACTATGGTCATCACATATAGCCTATGGTACCCTTGAGTGGTATTGTGTGTATGAAATACACACATGTATAATACCCTATAGACTAGTGTATGGTGTGTACTAGCTAAGGTAGACTGTTTAGGCCTAGTTAGACTTCTTTGAGTCTAGATTGACCTAGTTGACCTAACTTTGACTTTTTAGTTGACTGAAGTTGACCAGGGTTGACTTTGGTCTAGGGTTGACCTAATATCATGTAGACTGCATCATAGTATCATGCTTTATTACCTGGACATGTTGTGACTTGTACTGTTCTGATTAGGAGCCAGACACCACTCCTCAGGCAGTAGTTTTCTTTCGGACATTCAGGATATCAGGCGAGTACATTCTCTGACAGTTTCATACTTGCTAGGAGTATTTTCTGGTTCTAGATTACTTTACTTGATGCTGACACGATTGAAACACGAATTAGTACTATATGGATCTTTTCGTATGATGTTATCCCCCTCGGGAGCATCAGATACATCATGTCATGTGCGTTTCACTTTCATCATATATTCTTGTACTTTTACCATTCATGTGCACTCTCGTGATTCATGTACTCTCATGATCACGGAGCCCCCATGTTTATATTCATGTGCACCCATTTATGGCCCCCCATGTGAATCTCATGTGCAATAACATAACTTGAACGGATCATTGTGTATTGATTGGGGTACGGGGGAGTATAAATAGTCATGTGGACAATTTCCAAAGTAGTGTAGTCATGTGCAAACTCTCATGTTTTTTATCAAGCCGTTCACATGTCTAGCTTGTACTCTAAATCAATAGTTCACTGTAGCTCTTTACTTATAGTAGATATTTTATTACAGTCTTCTTTTTACTCATGTATACTCTTCAGCATTTCATGTATCTTACTCTATTGCCTGTATTTCATTCCTGTCATGATATGAACTGCGTGAGATGTACTGTGCTCGCTCCAGTCCTGACTGGACCTATTAAAATATTACAGATGATTTCGAGGAGATGTGTCCTACCTATTACGGAGCAGGCTTAGACTACACACTTGAGCTGGACCCTCAGGAGGATCCAATACTTGCTGACGACACTACCCCTGTAGACTAGGCTTGTTAGCTAGGCTAGTTCTATTTACTTTCATGTTATGATATATTGTATATATTGGAGTTGTACTCTGGATTGTGGAGATGTTATCTAAGTTTTCAGCTATCTCTCTCTGTCTTGTATTATCATCTGTAGATTCTGAGTTCTATCTATTCTATCGTTCAGTACTATCTGCCTTAGTTGTGATTGAGTTGTACTTATTTATGTCACCTCCATTCGGAGTGTATAAACTATACTGGTACCTTATAAATTGTTAGATGTATGTGACCTAGGACAGCGTTCTACCGCCGACACTGCGGCGTAGGCTGGGCGTTGTTACGTTCTTGTACCCTCACAGTGGGTGCGGGTCGTTACACGCCTCGGTCGGCTTCCTCCTGTTTGCCATTGATTATAAAAGAACAGAATAGTTTTATGGAAGGACTGGACTTTTACTTCACAATACAAACTCGCTCGTATAAAGAAAGCCTAGGGACGAAAGCGATGGCAGCTCTGCCTTACTCCTTGGACGATCGAACGCAGCTTCGGCTCCGGAAAAGAAATACTCTTGCTCGAATGTGGACCTCTCTGTGTCTGGCCTTGTGCGTATATCTTTGTGCTCTCTATGCTCTGTCTCCACCTTTTTTGTCCAGGGTTTGCAAGGGAATGGCACCTTGCTATTTATAGGAGTGGGGTGTGATAATTAGGGTTTGCAATGATTGCATTTTAAACAGAGGGCAGACAAGGATTTGTTAAGATTTTTCCTGATCTTGCTTTTATGTTGATTGCAACAAATCTGTATCAATTGTTGGGGATTGATCCGGATAATTATGATGATTGCAATAAATCTGATTTGTTTGGGATTTGACCAAATCTTGACGGTTATGTTGATTGCAGCAAATCTGAGATATTGAGATTTGATCGACTCCAGCCACGTGTCCTTCATTGACTGCAATAAATATGAATTATTGCGATTCAATCAGCTCCCGCCACGTGTCCCAACTGCTGCAAGCCGCATGGAGGACTGTCATGGTTGGGCCGCATGAGTGTGATCTCGTGTCAGAATCGCATAAGGGTGGCCTTATCTAAATCGCATGGCAATCCTTTAATCTGAGCCGCATGAGGGTCGCCCTATGATCTGAACTGCATAGGGATGGCCATATCTGAACCGCATGGCAATCATTTAATCTGAGCCGCATGAAGGTGGCCCTATGATATGAGCCGCATGGGGGTAGCAGCCGCATGGAGGTGGCCCCCATGATCCGAACCGCATAGAAGTAGCAGCCGCATGGAGTGGCCTCCAACTGAACCGCATAAGGATGGCCACGTGTCAGAGCCGTATGGAATGAAGTGCTTTAGAATTCGGTGGATCATGCCAGCTATAGAGATTTTCTTTGTTTCCCTAGTAGGACGCCATTATGTCAGAGTCATCATTGCAGCTTTATGTCAGAGTTGTCAAACCTTTGTGTCAGAGTTGTCGCTTCGCATCAGGGCATTAAATTAGCCAGCTGCATAAATTAATTACGGTCGATTTGTGAAGGACTTTTTTGAACCGCATAAGACCACGTGGCTCACTGGGAACTTCTGAGCCGCATGAAACTCCAATGAACTGTTGAGCCGCATGAAACTCTCCTAGTCTTGAGTAGTATAGGATTTTCTGTTAATTTCCATGCTTCTACAAGACCCCCTTCAAAGTTTTCAATTTAAAAAATTGAAATACTTTGAATGAGAAGCATGGCTATGTCCTCATAAGCGCTCCTAGCCGCATAAGATATTCTCGCCGCACGGCCTTCCTAGCCGCATGGCCTTCCTGGCCGCATGGACTGCCTGGCAGCATGGACTGCCTAGCCGCATGGACCGTCTGGTCGCATGGACTGCCTAGCCGCATGGACCGCTCTGGCCACATAGTGTCTTTTCTGCCACGTAGACGTCATTAATTGTTCTTTGATTCGTTTTGATTTGAAGTCGTCTTTTGGGGACAGGATCCCAAGGGTCAGATTTGCCTCGGTGATCGAAGCGTCGATTTTGTTCTTTAAGCGGCACACGAATCAAAGCGTCCGTCGATTTATGAGCCCCTGTCCGCCTATAAATAAGAGTAATTTCTTATAGAAACTCTTTACTTTCTTATTTTATTCGAACCTCTCTTGCCCTAGGTTGCCGTCTTCGTCTTCTTCTTCTTCTTCTTCTTCTTCTTCTTCTTCTTCTTCTTCTTCTTCTTCTTCGATCAACGATGGCCCCCAAGACTTCCAAGGCTGCGGCGAAGGATAGGGGAGTGGCTTCTATGTCGACTACGGCGTCTGAAGTTCATCCCGACGTTCACCCTACCATTGCTGGTAAGGATTTTGGGAGGATCGTATGCTTCAAAAACCCTAACAAAGATGGCTCTGTTGTATATTTTATGCACAAGCCTTTAATTCGTCCTTCGTCTTCATCGAACTGTTCAAATCGTATGGGCCGTATGTACGTCCCATATCCGAGCCGCATGGAAGTCGTCTAGTGGCTACATAAACACTTCACAAACTGAACCGCATAATGATCCGTCGAACAGAGCCGCATAAGTCCCTCTGAACGGAGCCGCATGAAGCCCCATCAAACAGGACCGCATAAGCTCATCTGGACTGAGCCGCATAATGCCCTACTAAGCCGAACCACATAAACTCATCTAAATTGGGCCGCATGAGGCTGCGCTAAACCGAGCCGCATAAGCTCCTCTGAATTGGGCCGCATAATGCTCCGCTAAGCAGATCCGCATAAGCTCATGCTAAACAGAGCCGCATAAGCTTACGCTAATTAGTGCCGCATACGCTCATGTTCAAACAGAGCCACGTGAGCTCGCGCAAAACAGAGCCGCATAAGCTCATGTGGACTGGGCCGCATAAGCCTAAAAATACTAGGTGGTTTTGTTTAGCCATCTTTTAATCTTATTTCCCTTTGTCTTTCTCCAGTAAATCTGCCAGTCAATCCAGCGGGAGAGCCTCTGGTGGGTCACGCCCAGTCTGCTATGGGTGTGCGATTCGACCACCTAGTCCAATATGTGACGAATCAGCTTCCCACAGACGAGCCTTTGGAGACGCTGAATGCTATCAAGAACCAGCCCTTCTACTTTCTCTGCACCATGATGAACTCGGGGCAATTGAAGGGGAAATACCTGAAGCCGACGTTCCTCTTTGGGGATGCTTTGTCTGTAAAGAACCCCCGAGTGCTAGATATATCTGAGAGTTGGGACTTTACTTTTGACAGGGTGGAGATCCATATCCCTCCAATAGAGCATCATTTTCCTCTATCATGGTTTAACATGTTACCGCTGGACAGAAAGATGGTGGACTCCTTGACTCCTAGCAGGTCAGGGATGATCGTGGGAAACATCCATTACAACAGGAATTTGGGGTCAGCGTATGCGGGAAGGGAACCGATCAGTCGGTACGTGATGGGACTGGCTCCGGGTACCTTCATAAACGTATCGGGTCCTAATTTCACGTTCTCTCAAGCTGATACCTTCTTGAACCAGCTTGCTTGGAAGGGATCCTATCCAGTCGGCCGGTTGGCGTTGCTGTACTGGATAAACCCTATTCATGCGTAGGCCAACTTGACCACGTAGATTCTGCGGAGGTATGAGACTCCCCTGTGTGAGATCGGCCTCTACCACGCCATTCGGGGCACCTGTCATGGTCTACCCATAAATAAGCCGTTGTTCATGGCTCTCCTGGAGATGTACAACCGGCGGACGGGAACCTTTTTCATGCCTGGAGGGGAGCTGGGACTCGCTCTCCACGAGATATACATTTTTTCCAAGCTGCCCTGGGGGAAAGAAGTCTGTGAAGTGTACACCCCTACGAGCGAAGAGCTCGAGGATTTGGATCGAAAGTTCTCGGGCTTTGTTGTCGTATATCGGGAATTGTTATGTCAACACAGTACTTGTCACCAGACGGCTATCAAGAAGGATGGTAGCTCGGAAGGGAGCATTCCTCACACCACATCCTGGGTCTCATACCTTTTCGTACTAGGCACCTCAGGCCGGGTTTCTTCCCGAGATCCTCAAACCCAGAAGGAGGTACAAAACCTGGCGTCGACTGCCAAGAGATCGAGGTCCACGGTCGACACATTTGCGAGTCAAACTGACTCCTTTAGTTATTTTTTGTTTAGCCATCTTTTAATCTTATTTCCCTTTGTCTTTCTCCAGTGAATCTGCCAGTCAATCCAGCGGAAGAGCCTCTGGTGGGTCACGCCCAGTCTGCTATGGGTGTGCGATTCGACCACCTAGTCCAATATGTGACGAATCAGCTTCCCACAGACGAGCCTTTGGAGACGCTGAATGCTATCAAGAACCAGCCCTTCTACTTTCTCTGCACCATGATGAACTCGGGGCAATTGAAGGGGAAATACCTGAAGCCGACGTTCCTCTTTGGGGTCAGACTAGCCCTTCTTTCGGCCATGGTGTGCAGCATACACCACGGCCTTCGTGCCTTTTCGTCCAAGGTCATCGCCCGTGACACGTCGATGGATTTTGAGCGCATAGAGCTGCCATACCATTATCTGATGGGGTGGCTGTTAATACACTGCCGGTCTTTGATGAGGCCTGGAGCAGAAGACGACGTCACGGCTGATGATGCTTTCATTTTCGAATACCACCATCAGCCCTGGGAGTGTAGCACCATGTCAGCTTGTCGGAGGGCGCTGGCGAGAGTGGACGGATACGACTTTTTTATGTCTATTCCTCGTTTTACCGCTGAAGAAGTGAGGGACGTACATGTTGATGGTACCGGGCCTCCTCACCTCTTGCCTGAGAAAATGCTCCTTTGGCTACGTAATTTCTGTCCAGCGCACCTAGTATATCGTAACCGCAACAACGTCTACCTGGAGCCCTACTTGCCCAGCAGGTTCTCCCGCCAGTTCGGGTATAGCCAGTTATTCTTTGACAGTCCCAGCTCTTGCCTAGGCTTTGAAGGTAGCGTCCTGGATGGTATCAGGGCATGGCATTATTATGACACGGTTCATACCCGAACCACCTTTTCGGTTCCTGATGGTGAGGCGCCATGGGAGATTTTGTACATGGCGGCCCTATACCATGTTACGGCGAACAAGCCTCCTGTTAATTTTGACCCGTTTACCAGCTTCATTGTGGGTAATGGCTTAGCGGAGAAGCCCAAGTGGTCTAAGACAAGGAAGAGGAGGGCGAACACAGTTGCTGTGCCTGACTCGAAGTCCACCAATACGAACGAAGAGAATGACGAGCATGATGCCGATAACTCTCTCCCTCCGGTAGAAGAGTTGGTAGCTGATCAGTCGTCTGTTGTGCGAGATGAGGTGGTGGCGAATCAGCCGCCTGTTGCGCCTGGACTTTCACGTAAGCGAGGCTGGCGTGAATCTATTGGTGGTGTAACCTTCTCCGTGAAGCGGGCTGCAGTAAGACGCCGCAGGCTGCTCATTAAGGAGAAAGACAAAGGTGGTGACGCCGTTTCGGAGGTGAATTGAATTTCGACCATCTCCTTTTTTATCTCTTTCTTTTCCTGAACTATGACCTAATTATTTTTCTCTTCTCTGTAGGCGTCGAAAGAGTCGGAATCTCAAGAATTGGCCACTATTTTTGAAGTCAATTCGGCCCTGAATACTTTGATTAGTGACATGTGTGTCGAGATTATTTCTGCCGGGCTTCTCTCGGCGGCGGCTGAGGGATCTCACGTTGCTGTGGTCTCGACCCAGGGCGACGGGAGCTCCGCTGAACCCGTCCCCGAGACTGCTGAATTTCAGCAGGGTGACGCTGATCCAGTCGTATCTCCTTTCGGCACAGCTGGGGCAGAAGAGCCAGCTGAATTTGGCTTGGAGGTCGCTGGTGAGGGGACTATGGCGGCTGTGGGCGAACCTCAGCCTCCACAACCCTCCTCTGGTAAGATAAGCCAAATCTTGACTAGTGAGGAGGCTCATCTGCTCTATCATCACATCCTTCGGATTATGCTGATTGATGGTTTCTCTAGACATACAGGTCCTGTCTCTTCACTGCCAATGACGGATATTATCAGGGAAGGCTCTACCAGCGGAAATCTAGTGGGAGGGAGTGTGCCCCCTCCTCTTCCGACTTATATTGAGGGGCCTCCCGCTGGATCGAGTTCGGGTGATTAGATGGCGGCACAGCCGGGGCAGGGAGCAATGGTCCATGCGTCCTCCTCTGCTCATGTGGCTTCGGGGGTCGACCTCTCCGCCTTGCCGAGTATCCAGGTTCTTCGGGCCGCGGAGGAGGAGTTAGCTGCTATATAAGCATCTTTTCGTTCAGAATTTGTTTCCCTGGTGGCAGGGGTGGCAAGTTCTGGTGCGTCTCCTTCGACACTTCCAGCTACACTTCCTTTGACATCGTCCTCTACGGAAGTTCTGGATGAGGCATCACAGGATGTGGTTGACAGTTTCTACCACCACTTGAAGAGAGGGGTCGAAGCTGCTGTGGAGCGGGGGACCCCCTTTGCCTTGGCCCGACAATGTGCTCGTGGCCAAATTGAAATTCTTAAAACCCTCCCTGGTGGGGCAGAGATAGTTGCGCTTCTGGAGCCCAAATTGCTAGAGGCTGATCAGCTCGTGGCCCAGTTTCAAGTGCTACGACAAGCTGATCTGTCTGCAGCCATAGATCAAGAGCGTGACTTCCTCACCACTGCCCTGGAGAAAGTAAGGGCTGCACGAGATAAGTCTAAGCCAGTTATAATGAAGGACCTCGGCGACCTATCTCTCCAGTATGACCAGCTGAGCTGCAGGAGCGAGGATTGTATGGCTCGAAAAGCGGCCGCCTCCCGCGGAATAATTGATACAAGGGAGCAGATCTTCGAGCTCCAGAAGAAGCTGGCTTTCTTGGAATCTGAGCTCGAAGCTTCCCGTACGGATAAAGAGCTGATCGTTCAGGAGGCCAAAAAGGTCACCCGAGCTTCTGCTAGCCTGGAACGTGCTTTGAAGAAGCTTGAGGATGGCTGGCGGGCTCATGCGCATCTGGAGGATGCAGAGCGGCTGACTCAGGAAGCTGAGTGCCGGGCCAAGCAGAAGTTTGAGCGGTCGACTGCCTTGCTGAGGGACCGCCTCATGGAATTATGTATCGTCTAACCATAGTCAACTTTTTTCCTTCTTTTGTTTTCATTCTTTTCCTTTCTTGAGGGGGTCGTGGTCCCCAAAACATGTAGTACTTTTGACTTTCAAATAAAAGAGCATGTTTTATTCTACCCTTCATTTATACTGCTTACTGTGTTTGTGGTGTTGTGGTATTTGCCCTACTGGGGGACTGTTTATGGACTTGTTACCTCTGGTATACCTTGGTTTTAGGTACGGATAACAAGTTTGATGGGGATAATTAGAATAATTCTACAGTAAGGTGGCCATGGAAGTTCCTGGTCTCGGGAGAAAGAATGCCATGGAGCAGCTGGACTCCCGGGGCATGATGAGAAATGAGGGGCATGTACTAGGAAACTTAGTACAGTATTTGTGGTCAACAGAGGACATTTGTGGTCAACAGAGGACATTTGTGGGCCTATTATCCTTGGCGTACTCCGGTCTTGGGTACGGATAATAAGTCGGAAGAAAAACCAACATACTTACTCAGAGGTAATGAGGACATGGTAAATATGAGGGTTTCTTCGATGGAGCCTTCCCACTCAGAGGTAATAAGGACATGGCAGGGGTGGGCTCCATGAAGGGTATATAGAACAACTCAGAGGTAATGAGGACCTGGAAGTTCTATGTGAGGGGTGGTTTGTTTTTTATGGAAGGAAAACAACTCAGAGGTAACATCGACGTGGTTGTTTTTGAGAATTTGTGGATCTGTTACCCTTTTTGTGCACTGAAAGTATGGGTATCGGATCATGAGGAGGGAGCTCTTCTTAGGAGGAAAGTTCAGAGGTATAATCATACATGACTTACTACCTACAAGATGCGATATAGATTCATTTGTAGTGACCATAGTGTGAGTTCAGTGGTACTTATGGGTACATAACTCAACAATCTGGGAGATTTGGAGTTAGAATGTAAGTTCAGCGGTACCAGAGGGTACATAACTCAACACTCTGAGAGATTTGGAGTCGGAATGTGAGTTCAGAGGTACCAGAGGGTACATAACTCAACAATCTGGGAAATTTGGATGATGTCGTTTCAGACAAAATACTTCTTCAGGAACTTGTCGTTGATGGGCAACATGAGCAAGTCTCCGTTTTGTTTTGCGAGGCGGTAAGCACCATTGGAGAATACAGCCACAATGACAAATAGGCCTTCCCACTTTGGCTGAAATTTGCCGGTGGTTTTGTGTGTCATAACCATCGGCCTTCGAACTGCCAGAACGAGATCGCCCACTTGGAATATTCTGATTTTAACCTTCTTGTTGAAAAGCCCCCGACATACGTACTTGGTATAGCTCGATTCGTTGTTGAGCAAACAGGCGCTTCTCATCTAGGGCCTCCAACTCTTGTAGTCGGTGATGGTGATTATCATCTATTGTTAACCGATAGGTGAGGGCGACACGAAGTGAGGGGATTTGTGTCTTCTGTGGGAGAACTGCCTCACTTTCATATACCAGATAGAATGGTGTGTTCCCGGTGGTCGTCCGTACTGTAGTACAGTATGCCTATAAGCATTCGCCGTGCTTTTCATTCCAGTCGCGTTTGTTTGATGACACGAACTTCTTGAGAAGCTTGATTATAGCTTTATTGAACGCTTCTGCCAGCCCATTTGCTGCCGGATTGTACGGCGTTGAAGCAACATTCTGGATCCGGTGTTTGTCGCAGAACCGATAGAAGGCATGGCTTACGAACTGCGGACCGTTGTCGTGGATGATCCTTCAGGGAAGTCCAAAACGATAAATGACGTAACGCTTGAGGAAGCTGATCACGTTTAAAGTCTTCACTTTTACCAGCGGAATAGCCTTCGCCCATTTGGAGAAGTAATCTGTGATTGCGAGTATGAAGTGATGTCCTCGGGATAAACACGGAGTGATCGGACCAATGATGTCCATTCCCCATGCTTCGAATGGCCATGATGCCACCATCAGATGTAGAAACTCGGATAGCTGGTGGATAAAATCTGCGTGGACTTGATAGGCTTTGCACTTTCGTGCATAGTCTATTGCATCTGCAACCATCGTGGGCCAGTAATAGCCCATTCGGCGAAGGCGGTCTTACAACTTTGGGCCAGGCTGATGGACCCCACAGACGCCTTCGTGAGCTTCGTGTACATCTTCCTTGGCTTCTGTATTTGACAGACACCGAAGCAGTAATCCATCGTATGATCGCCGATACATCATTTTTGTCTCTGTATCGAAGAAGAATATTAAGGAACGTCTTCTGATAGAAGTGGCTTCCTTCGGATTCTCTGGCAGGATATCGTAGACTACAAAGTCTATGAATGGATGTCTCCAGTCGGGTGCTTCGTCGACCGTCTGAGCGGAGTAACTCTCAACACATTAAACATTATTCTTAGAACAGACCAACTCACGGCCTGATTTGGTACCGCTAGGGAAGCGGCCAGGCCTGCGAGGGCATCGGCTTCAATATTCTGGAGTCTGGAAATATATTTTATGAAGAATCCTTCCAAGGACGAGATGATGTCGATCGCTATCTGGTGATAAAGGATCATATCTTCATGGTGAACTTCGTATGAACCTCGGATCTGATTGACGATCAACTGCGAATCGTCGTATGCTTCAAGATACTTTACCCCCAGCTCCTTTGTAAGTCGGAGGCCAATGACCAAAGTGTTGCACTCGGCCACATTATTTGAACAGGGATCTATGAGGGAGTATGCCCGATTGATCACCAGTCCAGAGGGAGAAATCAGTACCACTCCGACTCCAGCGACGATGTTACCTTTGGGCCCAGTTCTGGAAGCGCCATCGAAGAACATTCACCAGATGGCATCATGGGAAATCGCATTTGAATTGGCGACCTCATCTGGAATCTCTTCGTCTATTCTGGTTGACTCCGAACCTGGATGAGCTGCTAAAAAGTCTGCCAGAGCTTGACCTTTAACAGCCTTCTGCGGGACGAAGATCATGTGGTAGGGAGACAATAATATCGACCAGGTAGCGAGGCGAGAGCTGGGTGCACCCGGCTTAGTCATGAGGACCCTGAGAGGGTTGACTCTTGATACTACGTGGATGGTTTGTCCCGTGACATAGTGTCGCATCTTCTGAATGGCGAACACCAGAGCAAGGCACTCTTTCTCCACGACAGTGTATCGATGTTCCGGCCCCATCATCATTCGACTGAGGTAATATGTAGCCTGCTCATGGCCTGCATCATTGTTTTGTGCTAGTAAAGCATCGAGAGAATGCTCCATTGCTCGCACATAGAGCAGGAATGGTTTTTTAGCAACCGGGGCCACCAGGACTGGAGTGTTCGACAGATATTCTTTGATGTTGTCGAAGGCATGCTGGCATTCTTTATCCCATACGAACGAAATGCCCTTATTCATGAGGTGGGTGAATGGTTGACATCCTCCGGAGAGGTTAGAGATAATCCTTCTGATGTAAGCTAGCCTCCCTTGAAGACCTCGGAGTTCACGAAGATTTCTCGGGGGACCCATCTTCATGATTGCCTTCGTCTTTTCGGGGTCTATGTGGATACCCTGGGAAGTAATGATGAAATCCAAGAACTTTCCACTGGATACGCCTAAGAAGAATTTTGTGGGATTCATCTTCAAATTGTGCACTCGCATCAGGTCGAACACTGTCCTCAGATCATGCAGATGATCTTCTTTAGAGCGGCTCTTGACGGCGATGTTGTCAACGAAGCATTCTACTTTCTTGTGCAAGTGGTCTCTAAAGATGATGCTCATAGCTCTTTGATAGGTGGCGCCAGCATTCTTTAAACCGAAAGGCATGACTGCGTAGCAGTATGTGCCAATTGGTATTCGCAATGATGTATGCTTTTCGTCATCAGGGAACATCTTGATTTGGTTATACCTTGAAAAACCATCCATAAATGACATACGCTCAAAGCCACAGGTGTTGTCAATCGTGATGTCTGTGATAGGGAGGGGAAACTCATCCTTAGGATACGCCTCATTCAGATTGCGAAAGTCGATGCAGATTTGAATCTTTTCATTCTTCTTGAGGACTGGTACTATGTTGGCGACTCAATCTGGATGCTGTTCCTCGCGGATGAAGCCGCTGGCTATCAGTTTGTTGACCTCAGCTTTAATGGTATTCATGATGTCGAGGCGGAATCGTCGTTGTTGTTGCTTGACC
The DNA here is from genome assembly GCA_029216955.1 of Iris pallida. Lineage (NCBI taxonomy): Eukaryota > Viridiplantae > Streptophyta > Magnoliopsida > Asparagales > Iridaceae > Iris > Iris pallida. The sequence continues at coordinate 12,617,443 of JANAVB010007200.1, read as the reverse complement.
GGTTTTGCGTCCGGACGGATGTTGAGTTTGTGAAGTGCAACCTCGGGGTTCAGTCCTAGCATGTCTTCGTAGCTCTAGGCGAACACGTCGATGTATTTTCTGATGAGTTGTAGTAGAGATTCCCGCTCTTCGTCTGTCAGATTCTTGCTGGCAAAGATGGGCTTTGGAGAAGACTCATTACCGAGATCGACTTGCACAACCTCATCTTCGGTGGAAGGCTCTCTTTGTTCGAACCACTTCTCCTATTACACATCTAGCTATTGTGCCCACGGCTCTAACTCAAGAAGTTCAGGAATGTCTTCATCTTCTTCGTAGGCGTCGGCCAATGCCATATTGACGGACAATACTTGCCTGAATACATCCCCGATGCTAACATCCAAATCGGAAGCGGGTGATCCGGTTGAGTGTGAATGCCAGTCGTATTCCTCGTCTGAGCTTTCAGGGGTCATTACCGGTGTAACATAACCTAGCCCGCATCTGGTTTTGTTGTAATAATCCTGTGGTTTTTCAGCTAGAATAGATAATTATAAGGATAATCGCCGTCCAGTGCCGTAGTTCAAGCCTGACGTAGTTTCCAGATCATATTCCTATTTTTGTATGAGATACTTGGATCGGAAACTATACAGATAAAGAGGCAGCCTCCCGGTGTCGGGTTCGAGATCAACTTCTTCTATCCTGAAGGGTTGTGGATCATTCTTCCGGCCGAAGATGTTGGTTTGCGGTGTAGACATTTGTCACCTGTGTGTGCAGGTGGGTGCCTATACCGTGTTCCATAGCATACATTGTACAAAGCTTATTAAGCTCGAGATAGTTCAAAAATAGCCCTTTATTGATGAAGTAAGGTATCTTCTCCAGTGGGATTACATCATCTGCGAATGGAACATCAGTGTGAGCAGCCACATACTTGGCCAGCTCTGGCTCTTCTTCAACCACCCCCTGTGTCAATGAAGACTGGGAGGATGGCTTGGGCAGCTTAATCATCAGGGGCTCCATGGGTGGAGCAGAACGTGGAGTCGTTGGCGTACTAGCCACCCCCAGTTTGGTGCTCGGTGGTGGGCGGGGAGTTGTTGGCTGGCTAGCAATCCTCGACTTAGCGCTCGGCTGCCGATTCATTCTGGAAAGGCGAATCGTCATCGGCTTGACGGAGGGATTGAGCTCCTTTATTTGTTACTGGCTAGCCCTAGGCAGCCTGATTGTCAGTGGCTCTGTCACGGGTCTTGGCGCTTGGCCAGACCTTGGCAGTCGAATTATCATCTGCTCCTCTTGTGCGGAGAGGCTGATTGCATCCTTACGCAGAGTGGCTGTAAGTGGTGCAGTCCTGCCAGGTTTGCGGGCTTGAAGGTAGATTGTCAGAGGTTCTTTCGATCCAATTGCCGCCTCAGTTTGAGCTTGAGTATCTCCTTCGACAAGGTGCCTTTTTGACTTCTCGTACAAATATAAGTCAGAGTAGTAGGATTCGACCCCTTTAAAGGGATCGATGTCGGCAAATTTTGTCCTCACGAAGCCATGCTTATCGACGTACTTGAAGCATTGGTGCAGTGTGGAAGGCACGATCATGTAATCGTGTATCCAAGTATGCCCCAAGAGAATATTATAGGAAGTGTCCGCATCTATAACATAACAGGTCACTTCTGACTAAACGTCGCCGATTTGGCACTTCAAACGAATTTTTCCAATCGGACAGCTTCTGCCTGAATTGAAACCACTGATGGCGGTGCTTTTCGGCGTCAGACGATGCATTGGAATGTGCAGATGGTATAGTAGGCTCTTCGGGATTATGCTTATGGAAGAACCGGGATCAATATGCATCCGATCTACCTTGATATCGCCAATATACCCAGTATAATACAGAGGGAGATCGTGTATGTTGGTCTTGATAAGCATATCTTGCGGAGTGAAGACGATGTTGGGCATTGTGCCTATGCAAGCGCTGTCCTGGAAATCTACAGGCGAGCTCTTCCCAGTGAGATTGGACTGAGCCAGATATGTGTCGGCGTTCTGGAGTGCCTCGCTTAGTGCGATGCGAACATCTTTGGAGAGTCTCAGGAGCTCGTATAGCGACAACTTGGCCGGTGTGTTGGCCAATTGTGCCAAGATGTCAAAGTTGTAGGGCCTCTCCAGCCCATGAGGCGTCTCTCTTCGGAGCAGCTTGTCAAAGCGAGTCTCCTTCGGCCTAGGCTTGTCGGTCGTCGAAGGCTGAGAAGGTCCTGGGGCATCAGCAGCTGTCGACTGATGATCTTCAGCCGAGTTACCTGGTGGAGGTTAGGTTTGTGTGCCGGATCGGGTAACAACAGCAGTAGCTTCTTCGACCTATGCTGAGATTGTGTGGCATGATTTGACTTTTCTACTCTTCTTTTTGCTGGTGGAGGGTGATGTGGACTGGGTCACTTCAGGTACCAGGTCCGGATGGACCCACATGACCTCCTCTCGTGATATGGTAAGGGGTACTAGACCAGCAGCCTGGTCTCGAGGAGATGGAAGGTTAGCGACCTCCATCCTTGCTCTGGGGATGGGCACTAGTCCATCTTGAGTCTTTATCGGAGGGAAGCTGCCAAATTGTACTGATACCATATTGGCTGCTACGGTCACCTCTTCGAAATCAATGGCCAAGGCCTTAGAATCGATAAGATGCTGGATGTATCGCTTCAGTTGATAGCAGTCTTGTGTAGCATGGTGGACATAGTGATGGTAGTGGCAGTACTTGGGGCTCTCTATTTCTGCAGGACGAGGTTCACGCCTTGGAGGAGGGAGCTGAATTTGACCTCCTTGTATGAGCATATCCAAGATGGGCTTGACATGGCCGTCCTCGAAGGAATAGGTCATCTGAGGCCACTGCTTCTCTGTCGGCTTTGGTTCAGGTTTCGGAGCTGTGTCGGCCACCATAGCTTGTTTGCCCTTGTTGTCTCGATTGTTGGAGGGGTTACCACCATTTGTTGCTGTTGGTGTTAAGGCGTTTGCCCTTGTCCTCTCCTTCCGATACGTGCAATCCCAGTTGGCGAGCTTTCTTCAACTTGTCTTCTGCGCTAGTGGCGCTGATAATAAAAGTCTTCCAATCCTTAAACTAACTTTCGCCCATCCATAGGCTGATTGTAGGAAGCAACCTCTTTTTGGCAAATTTTAATTAAGGAGGAATCAGGGTTACCGGAAGGCAACTTCATTGCGGTTTGACGAAACCGCTCGATATAGTTCATTGTCAGCTCCTTTTCTCCCTGAACAACGTCCATGAGGGTGGACATTGTCACGTCTTACCCTACTTCGTAGAACCTCTCCAGGAACAAACGTTTGAAGCCAACGAAGGAATGGATGCAGTTGTCTGGCAAGTTGTGGTACCAGTCGAAGGTGACCCCTTCCAGTGCTCCAATAAACAACCGTGTAAGGATGGCATCGTCATGAGGCAGATGGTCAGTTGTGACTTTGAAGTAGAAGATGTACCTGCTTGCTGATGTCTTTCCATCATACTAATTGATGTTGAATGGTTTATATCTTGGTGGGAAGGGCACATCTCTCCATGCAGCAGGATACGGTTGTCGTATCCTGAGGTCCTGGCAGTTTTTTCGGGCGTAGAACATGGCCCGGAGATCCTGGGCCTCTCTTCTTGCCTCCCTGGCCTCGTCTACAGCGGTGGGGGCCGATATTTCAGGAGGATTATCACCCGAATTTGGTGCGGCTGAGTTCGAGTCCGTATTGACCGCGGATCCCATGTTTGTTTGGTCAAGTGTTCTTTCTTGCAGAGTTGGAAGGGCCGCTTTGATCGCGTCTACGGATTTGACCAAGGTATGTAGTATGGCCTCCAGAGTGTCGATGCATTGGCGATCACTGGAACCATCTTGGTTGCTGTCCGTCATGAACACCGCCCTTACATGAGGGGTGATGGAAGGAACGGTGGAGGACGCGCCCTCTGAGTCATACCCTTATACAGAGAAATCGTCAGGGTATGTAGGAATGTTCTCCTCTGGTTCGGACTCGGAAGGAGTGGTACCCCCAGCTTCTGCGCTTGCCTCGTCTTAAGAGTTGTGGACACCCTCGGGGACGTCGGAACATGTTGCATCTGTTAGGGGAATCGTTTCCCCTGGACTATCTTCTTGGAAAATCGGATTATCGTAGATGTTTGGAGGAGTGCTACCCCCGGCTCCAGTACCTCCCAGAGATGTGGACGACGAATCTCCAAGTGTAACAAATTTCATCTTTGAGTGCGTACCTTGGAAAACTCCTTCCGTAATGGTCATGGACAACCGCTTAGAAGAGAGTTTCTTGGTTGAGATTTTTGGGCTGGAGATGTTTGTTTTCTTCCCTCTTCCGCTGCCAGGGATCTTATGAGCAGAGTTGCAGGAGGCTCCAAGAAGTGCCTCGTCTTCTGAATTTAGGTGTTGCAGCTGTTGGAAGACAGATCGCCGGGCCTCTTGTGTGGCTGCCTTGCTGCAGCAGCAGTTGATAATGACTTGAGTGCAATGATGTCCATGAAAGTACTCTCTACATACCAAGTTTCCGTCTCTTTCCTTGCGTTTGTGAAGAATTACGTTGTGCAAGTCACTTATTTTGTGGGCCCGGGAGTCCTGAGCACATGAGTGTGTTGGCATCCCGCCTGCTCCCTGATGTAGGGGTAGTAAAAGTACCCGCCCCTGATCATTGTTGGGAGATCCTTGATAACTATCCCGTTCGTTGGCCGCCAGGGACTGGACACGGATAGTTTTATACAACTTTCCTTCAGGGGCACGCGTTATAGTCAGTGGGATGCCGTGATAGTCAGAAGTTGGGACAGCTGTCTGAGCTCGACGAGCCCGCGCCGTCCGAGACTTCATCCTTCTAGCACCTGAGAGTGCATAGTAGGAAGAGTCTACAGAGATTGGAACATGAGAGCATCTGGGATCAGGATCGCCTGAGAGGCGGTCGAAGACTGAGCCCGAGCCTCATGAAGTAGATGGCCTGCGGTTGAGATTTTTAGCCACATAGCCTGCCTGCATGCGACTGGCATTTGTGGCCGCATAAGCAGCCCGCATGCGGCTTGTAGTTTACATACGGCTGGGAGCTGTAGTAGTCGTGTGGGCCTCTTCCATGCGGCTGGAAGTCATAGTGGCCGTATGAGTTTCCTCCATACGGCTGGCAATTCTGGCCGCATGAGCCTTCTGTCTGCGGCAGGCTTTTGTGGCCGCATGAGTCTTCATGCGGCTATCGCCCTTCTGCGGCTCCTTCCTGGACCGTGTAGAGTTACCCTTTGCCCCTACAAGTCCAGCATCATAGTATTTTTCTCTGCCGAACTTGGGGACAGCAGAGTCCTATATGGTCTGAAGTGGGGCCGCAAGAGAGTCTTCTCCTCCGTCTTGGGCAACAGAGAGTACTCCTTCAAGATCTTGGGGAGGAGCGAATGATTTGGGCCTCCACTCCCTGTGGGCCTTCTTCGTACGGGCTCGCTGCTGGACCGGGCCAGCACTCCCGTCAGATAGCATTTCTTCAAACGCCTGTTGGTCGAACCGGGCGACAGCAATTATTGAGTGGAGCCAAGTTTGGTTGCGTCCGATTGCATCACCAACTCCTCAGCCATGGAGAAGTTAGTCCCAGCAGAGTCGCCATCGTGTTTGTCATTGATTATAAAAGAACAGAACAGTTTTATAGGAGGACTGGACTTTTACTTCACAACACAAACTCGCTCGTACAAAAAAAGCCTAGGGACGAAAGCCTAGGTACAGCAATCTAAGTATAATTGTTTAGTTTTTTTGGGGGGGTGACGGTAGAGGCTCAGGAAAGCGACGGCAGCTCTGCCTTACTCCTTGGACGATCGGACGCAGCTTCAGCTCTGGGGAAGAAATGCTCTTGCTCGAATATGGACCTCTCTGTGTCTGGCCTTGTGCGTATATCCCTTCGCTCTTTGTGCTCTGTCTCCACCTTTTTTGTCCAGGGTTTGCAAGGGAATGGCACCTTGCTATTTATAGGAGTAGGGTATGATAATTAGGGTTTGTAATGATTGTATTTTAAACAGAGGGCGGCCAAGGATTTGTTAAGATTTGCCCTGATCTTGCTTTTATGTTGATTGTAACAAATTTGCATCATTTGTTGGGGATTAATCCGGGTAATTATGATGATTGCAATAAATCTGATTTGTTTGGGATTTGACCAAATCTGGACGGTTATGTTGATTGCAGCAAATCTGAGTTATTGAGATTTGATCGACTCCTGCCACATGTCCTTTATTGACTGTAATAAATATGAATTATTGGGATTCGATCAGCGCTCGCTACGTGTCCCAACTGCTGTGAGCCGTATGGATGACTGTCATGGTTGAGCCGCATGAGTGTGGTCTCGTGTCAGAACCGCATAAGGGTGGCCTTATCTGAACCACATAGTAATCCTTTAATATGAGCCGCATGAGGGTGGCGCTATGATGTGAACCGCATAGGGGTGGCCATATCTGAACCGCATGGCAATCCTTTAATCTGAGCCGCATGAAGGTGGCCCTATGATCTGAGCCGCATGGGGGTAGCAGCCGCATGGAGGTGGCCCCCATGATTTGAGCCGTATAGGAGTAGCAGCCGCATAGGGTGGCCTCCAACTGAACTGCATAAGAATGGCCACATGTCAGAGCCGCATGGAATGAAGTGCTTTGGAATTCGGTGGATCGTGCCAGTTATAGAGATTTTCTTTGTTTTCCTAGGAGCACGCCATTATGTCAGAGTCATCATTGTAGCTTTATGTCAAAGCTGTCAAACTTTCGTGTCAGAGATGTCGCTTCGCATCAGGGCATTAAATGAGCTAGCTGCATAAATTAATTACGGTCGGTTTGTGAAGGACTTTTTGAACCACATAAGGCCACGTGGCTCACTGGGAACTTCTGAGCCGCATGAAACTCCAATGAACTGTTGAACCGCATGAAACTCTCCTAGTCTTGAGCCGTATAGGATTTCTTGTTCATTTCCATGCTTCTACACCTCCGCCTCATCCTCCTCCGGAGAGCCCACCATCGTGCTCTCGTTCCACCATCCGCCGCGTCCCCAAATTTCCAGCGTAAACCGCCCGACGGCAGCGCCGGCAGCGCGCCTCCTCCGCCAGACTGAGCACCGGAGGATACACTTTGATCTTCATATTGGATTTAGCAGCTTCATTTTATGGTATTTTTATTAAAAGAAAATATAGTTGACTAAATTAGATTTTTAACATTAAATGAATTTTCTATATTGTTACCTAAGGATACACTTTGTCCAAAAGAATATTTTGACAAAAATAATTTTGCCTGATATAATTTACTAGATTTTCAAAACATATTTCTCCTAATTATCCTAAATATAGTTTATAATATTATAAGTAATTTTGAAATAGTTTTCAAATGCTATAAATAGTTTCTAGAAATATTTAATCTCTCCTTAATTAAAATCTTAATCATGATTGATCATTATCTCCTATTTTCTTACAAATATCGGACTTCCTTATATCCTCCCTAGCCAATTGGACTACCCCGGACTCAATGTCACGGTCCGTACTATCAACGGAGGCCGTCTTGCATGGTTGTAACAACAAAGTCATATTTGTGCCACATTGATTATCGCAGCACACCAGGCGTCGCTACCAGACAAGATATCTTGCCATAATTTACTGTTTATAATTAGTCTATATTTATTTATTGTGTATCACTGTGTATTTACTTTCAGTTCTTTTAACTGTACCATATTTACAGTTTCTGATATAGTGCCTGCTCGGTGATATTAGCTGTATTTTGTTATTATCCTTTGTTTGCATATGGACCTAAAGTTAAGGGACTACCGCTAGTTTAGTGTATTACATAAACTTTGACACTGATGTGCCACGAGATGTGTGAGTTTTGAGTAGCATATAGCATCCAGACTTGCGTGTTGGCTGATCACGGATGCGTATAGGACGTGCGTTAGGTCTAACTGTCAATAGTAGTATTTTAGAAGACTTGACGGTTAGTAGTGTTACATGGTCATGGATACGACACGATAGCTACATCGGGTGGGAAGAACATTTTCTTATCGTCTGGGCTTCGATTGCACTTTCCTTGTAACCCGAAAGCTCCGCTGGAGATACGGGTATGTTTAGCCTCTCAGGTTTGCCACTGTCGTTTTTGAACGTCATGCGCTTACGTCACTGGTGCCCAAGTGGGGACTATACCAGATCCCATTTACAGCCGGGGCTCATGCGACGAAAGGTTTGTTCTCAACTGCATGTTTACTTTAGTACGGTTAGGTTGTCTTATTTATGTCTTGTCACTTTCTTTGATTGTGGCATATTTTATATTCAGTATTTATTTGGCATGTTTATTGTATCTTGTTACGTCCCTCTGAGGACTTGGTGATCTCTCCAGGTGTGTTTTGTGATTGCCTGCAGGTGCTCTAGCTAAGGCCATGATTTGTGCTCTATTCTTCGAGATGTTGCTCTTGGATCGTCATCTCCTTCGCTCGACCAATTCATTTTTCTTGTATAATTCTTCCTTATTTAAATTAGTTGGTAGTAGATTTGTCTCCGCCCAACGATTGTATACATGACAAATTTTAAAGTTGCTTTTATATCATTATTTATCGTTGTGGATGAGATTTAGTGCCTTCGTTACTGTATTTTACATCTTATGTATACATATGATGGTCCATATACTTCGTATTTATACAGCTGGCATGATTACGTTCTAGTCCTTCTATTTTTGGGACTGGGGCGTTACATATTTTTGTAGTGGCCAATGCAGATCTAGTTTTCCGTTTTGGTTACATGACTGTACCGAACGGGCCTGCAATATAGGATTAGAGTCTAGAATCTCATCCACCTACTTGACATCCTTTCTTGACTTCAAATTTTGAACTCTCGTTCGACCTTCTTGATTTTCATCTTGCTTGACTCCTTCTACCGTAAATTCTTAGTTTCGTGCTTAGTAAGATGACTACACTAGTATATGCCCATAGGTTAAACACATGGCTAGAAGGTTACATTGACAATTAGTGTGCATTGAGATTTTATTTGGGTTATAAAGGCATTTATTTTCCTAGAAATATGATCTTAAGGAGTAGTTAATTCCAAGTTGGGTAGTAGCATATTACCACTTCCAAAAGATAGTTGGAATTTTATTTTGATATTACAAGGTGATATACACAAGAGGATAGCTAGATCGAGAAAACAAATTGATTTGATTTTGCGTTTTGATTTTGAAGGTCTTTGAACATTTATGATTTATTGAGTTATAGCTATACATCTTTTGGAGGGATATAAATTTGATTTGAAAAGGATCATAAAATTTTAAATGTGGAAGTTTGATTTACGATTGACCAAAATTTAAGGATGTTTGATAATTTTGGTAAAATATTTTTGAATTAAATTACGTCATATGATCTATGATTTAGATTTTAAAGCCTTGATTATGGATATTTAAATTTTGGTGAGAAATAAATTTCTTCTGAAGAGTAGTTGTGACTTATTAGAGGCTAGATATACACATTTGAAGGATATATAATTAAATTCGGGAGTTATTTAAATTTTCCATTTTGTAGTATGAATTTCGGCTGATAAACTTATTTAAATGTTGAGTTTAAGATTTGGGAAAAAAATTTGATTTGCGATATACAAGGGTTATTTCGAGATTGACTAGAGATTTAAAATTTTAACTAAAGTTGACAGCCTAAGATGATTGGAAATTTTGGTGGAGTATCTTGGAAATTTTATTGAGAAACTTTCGAGAAACTTGAAATTTTAGATTAGATCATATATTGGTAGAGGACCAAGAAGCAAGTAAGGTCACCCTAGTGACATAGAAGTATTCCACATTAGATTGGCATACCACCTATGATTATGATATTGCATAAACACAAGTATAGTTAGTCATCGACCAAACTGTATAACTATATCTTTATCTTGCCTTACTAAACATTCCCTCAATTCTATATCTTTATCATGACCATTTAATTATTTAAAACTTAGAAATGATGAGAATCATTCCCTTGACCAAGTGACTACTTTCTTTTTAGAACTGTGTCCCTCCCTTATTTTACCTTAACCTCCGAGGTTTACTAAATTATCTTTATTTCATACTTTAACTGTATCTTTTTTGTGCATTAATTAGTACCACTCGAGAACCCACTTTCTATTTTAGATCCTTTGGTGTCCCTACTTGTGACTTCGATATTTGGTGCACAACAGTAGACTTTTCCTTCCAACAAATTTCATACGCAAGATCTAGACAAGTCCACCGGTACCTTCGTGTAGACGTATCATGTCCCACTAAAATACGTCCCCTTGTACTCTATTTTTATGATACGAATTTTTGGTCATAAAGACTAAACTATAACCTTTATCATGGTACCGATATACTTTTGATTGCATATATGGACTGAACCTCGACTCAAATTTTTTGACCCCATATATGATCGTGATCTACTAAATCCCTTAAATGCTTAACCTTGTGTTTTATCTTGACTGCTTAACCCTTGTATTTATTTTCATGTCTTATCTCGATTCATTTAGACACATAACATATTTTCGCTCTTCAATATTGCAACCCTTATCCTTCTCTCTTCCAATTAAACTGTTGTACTTATATTTTACTATGATTCCTCCATAGTTTATGCAACCTTGTTTCTTGTATGATTCCCTTATGCGAAATAAAATTTGATCATGACAATCTTGGGTTAGTAGAGGTTAGATTGGAGAACCCCACAACATGGATAAATAATGTAGTTGGTTAAGGTAATTACGAGATTATGAGGTATAGATGAGACATAAATAAAATGTGCGATAAATCCGAATAGATGAAGTAAGGAATTATATATTATGTTTTGATGAAACACTCAACGATAAATAGACTTCTCGAATTTTAAAATTTGTCTTAAGGTAACTAAATATCGAGTGGAGAATATTCTAAAGTGTTGGTGGTTTAAGAACCAAATTTATATATATAATTTATGGATGCAAATTTTTGATAAAGTCAATGTTGACGTTGCCTTCGATAACATATAGTGTTAAGATGATATTAGTTTTCAAGGATAACCAATTGTTGAAGAAAGAAACTCTTATATTTTTGATTAAGTTCTAAAATGATTATGAATAAGAAGTTAAGATGAGTTTCATTTCTACCATCAAGAAGATGAGATTGTTGAATTCAAATTTTCGAGAGAGAGACTAATAATTATGTTAGGAAATTTTCAATTATGATGATAAAGGATTGAGTTATGAAGGTATACTGTTAGTTTTCGAGATTTATCGAACATTGAAGACGGACTTTTATTTTTGGTACCCATGGATGCATTGTACATTGACCAACAAATACAAATTTGTAGTAAGAAGATTTTAACTGTTACTTGGGCCAAATTGGTTGAAGGTTTTAGAATTTTAAATTTTAAGAGGAAATTATAACTTGGAAAGATATATATATATATATATATATATATATATATATATATATATATATATATATATATATATATATATTAAAAAAAAAAAAAATATATATATATATATATATATATATATATATATATATATATATATATATATATATATATATATAAGTGAGCTAGTATAATGGAGAGTATGGAATTCAAAATTTCAGAATATTTGAAATTCTATGACGAGATAGAGAAAGTTAGAGTACATTTATAATCATATTTGTTTTGTTAAATTTTTAAGGGGACATGGAACGAAAGTGATGTTTGGAAAGAATGAATTATGATAAGAGAGATTACATGAATATTGATGATATCAAAGGATTAAGGAGTTATTACCTACCTATGAGGTTGCCCCTTTTTAAGGTTAATGTTAGGGTTGATCGAGCTTAGTCATTGATTGGTTGTCATATACATGATCGTAACCTAAACTGAAACCATCGAATTTTTCTGTTCTAGTCGATCAAATGAATATTGCCATTGAAATGTCGCTCGCCTCCTCGTCGAATATTTTGTTCGCATTCTCGTCCCAAGAAGATCTCGTAATTCTATTCGAATAAACTCTTTCCATCCCCTTCGCCCTACCTGCCCTAATTACTCCTAAATTTCGAGGACGAAATTCTTTTAAGTTAGGCAGGATTTAAACCCCCTAAATTTCTACTACAATTTTTTTTGTATTTATTTTTTACTTTGTATCTGCACGTCGCATACGAGTTCGCATTTTTGTATTTGCGTAGCGTACGAGATTTGTGTTTCGTATTTGCTCGACGAGTGCGAATATGTGTCGAGGTACATATTTTAGAAAAATATTTTTATTATAAAATTTATTTTATATAGGAAAGTACATGTTCAAATAAATGTGATAAATATTCTTATTTTGTATAAAAGAGTTATTTTGTTCGTCGTTTAAAAATAAGTAGTGATTTGGAAATTGTGGTTTATATGAGATGTATTCCAAATATTTTACGAAATTAGAAATTTGTTTATTAATATATTTTTATTTATAAAAACTATTTTATGATTTAATATTTAAGTAATTATCTTGATTTTCGAAATTAATTAATGTTATATTTTAATATTTATGAAAAAGATATTTAAAGTTTTTGTTTTATTTAATATTTGAATTATTTTGATAATTTAAATTTGGAAAAGATTTTATTTTAAATAGGCATTAAATTAAAGGAAGTTTATCTAGATTGATTGGATTTGATTGCTTAATTTCTAAATCGATTTAAATAAAAAGATTGAATTATCCATCGGGGTTTAAACCATTGCAAGTCCTTATCCAACTTGGAATTCCCACCTCCTATATAAGGAGAGATACTCATCCATATATTCTACCATCCACAAACGTGCATCGTGACCGTGCACGTGCCTCTTCCCATCCACTATATGTTCCCTATTACAAATACAAAAATCCTGTCCCGTCCGACAATCCCGGACGTCGACCCAGCCATGTCGGACACCTTCGACACGACACACCCAACCCGACAATCAAATCCCAAACCATAACCCAGCTCCTGTGTCCGTGTCGACGTATGACACGGTCTCTCCTGACCCTTCCCTTCTTACCCCGTGCCGCTACCTCCACTACTACCGATGTCCCCGGCCAACAACTGACCACCACCATCCATGCCAGTCGACCCCGTTCCGACAGCACCCCTACACCACCATCACCGCTATCACCACCAACCCTTCCTAATGCAACCTCCACCCGTACTTCCACCAACTCCTTGCCAAACTCCCAACACCACCACGACCACCAAAACCGCAGAACACCATCGCCACCATCGCCACTCCAACTACCGCTACCACCGACACCATGCCCTGCCACGGTCATCCCCGGCCACAGCCACCGCCCAATCCGTAACCCTATCACCACCATCTATGAAAAAAAGAATAAGGGGGAAGACCTCACCTGAGCCTTCGCCGAACTCGCGGTGGCCCCGATCCGCCGCCGCCTCTCCGCCCGCGGCAAGCACGGCCCAGCGCTGCAACCTCCGATCCGCAGTGTCCTCCGCCGCAGCGGCCGCGCCACTCCCGGCAGCACCGGTCGCATCGACGCTGAACCTAGCCTCCCTCCGCTGGTGTTTCCTTCGACCGTGTGCCTCGGCCGGCTTCTGCCGCCTCGTCCTCCTTCGGAGAGCCCACCATCGTGCTCTCGTTCCACCATCCGTCGCGCCCCCAAATTTTCAGCGTGAACCGCCCGACGGCAGCGCCGGCAGCGCGTCTCCTCCGCCAGACTGAGCACCGACGTCGGAGCCGCCCGCCGATGAGGAACCCCTTCTCCTCTTCTCCGTACCCCCTCCAGTGAGTTCCTTCACTCTTCCCCTCTCTCTCTCGACTACTCACTCCCTCTCCATACCCTTTTTTCCTTCTTTTTAAAGAGAACGGCAGATGCTTTAATATTTTTATTATTATTAGTATTATTATTACTATTATTATTATTATTATTATTATTATTATTATACTACTGTTAATTATAGTTAATATTATTTTGGTGTTTCTAAGTTATTATATTGTAGCCAACCATTATATTTAGATAGTGACATATTTATTTTTAAATTGTTATATCATATTTATTATTCTAAAATATAGTTTTGGGCTATAAAATATTATCATCATAGTTATTAGTATTACAATAGCCATTTTAAATAAATATATAATTAGTATTTTGAAAATTATGTTGTAACGAAATATATATATATATCGTGGGGCTTGGGCCTTACATTGATCTTCATATTGGATTTAGCAGCTTAATTTTACGGTATTTTTATTAAAAGAAAATATATTTGACTAAATTAGGTTTTTAACGCTAAATGAATTATCTATATTATTATCTAAGGATACACTTTGACCAAAAGAATATTTTGACAAAAATAATTTTGCCTGATATAATTTACTAGATTTTCAAACCATATTTCTCCAAATTATTCTAAATATAGTATATAATATTATAATTAATTTTGAAATAGTTTTCAAATGTTATAAATAGTTTCTAGAAATATTTAATCTCTCATTAATTAAAATCTTAATCATGATTGATCATTATCCCCTATTTTCTTACAAATATTGGACTTCCTTGTATCCTCCCTAGCCAATTAGACTGCCCCGAACTCAATGGCACGGTCCGTACTATCAACGGAGGCCGTCTTGCATGGTTGTAACATTAAAGTATATTTGAGCCACATTGATTATCGAAGCACACCAGGCGTCGCTACCAGGCAAGATACCTTGCCATAAATTACTGTTTATAATTAGTCTGCATTTATTTATTGCGTATGACTGTGTATTTACTTCCAGTTCTTTTAGTTGTACCATATTTACAGTTCCTGATATAGTACCTGCTCGATGATATTAGCTGTATTTTGTTATTATCCTTTGTTTGCATATGGACCTAGAATTAAGGGACTACCACTAGTTTAGTGCATTATATAAACTTTAACACTGATGTGCCACGAGATGTGTGAGTTGTGAGTAACATATAGCATCCGAACTTGCGTGTTGGCTGATCACTGATGCGTCTAGGACGTACGTTAGGTCTAACTATCAATAGTGGTTTGTTAGAAGACTTGACGGTTAGTAGTGTTACATGGTCGTGGATGCGACACGATAGGTACATCGGGTGGGGAGAACATTTCCTTGTCGTATGGGCTTCGATTGCTCTTCCCTTGTAACCCGGAAGCTCCGCTGGAGATACGGATATGTTTAGCCTCTCAGGTTTGCCACTGTCATTTTTGAACGTCATGCGCTTAGGTCACTGGTGCCCAAGTGGGGACTATACTATATCCCATTTACAGCCAGGGCTCATACGACGAAAGGTTTGTTCTCAACTGCATGTTCACTTTACTACGGTTAGGTTGCCTTATTTATGTCTTGTCACTTTCTTTGATTGTGGCATATTTTATATTCAGTATTTATATGGCATATTTATTGTATCTTGTTACGTCCCTCTGAGGACCTGGTGATCTCTCCAGGTGTGTTTTGTGATTGCCTACAGGTGCTCTAGCTAAGGCCATGACTTGCGCTCTATTCTTCGAGATGTTGCTCTTGGATCGTCATCTCCTTCGCTCGACCAATTCATTTTCCTTGTATAATTCTTCCTTATTTAAATTAGTTTGTAGTGGATTTGTCTCCGCCCAACGATTGTATACATGACAAAATTTAAAGTTGCTTTTATATCATTATTTATCTTTGTGGATGAGATTTAGTACCTTGGTTACTGCATTTTACAGCTTATGTATACATACGACGGTCCATATACTTCGTATGTATACAGCTGGCATGATTACGCTCTAGTCCTTCTATTTTTGGGACTGGGGCGTTACCCCATATCTATATATTCCTGAGTATATCTCGAGGGTACTAGTATACTGTGGTATACATAGTTGGCCTAGTTCCGTCCCCGTATTCCAGTATTCTAGTTCTGGGACATGACAGTTACTCACCAACAGAAGAATCATACCCTCTATGCTCTAGCGGAACGTTTCATGCCTCTATTGAGAATGGCTTATGCATGAAGGCTCTAGCTTGTTGCCGATTTTTTGGTAAACATGTACAACCGTTAACGAATATTTTCTCCCATGATCATTTTGTTGTTTAGGCAGTTACAACCGCACAAACCACGTGCCATCCTCATACTGTTTAAGGAAGATGTACCTCACTTTGTGTGCAAGAAGCAGGCTACATCTGCATTCAGTTATATATCTGAGCAAAAAAGTAGTTTTCGCTTATAAGAATATTGTTGATGGGTAGTAATTCAAGTGAGAGTTTCATTCCTTTGGATAGCGCATTCATGGAAAGATAAGATAACTACTATCAGTTATATTTTTATAAATAATTAGTTCTTTGCAATTTTCGAGGACGATATATGGTGTGTTGTCGTAGGCACCCAAAAATAAAACCTATACTCTTAGAAATGTAGCAGTGTGAGTAAGGATCGTTTCCACGGAGAGTAATTAGTTTAGATTTGTGCTATGTGAATAATGAAAGGGGGGATGCATAAAATAAAAGTCAATAAAAAAAGCAAGTAAAATATGAAAATAAATCAAAATAACAAATGTTGGTCTAAGTCTACGTCTACCATCGGAATCTTGAAACTAATCATAGATGCAAATATATATTGATATGTATAATGAATATTCATCGTTGGAATTATTTTCCTATCTCCTTTAGCCACAGTTAATTAGAAACAAGCGACCTAATTAACCTTAACTGCTAAACAACCCCAGACAAGCGCTAAAGGTTTAATCTAGTAGCGTATTAAACTCAATGAGATCGATGAAACAAAACAACACAAGCACAAGAGGTTGCATTTAATTTAGTCGAATGGTTTCTTCCTAAGATTTAATAATACAAAGCACTTATTTATTAAATCTTGGTTGCTTCAAAAATTAGAGGGATCGAACAATTCCGGATTCGATATCTAATTTAGCAGTAAATTATCAAGAGTAATAAACTAGTATGCATCCTAGTAATTAAACAAAACAATCATGAAAGTTGGCATAGAAAAATATTCAATATTCAAAGTATAAATCAAACATATAAAAATAATTTAGATCTCACAACTTTATTGATTCCAAGGCTTTCGTACACTTCGACCAACAAGACCTTTAGCCGTACATGTTCTTCAAAACTTCAAAAGAAAAGTTGGAGAAGAAGAGGAGATGTGTTGTGTGGTGTGTTCTCTTAATTTCTACCCCCTTTTATACACCATAATTTAGTTGTTTCAAGCCCACAATATCTCCCCACATATCCTCTATAATTTACAACTTCTCAAACCAAAAAAACTAAGTCATAAAAAAATAGGAGAATAGTTATTTTGGTTCCTAATTCTGTTCATAGCATCTTTGACCGAACTATAAGCCTCATTTCGTCCATGATGTAGCCAGAATCTCGAAAATCACAAAATATGAAAGTTGTAGCCCTCTGTCTTAGCTTTCCGCATAATTTTGAAGGACCTCAATTGCACTTCAGATGAGGAAGTTATTCCCATTTTGGTGAAAGGTGTCAAAACTGTCCAGAATTGTATTTTAGCTCCATTTTGCACATAGTGTCTCCAAATTTATCCTACAGCAAAATATAAATATAATGAGTACTTTTAGTCATAAAATGAGCATAAAATGATGAAAATTGAGGGATAAAAATATAAAATTTATGTTCTCATCAAATACCCCCACACTTAACTTTTGTTCGTCCTCGGACAAAACTCAAAATTTATTTTTTTCAAAACAAAAATCAAGGTTTTAATGCCATAAATAAAGAATAGCCAAGCTCTTTAAAACCCATAACATGTCTTGAAAATATATTCTTAGACAACTTCTATTTTCTTAGTAAGTAATTTTATTTGAAAATAGAGTAAACTAAATTGGTAGACCCTCACGGGAATAAACACTCAACTCTCATATATTTGAAGGGTATATGTTTCGCTCAAATTCATTCCAATAGAAATGATCTACCATAAGCTTTCATATCTTCTCATTCTCCACCACTTGGATCACATGCATAACACAAATCATAAGGACTTTTTATGGGTTGTAGCGGAGCTTAGGATTAAGGTAGGATATATTTTGGGAGTGTAGCTCAAAAGCCATCAAAACTAGTAGAGCAAAAATGGTTTAACTCAAGCTCGAATATATAAAATATGTAAAACCAATCACTCCATTCAAAGCATTCAACATATCCCTTTATTTGAAATTTTGGAAGGAATCATGAAGATGGATATCAAAAGTTATTTCCTCCATCACTTCTTTTCTTTTTTACTTCTTCTTCTTTCATTTTTTTCATTTTTTTCTCAGTTCTCTTTTCCTTTTCTTTTTCTCTTTTTTTTCTCAATCATGATGGGACACAAGAATTTAAGAATAAAAATATGTAGCCAAACTAGAAGTTAAAAACCTCCACACATATTTCATATACACCCATACATATCATAATGCTCCACTAGCTTTTCGACTTGGGTAAGAAAAAAAATTTCAAGTTAAAGCTTGTAATGCGGGTTCACAAAAATAAAAGCAATAAGGCTCAAGGGGGTTCAACCAAAGAAAAAATAATTTCAGGAAAGGCTATTTGGCTTAAGTAGCGTAAAAAAATTGCCTTAATCATGTTCGTGTATGCATGTGTTGATGTGACCTTGAAGAGAATCAAAGCAAGTTCTAGAGAAACAAATCCATGGAAGATTATCACTCATCAAGAATAGTGGGACTGATGTGTCAGTCTAAAGGCTCAAAATCTCACCAGCTTTTGTCTACCAAATTTAGTCACTACCAGTCTCAAGGAAAAATACTAGACTAATTAATTCTAAGTTGAAGAGATTACTCATTCAATAATGTAATGAATTTTATTAAACTTAGTTAACTCTTGTTCATGACATATATAACAAAAATTACTGAAAACCATAAGAACAAATGTCCCTTTTTTTAGAAAATAAATTAAGAACAAAAAAATATTTAAAATTTTATTTTTAAATTCATTCATTTTAAAAGAATAACCAAACATAAATATCCTCACCTACAATTAAAACTGACATTGTACCAATGAAAGTCTAAATGCAAAGAAAAGACAAAAATGAACAAAAATAAAAAAAAATGCAATAATATAAAAAACTCCCCTTGGGTTGCCTCCCAAGCAGCGCCTTTGTTTAATACGTCGTTGGCTCGACTCTATGCACACTTGAGACAACTACGCAAAGATTTTACATCTTGAATAGAGGCCTGCAAAATAGAGGGTAAAAACATCTTGTTAAAAATTGATAATAAAATATAAGGAATGTTACCTGATTGTTGTCTTTTTATAAAAAGTATTCAATCCTGCAACAGTTTTGTGCATATTATTACTCAAGACTAACTCCTCATTCTCTTTCGTAAGATGCTCACTAATGGCAATATCTAATCCATCTTTGCCATTAAGTTCAAAAACTTCTTCTGCATTTGGTACTACGTTGTTATTAGAAATATTCGTTTCTGCAGCGCTATTTTTTTCTTCTTCCTGTTTTGACGACGTTGGTGCTTCTTCTGCTAGAATGTCCACCTCTTTATCATTTCTCAAAATGATTGTACTTGTATTGTCTTTTGGATTTATTATTTGAGATGATAATTTTTTTGAATTTTATGCCTCTAGTTTTTTAATTGTTGTAGCCGTTTGGCTCATTTGATTGTTCAGAGTTTGGATGCTGGCCCTTGTCTCCTGTTGAAATTGCAAGGTATTAGTGGCAATAGACTTAACAATATCTTCTAGAGACATACCAGAATTAGAAGTTTGGTTCGATTGTTTTTCATGGAGATATGGTTGCTTGTACCGCTGGTAACTTGAAAAATTTTGAATTACATTGGGCTCGTCTTCAAGTATTGGATGAATAAGCCATTGTTGTTGCATGTTACCACCTAAAACCATTTGATAAATAAGATAAGTTAAACTAGAAATTTGTTGTTGAAGAGAAGAAACATTTACCTCGTTAGCGTGCCTAGATGGAAGATCCAGCCAAGTGCCAAATTGTTGAGAATTGGTCATCATGTCCTGTTAATTTTTTTTGGCTAATAGAAAAAATTATTTTATTACAAGAACGAAATAAAGATCACAAAAGCACAAAAATTAAGTAAAATTACTCCCTGGCAACAGTGCCAAAATTTTGTGTTCTGTCGTAGGCACCCAAAAATAAAACCTATACTCTTAGAAATGTAGCAGTGTAAGTAAGGATTGTTTCCACGGAGAGTAATTAGTTTAGATTTGTGCTATGTGAATAATGAAAGGGGGGATGCATAAAATAAGAGTCAATAAAAAAGAGCAAGTAGAATATAAAAATAAATCAAAATAACAAATGTTGGTTTAAGTCTACGTCTACCATCGGAATCTTGAAACTGATCATAGATGCAAATATATATTGATATGTATAATGAATATTCATCGTTGGAATTATTTTCCTATCTCCTTTAGCCACAGTTAATTAGAAACAGGCAACCTAATTAACCTTAACTACTAAATAACCCCATACAAGCGCTAAAGGTTTAATCTAGTAACGTATTAAACTCAATGAGATCGGTGAAACAAAACAACACAAGCACAAGCAGTTGCATTTAATTTAGTCGAATGGTTTCTTCCTAAGATTTAATAATACAAAGCAGTAATTTATTAAATCTTGGTTGCTTCACAAATTAGAGGGATCGAACAATTCCGGATTCGATATTTAATTTAGCAGTAGATTATTAAGAGTAATAAACTAGTATGCATCCTAGTAATTAAACAAAACAATCATGAAAGTTGGCATAGAAAAATATTCAATATTCAAAGTATAAATAAAACATATAAAAACAATTTAGATCTCACAAGTTTATTGATTCCAAGGCTTTCGTACACTTCCACCAACAAGACTTTTTGCCGCACATGTTCTTCAAAACTTCAAAAGAAAAGTTGGAGAAGAAGAGAAGAGATGTGTTGTGTGGTGTGTTCTCCTGATTTCTACCCCCTTTTATACACCATAATTTAGTTGTTTCAAGTCCAGAATATCTCCCCACATATCCTCTATAAGTTACAACTTCTCAAACCAAAAAAACTAAGTCATAAAAAAATAGGAGAATAGTTATTTTGGTTCCTAATTCTGTTCACAGCATCTTTGACTGAACTTCAAGCCTAATTTCGTCCATGATGTAACCAGAATCTCGAAAATCACAAAATATGAAAGTTGTAGCCCTCTGTCTTAGCTTTCCGAATCATTTTGAAGGACCACAATTGCACTTCAGGTGACGAAGTTATGCCCATTTTGGTGAAAGGTGTCAAAACTGTCCAAAATTGTATTTTAGCTCTATTTTGCACATAGTGTCTCCAAATTCATCCTACAGCAAAATATAAATATAATGAGTACTTTTAGTCATAAAATGAGCATAAAATGATGAACATTAAAGGATAAAAATATAACATTTTATGTCCTCATCAATATACATGAGCTACGTACACAGCATACGAGTTCCACTAAACAACATTAGGTTTTTGCTCACTTCGTGTTCCCGAATTTATGTCAGATCATCGATGGATCATAGAAATTGCGTGTTGATTCGACCTCAATCGTCCTATCTCTCCAGAAACTCAACTTGGTTCAGAATTTTGTATTCTAGCAGCTTTATAATCGATTTTGCGTTATAAAAAGTTTTAAAGTTTTCCGAAAGTAGAATTCGTACACTTTTTTTCTTTTCTATCGTAAAATTAGAAGTAGTGGCATAAGTTCGCAGTTACAAAGAAAACGAGACACCAACTTTGTGCTTAAATCCTAATCATCTCACTTCATCGATCCTTGAGTAAAATTCTAAAAAAGTTAATAAATTAAAGGGCCTAGTGGTAGGGAGGGGGCTCACTCGTGGGAGGTCACAAGTTTGAGACACCGTAGCGCGGGGCGGCTGGGTGGCCACGGGGTGGTCACGGTCCCGAACTGGGCCCTCCGTTCGGGCTGGCTAGGTCGCGGTGCCACGGGCCCGAATGGGGTAGACAATTTTATATATATATATATATATATATATATATATATATATATATATATATATATATATATATATATATATATATTGGGTGGGGATCAAGTGACACATACAATTTATATCTAAAAAATACGCAATCTCAGCCGCATATCATTTGAAATAAATGGTTCAGATTTAAATGCATACTAAATTTACATGCATGAAAGTCAAATTTTACATACATGCTGATTAATAATATGTTGTACTAATTAGTGGGATATTTAATTTGGTATGCATGTTAATTATTACAATTACTCTATCAAATGTGAACCCTTTATTTCAAATAATGTGTAGCGGAGATTGCATGTTACTTAGATGTTAAATTGTATGTGTCACACGATCATATATATATATATATATATATATATATATATATATATATATATATATATATATATATATATATATATATATATATATATTGAACCAACCTACCATTTTATTGAAGAAGGCCGAAATGGCCGAACCTTTACAAGTATACCTAGAGGCGCAAAATGTCGATGCATGTACACGTATACTGTCAAAAGAAGAGGAAAACTAGAAACAAAACGGCTAAGCCGAGGATAGGAGAGAGTTCCAGAAAGCCTCCTCGCCGTGCCTACAGAGGGGTTTTCGTTTCTGGCATTGACGAATGGTCTCCCAAATTAGTTGGTCTGCACTGTACTGGTGGCCTTCGAATCTCGTCTTGTTCCGATTTTTCCAGATAACCCACGTGGCGGCCGCAGCGACGATCTGGTGGCCATGGGACGCTGAGGCCCAAGTGGCCACGAGGTTGTGAAATTTGTCGCCTCCATGAGGCAATCTGCATCGCTGGGAGAGAGCTCCCCAGACCTTGACCAGTAGGTCTCCCTGATTGAGGATGTGGTTGGCTGTTTCCGATTGTCGATCAGGGCAGCATGTGCACGCAGAGGCAAGGCTGAACCCGATTTTGTTGAGGTTGTCATCGGTAGAGAGGATATTGTGAAGGGCCCTCCAGATGAGGCTGATCACATGATCATATATATATATATATATATATATATATATATATATATATATATATATGGGAAATGGTAATTGTTTTCTAGAATCGCACCCACTGGGATTCGAACTCCTAACCACTCGGGCCGCATGCCTCACCCACGATCGATCGGGAACCCCATCGTCCTCGACCGTTGGATCGACCGGGTGCGCACAGGCCCCGCGTGGGCTCCCCAATCCGATGGTGCAGGGGGGCGCAGCTTCACGGACGAAACTTTTGATCATATATATATATATTTTATATATTTTGATCATATATATATATATATATATATATATATATATATATATATATATATAAATTTATATATATATAGCCAATGACCGAGATGAGACCACTAGCGGGTGCGCCTCCGGCGGGTGCGCCTCTTCTCTCCACCCCGACCCCCGCCCCGGTCGGCGTCTGGTGGTGCGGCTGGCCAGTTGGCCTCCCCGGCCCGGCCACCCCCTTTAGGGTCTTTGTCCCTCTTGGAGGTCTCCCCGCCTACCTATGCTGGCCGTGCGACGCCTGGCCCTCCCACGCTCCGCTCGTCCAGTGGGGCTCCCCCCCTCCGCTCGCCGGCTCTCCACCGTGCGGCCTCCAGCTCTTCCCAACCCCCTTTCCTCCCTCACCCCCGTCGGCGTCGCTGTCCTCATCGGCAGCGGAGCCACCGATCCAAGCGTGGCCCTACTGCAGATCCGCCTGGGCCCAGTCAGTCTTCCTCTCCCCTAGCCCCCCTTCCACAGCTCCTCTCTGGGCGCGTCTCCTGCGACGCTCCCTACCCCGGTGCGACCACCTCTCGCAGCCCCCCTCTCGTGGCCGACGCCTCCTACTACAGCGGCGGCCCCCTCATCTCGGTGGCGCCCGGGTTCCTTATCCTTAGGTGGCCGGCGCCCACCTCGGCGACCGGAGGCGCTGGCAAGGTCCCTGCCCCCTCGTCGGCGACCCCCAGCGTCGGAGCCTCCCCCTTCGTGGGACATGGTGGCCGCACAGCTGCCCGTGAGCCCGCCCCCGGCCTCCGCACTGTGGCTCCCCTCCCAGGCTTTGGTCGACGGCTCCACTCCTTCAATGGCGTCGCACTCCGCCCCCGTTGAGCTCCGGCGCTCCCTTCGCCGCATGCTGGCGGGCCCCTCCCCCAGCAGGCGGTAGGCCTGCGGCCGTCCGGAGGTCGAGCCCCTGCTCCTTCCCCCCGGCGGCCCATCCGTTTCTTTCCCATTGCCGCGCTCTCCCGTGCGCGCCACCCTGCCGCCAGCGTCACCCCCTCCGGGTTGGATCCCCGTCACTTCCCCCTCCGCCTGTGTCAACCCCCTCCGGGTTGGACTTCCCCCTCCAGAGACCCCTGGCCTCCCCCACCGGCACTCCATCGGCGTCCCGGCCCCCTCCGTGCTGGTACCCTCTCCCCTTCGCCAGCGTCAAATCCCTCGACTCGCGTGCCCCCTCCCTCGGGCCGTGCACCCCAACGCCCTTCGGGCTGAGCGCCCCCGTCTCGGGCCGTGCTTCACTTTGGGTCGTGCGCCCTCCTTGGGTTGTGCCCCAACCGCTCAGCTCCCCACCCTCCGGGCGGACTCCCCCACCGGAGCCCCCGTCGTTCGATCTCCCACGCCAGAGCCCGACGGGCCTCCCCCCTTGGCTGGATCCCCTCCGTAGCCGCCCACTCCTCGGCCTCCCCCCCCCCCGACTCTTTCCCTCCCTTCCCCTTCCTCCCTCTCCTTAACTCCGTCATCGGAGCCCCTGGTTTCCCGTCACTCCCCGCCGGAGCACCCCCCAGTCGCCTACGTCCGCGCCGCTCTGGGACGGCCTTCCATGCCGGAGCCTTGCCGACCTCGGGCGACGCGCCGCGGGGGGGGGCCCGAGGACTCGTCGTCCAGGTCGCCCCCTCGGGCAGAGTCCCCTCGGGCAGAGTCCCCTCGGACAGTGCGCCCGCTGCCAACTCGGTCTGCGCGCCTATTTCCTCGGGTTGCGCGCTGGCTATCTCTCAGGGCTGACCGCCCACAACTTTTTCTTTTTTCAAAATTCAAAATCTCGGCTTTCCGAATTTTGAATTTCTACTTTTAATTTTTGGTGTTTTCTACTTAGTTTATTGTTTCCTACTTAGTTTACCAAGGTCATTTTGTGCTTTTGCCTATGGTACCCTCTGTAGTGCTCTTTTTGGGCCACCCCTTCACTTTCAATAAATTGTCTTTTCGTAAATATATATATATATATATATATATATATATATATATATATATATATAAAGAGACTTCAAAATGGCTCAAAAGTGAGCCGTCTAAGCCGTATGAATATCCTGGACCATTTAATTTTTAAATTATAGAAGACAAAAATTAACTTTCTCATCCAGGATTTCTTAATTACGAATAAAACTAACTTTCTCTCTATTAGTCCGTACAAATATCTATTTAAAAACTAAATTTAAAGCGGTTTAAAAACTAAATTTAAAGGGAAAAAATATCAAAAATTTAACATGTAACGTACCTGCATCTAGTATATATAAAGAGTTCTATAGTCAGAACATAGCTCGCATAAAATAAAGGATGGAGGCGGACATTATTCTTGCCAAATTGGATTCCTAGGTAGTCAGCCTTCATCACACTAGTCTACTTTGTTCTTCTTCACATGCCCTATAATTTGGGGTCAACAACAATTCCCTGTAAGCCCAATGTCCCGAAGTTACCTCTACATCTCTCTTCCTTTATAAGACAAGTAAGGCACTAAAAATACTCGCAAATGATAATAAATTTTTTTTAAGTCTGAATATTTCACTATATGATATAAACATAATTAGAATTTATTATCACTAGTTACCGATTCTATTCACTCTTCCAACAACACCATCACCCTCCATATTGAGCCAACACATTCATCGGCTGCCTGGAATCTACTATGTGTGTACGGATGCCCAAGAAAATCAGACCGACCAACGCTATGGCATAATATCATGACGATCACCGACCAGTTCTCAATCCCTTGGGCTTGCATCGGAGACTTCAACGCAATCCTTAATCAGGGAGAGAAATAATGAGGATGTGGAATGGACGCTAAAGCAGCAGGCCTCTTTCAGTCGATGATCGATCACTGCAGACTTATAGACCTCGGATGCACGGGGCCAGCCTACACATGGTCTAATGGCTGAAATCCTGCACATCACATCCGTGAGTGTCTAGATCGTGCGTTAGCAGACCCACTGTGGTGCAGCCTAAATCCGCATACATATGTATCATCCCTTTTCCGTCTTAATAGCGACCACGCGCCTATTATTTTGAATACATGCAAAAAAAACTCCCCATAAAACCATACCGCAGAGGTTCGAAGCATTCTGGATGTCCCATGCATCTTTTCCAGGAACTCTCGATGAATGTTGGCAGAGGGGATGACTTTGGTGCAGGATCCAGCCTGACTCAGAAACTCCAGAATACCATGACGAAACTCCGCAGGTGGAGCCAAGCTACATTTGGGAGCATAAACAAACGTATTACCAAAATTCAATAGGATCTGGCCGATATCCAAGCAAAACCAGTATCCGACCATACTCTCTGCTGTGAAAGAGAACTAAGTAAGGAAATCAATGAACTGCTATCCCTAGAAGAAACCTATTGGCGACAACGGAGTCGTTTTGAACTGATCAAGAACGGGGACAGGAACACCAGATACTTCCACGTCAAAGCATCATTAAGGAAGAGGCGCAATGACATCAGATCAATACAACTTCCAAACAACAGCTGGATGAGTGACCAAGCAGTGATAATCTCGACATTCCTAAATCACTTCAAATCCATCCTCTGCACTGATGACTCCTCCCCGATTGACCCTTCATTCGGTATGATATGGAACTCAATCAACGAAGATGATAATAAATCCCTGTGTATTTCACGAACGATGAGGAGATTCACAAAGTCATCTCTAGTATGGGTCCTCTCAAGGCACCTGGCCCCGATGGTTTCTCCGCAATCTTTTACCAAAAATACTGGCATATTGTGGGGAAGGACGTCTCAATCGCCGTTCGATCGTTCTTCACTGATGCGACGCTTCCTCCTGGCTTTAATCATATAAATATCATCCTCATCCCTAAGAAGCAAAACCTGACAACTCTGGTGGACTATAGACCCATATTATTATGCAATGTGGTCTACAAAGCTATCTCAAAGATCCTAACCACACGTCTCCGGCCACTCATGAACAAACTCATCTCAGAGGCGCATAATGCGTTTATCCCAGGGAGACAAATATCGGACAATATAGTCATTGCGCATAAAATTTTCAATGCCATGAAACATTTCCCGAGAAAGAAGAATTCATTCGCATTGAAGATTGACATGTCCAAGGCGTATGATCGCCTCTCTTGGTCATTCATCAAGGATGTTCTCTATGGCATGGGCTTCCAAGGGCTATCCAACAACCTGATTATGAGCTGCATCAAGTCGCCTTCATATTCTATTCTGATTAACGGTAGGCTAGAAGGAAATTTTAAACCAATAAGGGGCATCAGGCAGGGATGCCCCTTATCACCATTCATATTCATCCTTTGCGCTGAGACGTTGTCCAGGAAGTTCTTCCAGTATGAGAGGAACGACCTCTTCCATGGAGTACGTATAAATCAATATACTCCTGTTATTTTTCATTTGCTTTTTGCAGATGACATATTCATATTTGGGAAGGCAACGCGAAGCTTACTGATTGTTGTTCAAAACATATTGAAGACCTTTTCATCCTGGTCGGGGGCAGCAAGTAAATTTTGAGAAATCCTCCATACATTTCAGCAGGAATGTATCTCAACAAGACCGTCAACAACTTGTCGAACTTCTCCACTTAGCGTCAATGGAAAAAGAAGATAAATACTTAGGCCACCTCCTTCTCCAAGCAAAAAGTAGAACGGCGACATACTCTAGCCTGTTATGTTAGAAATTTTATTGTGCCATGTCGATTCATGAGATGAAGAACATAAATTAAATTGCGGAAGCGTACCTGAATCCATTGCTAGACTTGATGGATCTTGAAGCGAACGTCTCTTTATTGAGTTCGATCTTCCAACTTGCTACGACCCTTAATGACAAAGAAGAATCTGAATCCTTTGTCCCTCTCTTTCTGTTGATGGGGATACAGAAGAGAAAAAAGATAAACCTCTCTTTTGGTGGCCGTATAAGTTGGGGACCATAACCCTAATGAATACATATATTTATATGTAGTAATATTTCTAATTTGGTCCCTCATCAAATTAGATCTATCTCCGGTATCTACACATTAATTCTATGACAATTATACCCTTAAGCCAATTTCCAAATAGACCACTTTAATTTGGCTTAATTATTTAGATAGCCCAAACATAATTAATTTTACGTGTGTGGCCCCATAATTATTGAATAATTCCAACAATCTTCCAATGGGCCACATATGTAACCTTATAATTGTGTTAACCTTAGTGAGCTCATAAATTGCTATCTTAATCCTTAGGGTATATCCGGACAATCTCGTCCATTAACCATATCAATATAGGATCAAAGCGGCATTCGTCACATATAGCGTAACTAAACCATCAATGGTCACATATACCAATATAGCTAAACGACATAGATCAATCATAGATGCGTAGCATGGAAATTACACGTAATGTGATCAATACATGTCTATTTCCAACTGGTCCTCCTTAACTTTAGTGAGATTAATACTTTAACATAATAAAAACAGAATGAACTGAATTTCCACATATCTGATCAGATAAATATCCAAAATACTTTAATACATAAATATGTCCAAAACTAAATAGCACCCAAATACATAAAATACAAACTCCCACTGTATTGCCATATTCTTTAATTAAGATAACACCCATATGAGCAGTATGCTTATGAAAGACCCTGGGTAAGAATGCTTTTGTGAGCGGATCCGCTAACATGGAGTTTGTCCTAATGTACTATATGGATACTATAACCATTCTGAATTCTTTCCTTCACAACTAGAAACTTTATGTCAATATCATTTGACTTATACAAGTTTCTGTTGTTATTGGAATACAGTACTGTTGATTTATTGTCACACCATAATTTTATGTGGTCTTTCAACACCGTACTGTAGGCGCAGCCTTGTGACAAAATTTTGCAACCATATTCCCTGAATATATGCCCCACAGTATGTTATAAACCTTGCTTCCATGGTGGAAGAAATTATGAGTGCATGTTTGACACTCATCCAAAATATATCTCTATTAGTCAGCATAACCTGATGTGGATCTCCTGCTGTGTTGGCATCCAACAAAATCAGAGTCGGAATACCTTATGATCTCCAGAATTATCTGTTCTCCTACAAAGAGCATATAATTTCTTGTTCTCTATTAATTACTTAAGTAGTTTGGCTGCTACCCAATGATCTATCCATATTTGCTTAAATATCTGCCTAACATTCTAATATGTACGTAATATCCTGACGCGTACATACTTGAGCATACATTAGACTCCCTACAACTGATCATGAAGGAAAAATCTATTGTATTTTTTTAATTTTAAGGCTAATCTTAGGGCACTTGACTGAGACTGAACTTGTCTCCTTTAACGAAAGGGTTGTCACCTTGTTTGCATTCTTCCATGCCAAATCTTTTAAGTACTTTATTGATATAAATCTTTTGTGATAATCCAAGAATATCCCGAGAATGATTACGGTATATCTGGATTCCTAATACAAAAGAAACGACACCAAGATATTTCTTCTGAAAGTTATTTGGTAGAAATTTTTAGTGTCGTACAATATACCTATATCATTTTTGGCAAGCAGTATGTCATCAACATATGTAACTAAAGAAAATTGTTTACTCCCACTAAACTTGTGATATACACAATCTTTAATAGTGTTTATCTCAAAAATCAAACGAGATAATCACTGGTAAAACTTTAAGTACCTTCGACGAGAATCTTGCTTGAGTTCATGAATAGATTTTGTCAATATACAAACCATATTCTTTGGGTCTTTCGATACAAAATTTTCTGCATGCACCATAAATTGTTTAGTCGATGTTACCATTGAGAAAACATAATTTTGACATCCATTTAATGTAACTCAAGATCAAAATGTGCAATAAGTGCTGTGATTGTTTTAAAAGAGTCTTTCAAAGATACCGAAGAGAAAGTCTCTTTAAAATCAATCGTTGACTTTTGAGTAAAGTCACTAGCTGCAAGACGTACTTTATACCTCTCCACATTATCCTTTCGAATCTTTTTTTGTTTTAAATGTCCTTTTTCAACCAATGAACTTCGTATCTTTTGATAATGTGACAAGTTACTAAACTTTATTGTCTTGCATAGACTTATACTCCTTATTTATTTCCTCAATCCACTTTTAAGAGTTGGAACTTTCCATGGCCTGACGGAAGATGATTGAATAACCTTCCAATATTCCATAGATTTTCTCACGTTCCTAGAGAAATATGACAATATTGTCCGAAATTATATTTCTCCTTTCTCTGGTGGACCATCTTAATATTACCGGTTCTTGAGGTTGTTGAGTTTGTTCCTTAGGAATAATTACCTTATCTTGAATGGGGTGCCGCTACGTTGTCGTTGTTAAGGTATCTCAACAACGACTTATAGAGGTAATTCGACATTGTCTTATTGAGCCTCCGAATTCACTTCTTGATCATGACAGGTATAGAATCCTGCACATCGTCAAAAGTGATAGTAAAAATCATAATTGATTCCTTCGCAATGACAATGATCCTGACTTTATTTCTTCCCAAAACTCAACATCCTCAAAAAATATTATACTTCTCGTCTCAAAAAAATTCTTAGTGTGGGATCATATAATTATTAACCCCTTGATTTGTCAGCATAGTCAATAAAGTAGCTACTTACAATTGAACTTTGGTCTGTATTTTCTTTACACATTAATATAGACATTAAAGTCTACAAAGTCAATGAAATCCAAATCTCATTAGACACAAATCGTTCAACTCTATTTCTAGAGATGTGACCTAATCGCTTATGTCATAACTAAAAACATTTATTGTTAATTTTGCAATTAGTACCACATGACTACACTTGCAAGGTTTTATTGTAAGATACAATAGTTTTAAATGAATATAGGTTATCATAAATGTTAAGGGAACCGTTACCAATAATATTTGGATTTAAAGATAGACTAAAATTATTATTTCCAAATGAACAATGATAACCATATTTGTCCATTAAAGAAACTGAAACTAAATTTCGTCTAAAAGACGGTACAATAAAAGTGTCTATCAAATCCAAATAATAATCGGTTCTTAAACATAACCTAAAATGTCATATTGCTTTCACTTCTACCGATTTGTCGTCACCCACATAGATGTATCTCTCACCATCAATTGGCTTCGGTAGCTCCGACAACCTTGTCTATAAACACTAATATGGGTAGTAGCACCAGAATCTAACCACCACGTGTTTTTAGGTACTAAATCTAAATTAACCTCAGAACCGACCAAATTTAGAAATATATTTTTCTTTATACGCAATGCGTAGTACTTTGTACATTTTTTCTTTGTGTCATGTCTTATCACAAAAGAACAACCCTTAGTTTTATATTGTTGTTTTTTTTGACATGGACCCTTAGCAGTGTAACTCCCCTTCCCGAAAATTTTTGAAATATTTTTATTATCTGATTAAAATGGTAAATTTTGATTTTATAAATAATTATTTAGTTAATTATTACGGTAGATAACTTTAGCCACAGATGAGTTTTGGAGTACAAGACGACTAGGAATCATGGCATGGATAGTGCAAGTAGCGTGCTTTGACTAGTGTTTAACCATAGTAGGGGAAGGCCGAGTCATAAGATAGTTCTAATTAGGAAAACCAGGCCAAGTTGTGACATGATCATTATAAATAGTTCAATTATTCATTATTAATATTATTTAACGTCTAGGTGACCCGGTCGTACCAAACTAGTCAAACTGGACTCGAACTGAGCCCAAGCCCACGTAGTCGGGTAGTATGTTCAGAGACGACCATATAGAGGTATGTTGTATTGGCATTCTACTTTAGTGATTTAGAAAGCAATTTGGAAACGATTGTTGTATATATATATACATATTATTGTGCTTGTTATTAGAAATAGTATTTGTTTGGTATAAATTTCTTTAATAGATATTTTGGACTCTATGGTATTTATCTAAGTTATATATATATACTTGTGTATATATATAGAAGTATATTTATAATATATGGAATTAGGCTTTATATATAAATATAATGTCACTGTATTTTATTCATGTGAATTTTGGTATATAAATTAGGAATTGGATTTCAATATGGATATCACTTAATAATTAATTTTCATATTTGTATTTATAGTATTTATGTATGTGTACGTATATAAAAAATATATATATATATATTATGTATAAGTGTATGCGTGTATGTATATAAATAAATATGTACACGTGTATAGGTGTAAGTATATATATAAATATATATACATATATATATATATATATATATAAATATATAGATGTGTGTGTATATGCATATATATGTATAGGTCATTCTAGATATAGGATAAGATTTTTTGGTGTATATATGGCTATATGAATAATATATATATATATATATATATATATATATATATATATATATATATATATATATATATATATATATATATATAAGATTAATAAAAAATATATAAGATTAATAAAAAGAAAAAGAATGCAAAAGCAGTAGCAGCCCGACCAAGCCAGGCAAAAGCCCGACCCCCCTTAGCATACTAGCAGTCTGCTAGTAGTTAGGTATTAATATCAACCCGACCCATAGGGGGATACCAGCCCAGCCGCTCGGGAAACCCATCCCGTAGGTATAAGTATCGACCGAGGGAGACATCCCGACTACTCCAAACCCTGACCTCAACCTACGCCCGCCGACCCCACACATAGGCGACCCACCCGCCGCCGGTGCAACCGTCGCGCACGGCCGGACGGCGGCCAGAGAGCCACGTGCGCGGAGGTGGGAGCAGCAGTGCCCACGGCAACAACAGCTACAGGGCTGTTTTGGCGACGCACTTTCTCGATCACCGTGTGATCGATTTGCACGCCGCTTTCACAGGTATGAAGACAACCTAACCGATTTCATGACCCTTCAATTATTTAGTTTGATTCGTGATGTACGTGAAGAAAATCAAATACCAAAATCGAGGAAAAACCTAATTTTTAGAAGTTAGAAACGGTACTAAAACCCTAAGTTAGCGGTCGATTTTCGACCAAGACAACGCGGACCATGGAAAACCACTTGAACAGATTTGTTGACAACATATACGAGATGGCAACCCCATTCATAGTTTTATTTTTTATTGGTTATTTTGTGATTAATTCAGTTTTAAACTTTTAGAAAAACCTGTTTTTGAAATTATGAAAATTCAAAAAAACTCATCTACACGACGTGCGTCCCGCCAATCCGGGCGACGTGGTCGCGAACCGAAGGCATCGAAAGCTGCATAACGGTTTTATGGTCGTGTGGGCTTTAACAGAATTCAAATTGGTCGCGTGTGCGCGACGAATTTGATGCGTATCCGTCAAAATTCACCGTATCGACCTCTGTGCAAATTTCCCAATTACTTCGTGCACGTTCGTC
The DNA here is from genome assembly GCA_029216955.1 of Iris pallida. NCBI lineage: Eukaryota > Viridiplantae > Streptophyta > Magnoliopsida > Asparagales > Iridaceae > Iris > Iris pallida. Next base: position 12,583,992 of record JANAVB010007200.1, on the reverse strand, counting down.
AAATCGAGATGAAACTTATGCCAACAGGACCGTATCATTTTCTGGTCCTGTCTGCCAAGTTTGGTATGATTCTGAGACAGTTGATAAAATCGTCGTTTTGTGGGCCCCACGGTCCGACTCAACGGGTGATTTTGTGCACGGTCCGCCGGAATACAACTTTGGACATACGGTTGGGTTCGTATCAGAAAACCGAATCCGTAGACATGTAGTTTGATGACTTTAGAGACCATTGACTTTGGCACACTTTTCGGTGCAAAGCGGGTACCGTTTTGCCCCTGTGTCCAGAATTGGACTTAAGGATATGCAATCCTAGCTAATTTGACTATTCTGAAAATGTTGGTAACGTTTATTTCAGCTTTCGGAGACAGTTGTGATGACTTGGACTTTCTGACTTGTTGATTGGCGATACATTGTTGGTTCTCCGTGCAACCCCCAGGCAAGATACCTTGCCTTCCTCTACAGTTTATTTATATATATATTTATATCCAGTTTTACTAGTTGTTTATTTATATGTGATTTGTATATCATGCCTGCTAGTATGTATATAGCCTTGTTTATATTTAGCTTGTAGTTCATATTGGATATACATATATATAGTTCTTATTCCTAGTTAACTTTGTAGTTCATATTGGATTGGTTTTCTCGTGTATCGTGATTGGGTCGTGTCGTGTCATCACTTGTACTTGGATTGAGTTGCATCGTGTCATAGGATGAATAAGTCATATCGAAACTGCTTTACCTCCTTGTCTTGAAATTTGGAAGCTAACCTGCGAGTCCACATTAGGAATAAGGTTTAGTAGTTAAGCTAACCTGCGAGTCCACATTAGGGACGAGGGTTAGTAGTTATTGGTCCACACCTGCGAGTCCACACTAGGGACGAGGGTGATGCTAGCCTGCGAGTCCACACTAGGGGCGAGGGCTAGTAGTTGTTCAAACCTGCGAGTCTACACTAGGGACGAGGGTTTGAGTATTCGATTGGTTATCCATTGATATCGTGATATCGTATTCTCTTATTTTCTCCAACAGTTCGTTTAGGCGTAGTGGTTCTTCCAGTCGTGTATAGTCGTATTTTCGTACGGATTAGTCTTTTCCTATTATTTTCCTGTATTTTCTTTATTGTATGATAAACTGATAGATAGGCATGTTTTTATGTATCTTGCTATGTCCCCTGAGGACCTGATGATCTCTTCAGGTTAGTTATTGCGTGTAGTTAGTTAGCAGCTCGGGATGGCAGACGTGATGATACGCTTGCGGGATTCAGGTATCGTTATTGTGTTTATTATCCGCTCGTGCTTTTCTTTATTGTCATGAGATATCCTGTTTCTTGTTTCGGTTGTAGACTCTTGTTATTTCCTTTAGAGTCTTATCGGACATTTATGCTAGTGGGTTGCAGACCACGACCCATAGTGTTCATTCATGTTTATTATCTTATTGTGGATTAAGATATAGTTTTGCCTTGCCTTGATTAGGCCCATTGCCATAGCCGTGACAGTGTTTACGTATTCGAGTCGGGCTGGAGTCCGCTTGATGCATAGCTGGCTTGCTCATGAGCTCGCGCCTGAAAAGCGGGTGCGGGTCGTGACAAGTTTTTTTGGTGGCCCATGCAGGTCAGAGCATATCGTATCGGTTACGTAACTGTACTGATACGAGCCTACGCAACTGACTAAACCCTTAGAAATCTCAATCCACTCTGCCTTGAAAATTCTCCTAGAAATTCTCTACGTCCTTGAAACTCCATATTTGCTCTCGATTATACTTGCTTTCTGTGCCAATGATTCTCGTTCTTATTATTTCGGGTGACGAACGATCGTGCTGACTAGGATTTACCAGAAACTCTTAAATTATAGTATAATATTGCATGATTATTGAGTTTTGGTTGTTTATAGATATTAGGGAGTATAGATGCCACAAGCCCTAGATATCTGTTGGTAGAATCATTAGCAGCTAGTTAGAAGGTTATAAGATTTTAGTGACCGATTTTGAGGAGTAGTACGACAAAAGGTGGTTAGAAGTCCTCAAATGTTCGGAGTTGTAAAATGAATAGAGAATGTCATAAAATAATTTTGAGAGATTAAATTTGAGGAGGTTAAGGACTTTGAACTTTAAGGAATAGCTATGAATTAGAATTTCGAGGACGAAATTATTTTTAAGGTGGGTAGATTTGTAGCTCCCCTTCCCAAAAAATTTTAGAATATTTTTATTATTTTAGTTATTAAATTAAAATGGTGAATTTTGATTTTATAAATAATTATTTAGTTAATTATTACGGTAGATGACTTTAGCCACAGATGAGTTTTGGAGTACAAGACGACTAGGAATCATGGCATGGATAGTGCAGTAGCGTGCTTTGACTAGTGTTTAGCCATAGTAGGGGAAGGCCGAGTCATAAGATTGTTCTAACTAGGAAAACCAGGCCAAGTTGTGACATGACCATTATAAATAGTTTAATTATTCATTATTAATATTATTTAACGTCTAGGTGACCCGGTCGTACCAAACTAGTCAAACTGGACTTGAACTGAGCCCAAGCCCACTTAGTCGGGTAGTATGTTCAGAGACGACCATATAGAGGTATGTTGTATTGGCATTCTACTTTAGTGATTTAGAAAGCAATTTGGAAACGATTGTTGTATATATGTATACATATTATTGTGCTTGTTATTAGAAATAGTATTTGTTTGGTAATATAGTAAATAAATTTCTTTAACAGATATTTTGGACTCTATGGTATTTATCTAAGTTATATATATACTTGTGTATATATATAGAAGTATATTTATAATATATGGAATTAGGCTTTATATATAAATATAATGTCACTGTATTTTATTCATGTGAACTTTGGTATATAAATTAGGAATTGGATTTCAATATGGATATCACTTAATAATTAATTCTCGTATTTGTATTTATAGTATTTATGTATGTTTACGTATATAAAAAATATATATATTATGTATAAGTGTATGTGTGTATGTATATAAATAAATATGTACACGTGTATAGGTGTAAGTATATATATATATATATATATATATATATATATATATATATATATATATATATATATATATATATATATATATATATATGGATGTGTGTGTATATGCATATATATGTATAGGTCATTCTAGATATAGGATAAGATTTTTTGGTGTATATATGGCTATATGAATAATATAGGAATATATATATAAGATTAATAAAAGAAAAAGAATGCAAAAGCAGTAGCAACCCGACCAATCCAGGCAAAAGCCCGACCCCCTTAGCATACTAGAAGTCTGCTAGTAGTTAGGTATTAATATCAACCCGACCCATAGGGGGGATACCAGCCCAGCCGCTCGGGAAACCCATCCCGTAGGTATAAGTATCGACCGAGGGAGACATCCCGACTACTCCAAACCCTAACCTCAACCTACGCCCGCCGACCCCACACATGGGTGACCCACCCGCCGCCGGTGCAACCGCCGCACGCGGCCAGACGGCGGCCAAAGAGCCACGCGCGCGGAGGTGGGAGCAGCAGTGCCCACGGCAACAGCAGCCATAGGGTTGTTTAGCGACGCACTTTCTCGATCACCGTGTGATCAATTTGCACGTCGCTTTCGCATGTACGAAGACAACCTAACCGAGTTCACAACCCTTCAATTATTTTAGTTTGATTCGCGATGTACGCAAAGAAAATCAAATACCAAAATCGAGGAAAAACCCGATTTTTAGAAGTTAGAAACGATACTAAAACCCTAAGTTCGCGGTCGATTTTCGACCAGGACAATGCGAACCATGGAAACCCGCTTGAAAAGATTTGTTGACAACATATACGAGATGGCAACCTGTCACGACCCGCACCCGCCTTTCGGATACGAGACGTGTCCAAGCCAGCCTACGCCGCAGAGTCGGCAGTAGAACGCTGTCAAGCCCGCAAGAAATAAATGCTCATAATATCACAATTGCTCATTCACATTTCTAGATTTATTACAACATTTACAATTAAAGAAAATACAAGATTTTATAATTAATGAAATTGAGTACAACTGCCATCTATTTCTAGGTCGACCTCAGCATACCCAAGCCTTCCCAAGTGCTAAGAGTGATCGCGGCTAAACCTAAAAAATGTTGGCTATCCAGTCAGTATTAGAATAAGTACACAAACCGACGGCAATGCAAAACACAACAGAATTAACAAGACATGAAAATAGCATATGAGATATGAAAGCTGTAAGAAAACTGATGACATAGCACGAGAGAGAAGTAACAAGGAAAAACTAATAAAAGACATCTATCTAGGTGGTGTGAAATATCATTTTCAATATATGAACGGCTAGGGGGTAAATACGGCTCACTGCACGTGTCGTGTACAGCTGCTATCGTTCAAGAATAGACTCATGGGAAAGTTCTGGGTAATTCACATGTTTACTAAGATATTTCCCCTCCCGACTACTCCGTGTGACAATCGTTTCAACAAGCAACAAAATATATGTATAGACATGAAATGAAAAGACTACTATGAATCAAAAAGCAATCAGAAAGTGCACTTGCCTGAGATCCTTAGCTGGAGAAACCAACACTATACCACACAATTAGCCACAATCAGTCAACACATGTAAAAGTCTTCGGATGCTAAAATAAACATTACCAACGTTCTCAGAATAGTCAAATTAGCTAGGATTGCCTGTCCTTAAGTCCAATTCTGGACACAGGGGCAAAACGATAATTTCGGGCAAAAACGATATCCGCCGTTGGACTCGCTTTGCACCGAAAAGCGTACCAGAGTCAACGGTCTCTAAAGTCGTCAAACTATATGACTACGGATCCAGTTTTCCGATACGAACCCAACCGTATGTCTAGAGTTGGATTCCGGCGGGCCATACACAAAATCGCCCGTTGAGTGGAACCGCGGGGCCCGCAAAACGGTGATTTTATCAACAGCCTCAGAATCGGACCAAACTTGGCATGCAGGACCAAAAAAATGATACGGTTCTGCTGGCGTAAGTTTTGTCTCGATATGACGAGCGTGCACAAAGTAATTGAAGAATTTGCAAAGTGCACGATACGGTGAATTTCGATGGATACGCATCAAATTCGTCGCGCACACGCGACCAATTTGAATTCCGTCAAAGCCCACACGACCACGAAGCCGTTATGCATCTTTCGATGCTTTTGGTTCGCGACCACATCATCCGGATTAGCGTGATGCACGTCGTGTGGAGCGATTTTATTATTTATAAAATAGGTTTTTTTCGGTAACTTCAGAATTTGATTTCTCGACACGTTGTCGCTGGAATCAAATTCCGTAAAAAGGGATTTGAAGCCCTACATCTTGTCAATAAACGCCTTCAAAAGGATTTCGAAATCGATCACTGTTTTGCTAGAAATCGGGACTCAAACTGGGGACTTTGGGACAGTCTCTATATTCCGAATTTCGAGATTTTTCTCGATCTTTGGATCGAATTTTCGAAGAATCTAACGCATGACGATGGAATCTATTTGAAGGAAAAAACATAGGGTAAGGTTGTCGACAAACCTGCGAAGACGGTTCGACCATTGGTCGACCGAGCGCGATGAAAAGCAATCGCGAAGTCGGTCTCGTGCAGCACCTGCTGCTGTCGTCGTTCAGCTCTGTTGCGCGCACGGTGCGCGCGCTGCCTCCGCGCGGTCTGGCCGGCCGGCGGTGGCCCGCTGTGGCGCGCGCGTGCGTATGGAGGAGGCGTCCAGTTGGAGGCGTGGGGTGGCCGTCAGGTTCGTTTAGGGTTTCCTCGTTTTCCCTCTCTCGGTCGAACAAAACTCTATTTGTACTGAAGGGGGGGGTCGGCTGTGCTACTGTGAAGGGTCGGGTTTGCTCTTAAGTTGAGCTGGGATTACTAAGGGGTGTTGTTCCGGCTCGGGGTCGGTTTGTCTGGGCTGGCCCAGGACTGCTGCTATTTCGGTTGCTTTACATTTTCCTAATTCATTAATTAGTGTATATATATATATATATATATATATATATATATATATATATATATATATATATATATATATATATATATGAATACAATATATACAGATATATATATATAAATATATATATTTATATATAAATATATATATTTATATATATATATATATATATATATATATATATATATATATACATATACTCGTATTTATACACATTTATATATAAATATACACATATCCATCTATATATACATATATATATCACATTTATCTGACCAAAATAATATAACCAATAAATTAATAATATTAAATAATAATAACCTCAATAATATTGATAATAAAATAATAATAATAAAATCCAATAAATCAATAATAGTGTATTCACCACCATGCACAGTCTAATAATCCCAAAAATGCATGAAGACCTATTTTATGCAAATATCATTGAATATCAAACAATAATGATATTTATAATATTATAAATATGAATACTAGAAAATTATTCATTAGATAATTAAAACGGAAACCCACACACTCATACCAAAATACGTCAACACGAATGTCATTGAACGTACTACATGACTACATGGGCTTGGGCTCAGTTCGGGTCCAGTTTGGGCTTGGTTCGGTACAACCGGGTCGCTGCGAAGTCAATAAATTTAATAATAAATAATTAACTATTTATAATGGCCATGCTATAACTTGGCCTGGTTTTCCTAGTTAGGACACACTTATGGCTCGGCCTTCCTTAGCATGGCTAATACACTAGTCTAGGCACGCCATTGTACTATCAGTGCCACGATTTCTAGTCACATTGTACTCCATATTTAATCATGATTAAAAATTATCTACCGTAATAATTAAATAATTAATTATTTATAAAAATCTAAAAATTACCATTTAATTAAAAATAAAAATAATAAAAAATCTTAAAATATCCGGGAAGGGGAGCTACAAATCTACCCACCTTAAAAATAATTTCGTCCTTGAAATTCTTATTCGTAACTATTTCTTAAAATTCAAAGTCTAGTATTTCGTTAATCTCCTCAAATTTAATTTCTCAAAAATAGTTGTATCCTCCTTCTAATCATGTTGTAACTACGAAACTCCGAGGACTTCTACCCACCTTTGGTCACACTACTCCCTCAAATCTCTTGTCTTTAAACTTTATCCACTGCATATGGCACATGTATCCTTTCCTATCTATCAAGCAATCCCTAAAGCTTAACCAGTCAATTTACACAAGTAGCTAAGAATATTGGTAAATTCTAATAAGCATGACCTTCGTCGCTCCGAAATAAAGGACAGAAGGGTAAAGAGGAATAATCGAGGGCAATTATGAAGTCTCAAGAGCGGTAGAGAGTTTCCAATGATGCAGATAGAAAGAAAATTTATGAACCTATTGTCTTGTTGCTAGATTGGACCACCCTAGTCTAGTCGCTTGCTAACTCGAAGAACACTTGTTTCTTAAAGGGGCTTGCAATCCACACAATACATAAATTCTGTTCTTGAAATTAATCTAAACAAAGTTCCATAATAAAACAGAATTTGAGAAATCAAAATTGTGATCTTTTCCGTGGTTATTTAAGCACACGAGTAAGGAATATAAATGAAATGCAAGATCATATCTCGACTTCTAGGTAGATGGAATAAAAGTTACGAATGGATTTACATTCTAAGGCGTGGAGACTACATAGTCGGTATAGGGCCTATTTCAAACACTTCAGTTTTATAGACCAACTATGGGGATTGGTCTGGATGGGTTTTACTGGACCTTAATGGGTTTCCTATTTGGATATCAATTGTTGGTTGGATGAACCTTGGATTTCCATCTATACGGACAGGACAATATCCTAACAATAAAACTGTTTCTACTAGTTAGGGTAACTTAGAATAGGTTCCTATCCAAGAGTTGAGCTAGTTGCCAGTCCAGTTGTTAGCTAGGTCCCTCAAGCCCAAAATGTGCCTTCAGTGACTTTTGTGTTTAAGTGGCACATGAGGCCTCAATTGGGTGGCACACTAGTGGCATGTGCGTGGTGGGCTTCGAGTAGATCACAACCATATATCGGGTCGAAGGAATGGGGTCGTGGTAAAGGCTCTAATGGAGGTTTGAAAGTGTATTGGTACTATGGTAAAAGTTATAACTAGTCTTTGTAACATAAAATTCGTACCTCAAAAATGGAGTACAAGGGGACAAGTTTGAGTGGGACATGATATACCTAGATGAAGATGGACTCATCTAGATCTTACATATAAAATTTGTTGGAAGGTAACAACTGGCCTCGTGCTCCGAATATTAGTGACACGACCGGGGACACAAAATGATCTAAATAAAAAGTGGGAATCCAAGGGCACTAATCATCATCCTAATGGAAGTTATTCCGATCAATCAGTAATCTTCATATATACCAAAATTTTAGGGCTTACAGCCTACCCACCTTAGAAACTAGTATATGGTTTGAGGAATGGTGAGGTTTAGAAGGATTCCAAAGTCCAGATATTTACCTCGACTCTTGTTAATAAAGAATAAGGTACGACTTATCGGGATACGGTAGATATAAGCCAAGTCAAGGGTCGTTCCTCAATAAATGGAAAACGAGTGCGTGCAATGTCACATGGTAGATTGACCTACTCGTCCACAGTATACATGAGTTGTCGGCGGGGGTAACCAACTCTAAGGCACATCCTATGAAAAGATTTCTAACAACTAAGTCGTGAATTTCTATTGGGGTCAAACCTGCCAGACTATTGTCACAAGGGTTCTAGTTGAAGCAAGCTTCAAACAAATGATTAGAGGCTCACAACATTTGGTCTCTGGAGAATAGGTAGTCTCCTAGGTTGGCATTTGGTCAAGGGGAAATATCCTAATCATTCTCGAATTCCAAGAACTAGAAGATTAGGATAGTATGTTTAGGGTCGAAGGGAGGACGAGTAATTCTAAGCAAGGTTCCAGTCACAGGGCTGGCCGATGGTAGCTACACTTGCGTATATAACTATCATAGCCATAGGAATACTCGGTATCTATCTATTAATTACGAGCTTTCATCTTTCCAATCAGTGAAGACGAAAACAATAAAGAGTTCAAGAGAGATGTCACTGAACACAATTACATGATTCAAGGACGAATGTTTAATTCAAGAGGAATTGTCAAAGCAGTCGCGAATGAGACCCTAGAGATATCTATATCTCAATTCACGTAGGGTAATTAAATAAAAACATGAACCAAATGTATCATGGTTGATCAGACCGTAATACAATGATTTTGATTAGACAATATGTTAGCGGGCGTCCCCAATAAGCATATGTCTTGAATCAAGCTCGATAAAAGAGTAAGCTTGCAAAACTAGACTGTAATGGCAGCGTTGGTCAAGATAGTCAGAATATAAGTACGCAAGATTTTTGAAAAGAGAGATACAAGTAGTTTGAGTTTCGAGAAAACCAAATCCATAAGGCCTTGGTCGACTAATGGGTTATGGAACTCTCAATTCTATATTCTAGGTAAACCCATTAATGTCAGTCAATTATCCCGTCAGTAGGTCACAAGGACCACATAATGCTAGGTTGGGAGACAGGCTCTCAACTTACATTACTTCCACTAGTATTAGCTTTGGATCTTAGGGGACATATAGGGCATTTTTATTCTCTATAGTGTCCTAAACTGGTAATCACGCCTGAAGTCATTTCACCGGGAATTATGCCTCGCCTGTATACTCTGGCTGTGACAACCCTTGGTTCCATGATTCAGGTGTGATAAGCTATCAGGTGCTCTACCTTATATTACACAAGGGCATCTAAGATCTAAAGAGGTCAAGAGGACATAGTTTTAGCAATATTTTATAGGCTATGACTCCTCGGGATGATTTCAATCCTGTAGGTTGTGCCTCGCCAGTGCGCTGCTGGCTGCAGTGAACCCACATTCTCCACTCTCTAATAATTGACGACAGTGCGCTGCTGTCTAAACCGTTTTAAGTTATCTAACATTCATTTAACTATATCCGTAAAAATTCAGGAGCCTCTAGAGATTCAAACAAGTTGACTAAAAATAGGGCGTAGGTATTTGTCCTATCGGTCACAACACTTAAAATAAAAGAGTTAATATGAAGAAAATAACTAAAGACGAAAGTAATACAAACATTCTAGTATCTATTGCATGTGCATTTCAATAGTTGATAGAAAATTTCAAGTCAATCTACCTCGAGATTCGCACACGAATTACAGAATCAGAAATTATAAACTAAATCCTTACAGCAAAAAAGAATTTAAAAATAGACAATTCTAAATCATGATATGAAATTTATATCTAAATAGAGTAAAAGAAAACTGAACAGGTTATCAAGATCAAAGCCTTAATTATAGGTAAGCTTAACTTACCAAGTGAGTAGTATACCCACGTTGGATCATGTCGTCATATCAAAAGTAATAGTGTACCTATAGAGATCTAGCAAGCTATCTAAATTGCATGGCCTAACTAATAACCTTAACTACCCAATGGTCAATTTGAATAAAGGACTCCTAGTCCTAGTTATTCTCCTAAATTATTTTAATCCAAATTGTGAATGAGCATTTCTTGGGCGCAGGCTCGCAATAGTACGACTAATGTACCATCACGATTTTGTAACCTTTTGCGAAAACTGACCTGCATAGGCCACCACAAAAACTTGTCACGACCCGCACCCGACTTTCGGATACGAGACGTGTCCAAGCCAGCCTACGCCGCAGAGTCGGCGGTAGAAAGCTGTCAAGCCCGCAAGAAATAAATGCTCATAATATCACAATTGCTCATTCATATTTCTAGCTTTATTACAATATTTACAATTAAAGAAAATACAAGATTTTACAATTAATAAAATTGAGTACAACTGCCATCTATTTCTCGGTCGACCTCAGCATACCCAAGCCTTCCCAAGTGCTAAGAGTGATCGCGGCTAAACCTGAAAAATGTTGGTTATCCAGTCAGGATTGGAACAAGTACACAAACCGACGGCAATGCAAAACACAACAGAATTAACAAAACATGAAAATAGCATATGAGATATGAAAGCTGTAAGAAAACTGATGACATAGCACGAGAGAGAAGTAACAAGGAAAAACTAATAAAAGACATCTATCTAGGTGGTGTGAATTATCATTTTCAACATGTGAACGGCTAGGGGGTAAATACGGCTCACTGCACATGTCGTGTGCAGCTGCTATCGTTCAAGAATAGACTCATGGGAAAGTTCTGGGTAGTTCACATGTTTACTAAGATATTTTCCCTCCCGACTACTCCGTGTGACGAGCGTGTCAACAAGCAACAAGATATATGTATAGACATAAAATGAAAAGACTACTATGAATCGAAAAGCAATCAGAAAGTGCACTTGCCTGAGGTCCATAGCTGGAGAAACCAACACTATACCACACAATGAGCCACAATCAGTCAACACATGTAAAAGTCTCCGGATGCTGAAATAAATATTACCAACGTTCTCAAAATAGTCAAATTAGCTAGGATTGCCTGTCCTTAAGTCCAATTCCGGACACAGGAGCAAAACGGTAATTTCGGGCAAAAACGATGTACGTCGTTGGACCCGCTTTGCACCGAAAAGCGTGCCAGAGTCAACGGTCTCTAAAGTCGTCAAACTATATGTCTACGGATCCAGTTTTCTGATACGAACCCAACCGTATGTCTAGAGTTGGATTCCGGCGGGCCGTGCACAAAATCGCCCGTTGAGTGGAACCGCGGGGCCCGTAAAACGGTGATTTTATCAACAGTCTCAGAATCGGACCAAACTTGGCATGCAGGACCAGAAAAATGAAACGGTTCTGCTGGCGCAAGTTTCGTCTCGATCTGACGAACGTGCACAAAGTAATTGGAGAATTTATAAAGTGCACGATACGGTGAATTTTGACGGATACGCATCAAATTCGTCGCGCACACGCGACAAATTTGAATTCCGTCAAAGCCCACACGACCACGAAGCTGTTATGCAGCTTTCGATGCTTTCGGTTCGTGACCACGTCGTCCGGATTGGCGTGACGCACGTCGTGTGGAGCGATTTTATTATTTATAAAACAGGTTTTTTTCGGTTAACTTCAGAATTTGATTTCTCGACACGTTGTCGCTGGAATCAAATTCCGTAAAAAGGGATTCGAAGCCCTACATGTTGTCAATAAACGCCTTCAAAAGGATTTCAAAATCGATCACTGTTTTGCAAGAAATTGGGACTCAAACTGGGGACTTTGGGACAGTCTCTATATTCCTAATTTTGAGATTTTTCTCGATCTTTGGATCGAATTTCTGAAGAATCTAATGCATGACGATGGAATCTATTTGAAGGGAAAAATAGAGGGTAAGTTTGTCGACAAACCTGCGAAGACGGTTCGACCATTGGTTGACCGAGTACGATGAAAAGCAATCGCGAAGTCGGTCTCGTGCAGCACCTGCTGCTATCGTCGTTCAGCTCTGTTGCGTGCGCGGTGCGCGCGCTTCCTCCGCGCGATCTGGCCGGCCGGCGGCAGCCCGCGGTGGCGCGCACGTGCGCGGGGGAGGCGCCCAGTTGGAGGCATGGTATGGCCGTCAGGTTCGTTTAGGGTTTCCTCGTTTTTTCCTCTCTCGGTCGAACAAAACTCTATTTGTACTGAAGGGGGGTCGGCTGTGCTACTGTGAAGGGTCGGGTTTGCTCTTAAGTTGAGCTAGGATTACTAAGGGGTGTTGGGCCGGCTCGGGGTCGGTTTGCCTGGGCTGGCCCAGGACTGCTGCTATTTCGGTTGCTTTACATTTTCCTAATTCATTAATTAGTGTATTCATATATATATTTATATATATATGAATACAATATATACAAATATATGTATATAAATATATATATATTTATATATATACATATACTCGTATTTATACACATTTATATATAAATATACACATATCCATCTATATATACATATATATATATATATATATCACATTTATCTGACCAAAATAATATAACCAATAAATTAATAATATTAAATAATAATAACCTCAATAATATTGATAATAAAATAATAATAATAAAATCCAATAAATCAATAATAGTGTATTCACCACCATGCACAGTCTTATAATCCCAAAAATGCATGAGGACGTATTTTATGCAAATATCATTGAATATCAAACAATAATGATATTAATAATATTATAAATATGAATACTAGAAAATTATTCATTAGATAATTAAAACGGAAACCCACACACTCATACCAAAATACGTCAACACGAATGTCATTGAACGTACTGCATGACTACATGGGCTTGGGCTCAGTTCGGGTCCAGTTCGGGCTTGGTTCGGTACAACCGGGTCGCTACGAAGTCAATAAATTTAATAATAAATAATTAACTATTTATAATGGCCATGCTATAACTTGGCCTGGTTTTCCTAGTTATGACACACTTATGGCTCGGCCATCCTTAGCATGGCTAATACACTAGTCTAGGCACGCCACTTGCACTATCAGTGCCACGATTTCTAGTCATATTGTACTCCATATTTAATCATGATTAAAAGTTATCTACCGTAATAATTAAATAATTAATTATTTATAAAAATCTAAAAATCACCATTTAATTAAAAATAAAAATAATAAAAAATATTAAAATATTCGGGAAGGGGAGCTACACAATCCCATTCATAGTTTTATTTTTCATTGGTTAGTTTGTGATTAATTCAGTTTCAAACTTTTAGAAAAACCTGTTTTCGAAATTGTGAAAATTCAGTAAAACTCATCTACACGACGTATTCCCGCCAATCAGGGCGACGTGGTCGCGAATCGAAGGCATCGAAAGGTGCGTAATGGTTTCGTGGTCGTGTGGGCTTTGACGGAATTCAAATTGGTCGCGTGGCGCGACGAATTTGATGCGTATCCGTCGAAATTCACCGTATCGGTCTCTGTACAAATTTCCCAATTACTTCGTGCACGGTCGTCAGATCGAGACGAAACTTGCGCCAACAGGAACGTCTCATTTTTTTGGTCCAGTATGCCAAGTTTGGTCTGATTCTGAGACTGTTGATAAAATCGCCGTTTCGCGGGCCCCACGGTCCGACTCAACGGGTGATTTTGTGCACGGCCCGCCGGAATCCAACTTTGGACATACGGTTGGGTTCGTATCGGAAAACTGAATCCGTAGACATATAATTTGACGACTTTAGAGACCATTGACTCTGGCACACTTTTCGGTGCAAAGCGGGTCCAACGGCGGACACCGTTTTTGCCCAAAATTACCGTTTTGCCCCTGTGTCCAGAATTTGAGTTAAGGACATGCAACCCTAGCTAATTTGACTATTCTGAGAATGTTGGTAACGTTTATTTCAGCTTTCGAAGACAGTTAGGATCATTAATGGCTGGAAATCCGACCGTTGGAATATCAACGTTTCGGAAGCGGTATACCGTCGGTATGGACCGGTATGCCGTCGGTATGCCGGTTTTGTAAACAAAAACTTTCTGTGAACAAAAACCGGTATACCATCGGTATACACCGGTATACCGTCGGTATGCCGTTTTCTACCAAAAATGATCCTGGGCTTATTTCTGCCCTAGCTTTCGATTTTGCCATCCATTTCTTGTGTTTACAATAATTCCTAAGACTCATTACAGACTCCAGATAAACTTAGGCAGGTGCAGGCTTCTTCAGAGTTTTGAAATGATGATGGCATGGCTTGGCTTCTTCCTTTGATAGGTGCTGGCTTTTTCCCTTGGCGGCAGCTGTCCAAAGATATCCAGTTTGCGAAAACTGAATACCTTTCGGGGGCTTCGCCCCCGAACCCCCGACGAGGGACGCTGCCCCCTCGACCCCCGTCCGCTGACCGGGCAGCGGAACCCCCGGTGCGTGGCTCTGGAGATGTCGTCGGGCGGTTCAGAGAAATCTTGTAGGATCCGTCGTCTTTGGCCCACCATGATTTCTTTATTGTATATGTCCACATTAATCTTGCTTATTGCTTTTCTGTATGTACATGTTAGACGAACAAAGTAATATACATGTAGCAAGAATGATAAGATAAAAGCACATTAGGACTATGCGAAGTTTAAGTATCAATGCTATAGTGATAGCATAAAAATTAGTGATATCATAATGTTAAACTTAATTGAATAACCATAATCAAAACATAGTTCTGATTTTGGTAGCTCAATTAAATTTAACATATATAAGCTCATATCACTAATATGTAAACCAATAGGCACATATCACCAAAGGTATAAGTATAAGTAGAAATGCTATAGCGATAGTATGAAGATTAGTGATAATGAAATGCTAAACTTAACATATTAACCATATTCAAAAACATGATACAATCATTGGGCTAACAATCTCCCCCTTTTTGATTATGGCAAATCGGTTAAGTTTAGTATAGACACAATAGATGCATGTATCACTAATATATACAAGACAAAAGCAATAACACTAAAAGCATACTACTTAGATTATTTATAAAAGCATACTTAAACTTACTTCTCCCCCTTTGATATGATCAAAAATAGGCTCACCCGTACTAAGAGATAAAATGAAATCAATCTCAAGCATAGAAATCAGAGCATGGGGAACCTATAGACAATCATGATCAAGATATACTAATGAAAACCAATGGGAGAAGTGTGTAAAGACAAGTGTATAAAACTACATGCCAAATGTAGAGTACTAAGTAGAAAATTGCTTGTCAAACACAATATGGTTGGTAAAACTAAAAGTATTTGAAAAACAAGAAATAAGTAGTTTACCAACTTGAAATCCAAGGAATAATCCAAAACACAATAGGATATGAAATATTGCTCCAGTTTGGAAGAGAACTATGAAATTAAGGATTTCTAACAAAAGCCATGAGGAATAGATAATTGCAACTAATAGATACCAATTGAGATATAAAATTGAATAAACTTGATACCACTTGAAAAGATGTAAACTTAAAACATTGATCAATGAAACCAATAATAATCATAATTGTCCACAAATAAATAGTGGAACAAAATAAAAGAATGATCAATGTAAAATATTGCAATTGATATAAAGTAATCTTATTATTTGCAAGATCTATATGCTTATCCAAGTTCATGCATTTGAACTCAATTACCTTATCATGCTATATGAATACCCTTTAGATAAACATGAAGGTAAAGGAGAAAAATACTTGAGAAGGAGAAATTCAGTCGACTTGAATGCTCCCCCTCAAAGTACTACCAAAGTAGATAAAAATTATGAATTTTGGATAAGTCCTCAACAAGGAAAGCCAAATCAATTAAGCATGAAAGAAAAGCCAAATCAACGAAAGCATAATATTCATCAAGATAAGATCTGAAAGTTAATAATAGCAAGATGACATATTTAACCCATATGAAAGAGAGAGATAAGATAATAAGGACAATCACATACACTCTCATAAACCCTTCAAAATAAAAGTATCATGACCTCAATCAATGAGATATGAAATAGAAGAAAATATGGGTCCATGATGAACTAGGTATACGACATATTAAAGGGTATAAATAAATAGAATCAATTGATTTGCTCCCCCTCAAAATATGTGTATCTAGTTCCAAAGCACTTATAGCATAAAATAGATAACTACAAGATCTAGGGGTAAATCAACTATGGATTTCACCCCCTTGATCGATGCATATAAGGCTACAATATCGTCAAAAGACGAATAATATCATCTTTAGTCAAGAAGAGATATTCAATAAATAGCCGGTAAAGATGAAAAATTAGAAGAATATTTCAATTAAGCATGTATAATCAAAAGATGGCATACATTAATCTATATAGAAGGATCTCATATTTAAATACGATAGATCAGTATATGTTATCCTTTGAGAAAATGTCATCATGAAAAAGAATAAAGTCAATTAAGAACAATCATGATGATAGACAGAATATAGCTCAAAAATAAAATAAAAATAAAACTCAAACTTCATGTCCATGATTATCTAATTAAGAAAGAATCAATCAATTTATTACTTTACATGGACTAGGTATGTTTTATCACATATGTACCCATCAACCGGGAAATATCCAAACTTTGCTACTTCTAAATGAAAGACCAATAAAGTTCAAATAGCAAAGACACTATGTGATAATCCATGAGTAGTCAAAGTAGAGTAGTAAATTAACTTGACATTTACAAAATTAGATAGTTTAGGACTACTCAATCATTAGGATCATTCATAAATTAAACAAATGAATAAATATGATCTAATGAATCTCATCAACAGAAAATCACAAATTCAAAAAAAAATCTCACAAATCACTAGAAAAATAAGGAAAAGAGTCATTCTCATTTAAATAATTACACGTTTAATCAAAAAGAGATGTAAATAATAATACGATAAAATCATGACTCAAAAGTGAGAGAAATTTAAGAGATACATGCTAATGACTAGTATGGAAGAAAGTTAAACAAGGAATCACAAACCTCTAAGGGAAAACAAGATCTAATAAAGAATTTGTAAAACTAGTTTTAGAGATCAAGCATATCACAAATCTTGTTTTTGTAAACTAGCATATCATATATAGATTGAGGTATAGGAATATAGCTAGATGTGTGAAGGTGAGCCAAAATTATATAGCTTAATAATATATCACAAATAAGCAAACTATATAATCCAAATAAGATTAATGAGGGAAGCCATTAACAAGATAAATGTGCTCATTAAATCTTAAGTCACTAACACCAAAAAAAAATACTTGCTCAAGCATAGAGTTCACAAAGAGGGCAATACATTTTGAATGAACAAAATGATTTATAGATTCTTTACTAAGCAAGGATAAGAGCAAGAAGATAGTCAAACAAAAATTAACTAGACTCTTATCAAAATATAGCCAAAGAGATATTCAAGAAAACACAATAAAGCAAATCTCTTTGCCAAGTAATGAGATTAATCCAAGATAATGAATTTATAGATCGATCTAGAGAATGCAAAATATTATAGCCATTATGCAATAAGTGTATTCTCTTAGAAATGAAAAATCTCAACACAAAAGCTCAAACCATAGTAGCTAAAGTCATGAGAAATATGATGTAACAATTACAGGTATTCTCATGTGCTACAAAAACATCATTGGGCAACAATAATTCAAAAAGAAGCATAAACTCAAGGAATGAGCAAAGAAAGATCATTAAGATCAAGAAAGCTAAATGCTAAAGATATCAAAAGTACATTTTTCAAAGAGTTTTCATAGTGCACCATAGTATATATATAGAAGATATCGATTTGAAAATGTGCACTAAAAACGGAGGTAAATATAAAAACAAGACAAAGCACAAAACCATGTGATTCTTAAAAGAACTTCCATAAATAATCAAGTGCAAGGCATAAACAAATATTCTCTCTCAACATCCTAACTTAAAGGTATAAAACAAATAAATATCAAAAGTTAGGAATCACTAATATATATGAAACTATATATATCACGAATAGGCATATATGAAAAGATCAAAAACCAATTAAGAACATGTATCCATAATGCCAACCAAAAAGTCAAGAAGATATCATCAAAAGAAGACTTTAAGGAAGAAGCTACTTGATTCAAGAAGAATAAATTTGGTCAAAGGAATCAATAGCTAAGGTATGAGATAAGCACAAGTTTGAAGATAAAAAGTATATTTAAATACTCTTCAAGTCAATATAAAACTTTAGCTTAACTCATATGCCCACATAAAGATATTTATACAAAAAATATATAAACATAAGAAATACATGATCTACATGTAAATAGAAATTTAATGAATATAGTCATGTATCCTTAATAAATATTTGAAAAACTATCACAAATTCAAAAGCATGTATAAATAAACTTCATTAGGCAAAGACATAATTGATTCTCAAGAAGATAATCAAGATAAAGTATGAGAATCAATAATGAATATATTATGTAAGCACAAGATTAAAATGGAAGTATAAGTGTATACTTGTCAAGTGATAAGAAGCTTGTGCTAAACATATATATTCACAAATACCGATTTAAAGTAAATGCTACATATTAAATACAAACCGGCAAGAAGTAACTATTTCAAAAACTTTTAATGACGGAGAGTTAAAATCATATTAACTCAAATCAAAATCAAGCTCCTATGGACTAGAGTGATATGCTTGCTTTATAAATAGAGATTAAGAAAAACGAGCATGCATATATAAATGTGTCACACTAATAGAAAATGAGTGATAAACTACATAATGTGAACTAATCATTTAAGCCGAGTAAACTAGTCATGCTAGATAAAAGAATTAATAAGAAAATTAACTAAGCATGCTAGAATTGTATCTCACATTGATTTATATAAAAGGCAACTAAAGAATATCAATATGAGCTAGTAGCAAGACATCAAGAGAAATATGCTAGATTCTTCAAATATAAACAATTTAAAGAGAAACGATTAGCATGTTACCAAAGTGGCTCTAGTGGCCACACTTGTGTTGGTGCAATTGCTTAGAAGATGACCTTTGAGCTTTGCAACCACCAACACGCTCCTCGGTGCTATGTTCCGATACAAGAAGCTTCACCTACAACATTTGATGAAGACTTTGGTATCCAAATAAACTTGGATCCACATTTATTAGCTTTAGGGACCCATATAGCACTTACTCTAGTATTGGTAGTGAAGGTCCTACGAATAGGGCATGTAAAGCTCATGTGTCCAATGCGAGAGCAATAGAAGCATCTAATGCTAGTCTGTGCACATGTATCAGAATGAGCATGGTTATGAACATGTGACATACTAGAATGATGAATGTCTCTAGAGTGAGCATGCATGGATTTGGTCTTAAGAATATCATGTTCTAATATCAAATCATCATGCATACAAGTAAGAGAATCAACTTTAACATTTAAAGCATTATTCTTTTTTTCAAATAAAACCATTCTAGAAATAAAATCATCATTTTGTTTCTTTAAAGAGTCAATAGAAGAATCATGCAAATAATTTAACTCATGAGTTTGCCTCTTAAGATCTTCTATTAATGAGGAAAGAGATTTGATTTTCAAAATTAAAGCCTCATTCAAACTCTTTAAAGAAACACATGATGAGTTTTGAGAGTCAAGTCTAGATAATAAATCATTGTTTTCATTTCTCAATAACTCATTAGCTTCTTCTAAATGAACAACCTTTTCAGAAAATTCTTCATTTGTAGAATGAAGGTTGTCAAGAATCTCTAAGGATTGTTTAGCCATGGCTTTCCACTTAGAGCATTTCTTGCATTTAGAAGAAACATGATTGTCTATGCTACTAGAAGTAAAACCCTCTTTATCGGAGGAGGAGTAGGAAGAATACGATGCCATAGAAAAAAAATAACAAGAATCTACTCTAAGGATGTTAAGCCTAACAATAGAGTCCTTGCTCTGATACCAATTATAGGAACCCTAGAGGGGGGTGAATAGGGTCAAGCTAACTAATCAAGCACTTAGCACAAGCTAATGGACAATTTAAAAATATAAGTGCAAGAGAAGAAGCAAAACAATACCGACACCCGATGTATCCTGGTATCCTCCCTAGAGGCAATCCAGTCCCGAAACTCTCTCCGGATTTAATCCACTATTTGAGCAAATAGTTACACACGAGTTTGGATCCGAAGAACTCGCCAACTTCTTACACGAGAGTTTGGATACGAAGACTCCCCAACTTCAACCGAGAGTTTGGATACGAAGACTCTCCAACTTCAACCGAGAGTTTGGATACGAAGACTCTCCAACTTCAACCTTTCACAATAGGTTTTGATCTCCTTACAATAAGATGAAGATCTTTCTTTTCAACTCAATAACTCTAACACAATTTGTGGATGGCAAATGAAAGCTTTGTAGAGTTGTTTGTGGATAGGCTTTGGTGGTTTAGAAATTTTTAGGCTCAAAGCATCAACCTTGAATGAAGGGGTTCAAGGCTATTTATAACCAAAGCATTGAAAAGAGCTCAAAGCAACTTTTCAGTCCACGAACCGGCATACCGCCGGTATGATCCGGTATACCGACGGTATACCGGTCTGGGATTGCAACGGCTAGAAATATAGCCGTTAGGATCATTAATGGATGGAAATCCGACCGTTGGAATATCAACGTTTCGGAAGCGGTATACCGTCGGTATGGACCGGTATGCCGTCGGTATGCCGGTTTTGTAAACAGAAACTTTCTGTGAACAAAAACTGGTATACCGTCGGTATACACCGGTATACCGTCGGTATGCCGCTTTCTACCAAAAATGATCCTGGGCTTATTTCTGCCCTAGCTTTCGATTTTGCCATCCATTTCTTGTATTTACAATAATTCCTAAGACTCATTACAGACTCCAGATAAACTTAGGCAGGTACAGGCTTCTTCAGAGTTTTGAAATGATGATGACATGGCTTGGCTTCTTCCTTTGATAGGTGCTGGCTTTTTTCCTTGGCGGCAGCTGTCCAAAGATATCCAGTTTGCGAAAACTGAATACCTTTCGGGGGCTTCGCCCCCGAACCCCCGACGAGGGGCGCTGCCCCCCTCGACCCCCGTCCGCTGACCGGGCAGCGGAACCCCCGGTACGTGGCTCCGGAGATGTCGTCGGGCGGTTCAGAGAAATCTTGTAGGATCCGTCGTCTTTGGCCCACCATGATTTCTTCATTACATATGTCCACATTGATCTTGCTTATTACTTTTCTGCATGTACATGTTAGACGAACAAAGCAATATACATGTAGCAAGAATGATAAGATAAAAGCACATTAGGACTATGCGAAGTTTAAGTATCAATTCTATAGTGATAGCATAAATATTAGTGATATCATAATGTTAAACTTAATTGAATAACCATAATCAAAACATAGTTCTGATTTTGGTAGCTCAATTAAATTTAACATATATAAGCTCATATCGCTAATATGTAAACCAATAGGCACATATCACCAAAGGTATAAGTATAAGTAGAAATGCTATAGCGATAATATGAAGATTAGTGATAATGAAATGCTAAACTTAACATATTAACCATATTCAAAAACATGATACAATCATTGGGCTAACACATTGTTGGTTCTCTGTGCAACCCCCAGGCAAGATACCTTGCCTTCCTCTACAGTTTATTTACATGCATATTTATATCTAGTTTTACTAGTTGGTTATTTATCTGTGATTTGTACATCATGCCTGCTAGTATGTATATAGCCTTGTTTATATTTAGCTTTGTAGTTCATATTGGATATACGTATATATAGTTCTTGTTTCTAGTTAACTTTGTAGTTCATATTGGATTGGTTTTCTCATGTATCATGATTGGGTTATGTCGTGTCATCACTTATACTTGGACTGAGTCGCATCGTGTCATAGGATGAATAAGTCATATCGGAACTGCTTTACCTGCTTGTCTTGAAATCTTGAAGCTAACCCGTGAGTCCACAGTAGGGACGAGGGTTAGTAGTTAAGCTAACCTGCGAGTCCACATTAGGGACGAGATTTAGTAGTTATTGGTCCACACCTGCGAGTTCACACTAGGGACGAGGGTGATGCTAGCCTGCGAGTCCACATTAGGGACGAGGGTTAGTAGTATATGGTTCATACCTGCGAGTCCACACTAGGGACGAGGGTGATGCTAGCCTGCGAGTCCACACTAGGGGCGAGGGCTAGTAGTTGTTCAAACCTGCGAGTCCACACTAGGGACGAGGGTTTGAGTATTCGATTGGTTATCCATTGACATCGTGATATCTTGTTCTCTTATTTTCTCCAGCAGTTCGTTTAGGCGTAGTGGTTCTTCCAGTCGTGTATAGTCGTGTTTTCGTGCGGATTGGTCTTTTCCTATTATTTTCCTGTATTTTCTTTATTGCATGATAAACTGATAGATAGGCATGTTTTTATGTATCTTGCTATGTCTCCTGAGGACCTGATGATCTCTTCAGGTTAGTTATTGCGTGGAGTTAGTTAGCATCTCGGGATGGCAGACGTGATGATACGCTTGCGGGATTCAGGTATCGTTATTGTGGTTATTATCCGCTCATGCTTTTCTTCATTATCATGAGATATCCTGTTTCTTGTTTCAGTTATAGACTCTTGTTATTTCCTTTAGAGTCTTATCGGACATTTATGCTAGTAGGCTGTAGACTACGACCCATAGTGTTCATTCATGTTTATTATCTTATTGTGAATTGAGATATAGTTTTGCCTTGCCTTGATTAGGCCTATTGCCATAGCCGTGACAGCGTTTACGTATTCGAGTCGGGCTGGAGTCCGCTTGATGCATAGCTGGCTTGCTCATGATCTCGCGTCTGAAAAGTGGGTGCGGGTCGTGACAAGCAGCTACTGTATTTATTTATTTTTTTGCCCTTAAAGATTATCCCATTAAACATGAAAATTAAATTCTTATTGGTAGATGTTGTAGCAACATTAACTGTAAAGAGAACAAAAATAAATAGACAAACTTGCTCTAATTAATAACCAAAGAGTAAAATATAGTCAAACAAATTCAAATAATGGTGAACCCTATCTCAAGATACCTAGTACATCATTAATATCAAGTCTTTGGACAGTGATATTAACTGCAAGTGGTACTCTTGGTGTAATGATCAAACGTTGACAATAAGTCATATCAAATAATAAGCCTATGTTTGGATCGGGTTATTATTCACATGTAAACCTTACAATTGTCACACATTTATCACCACAAGTATGTGTGCAATTCGGCCAAGTATTAATCTTCCTTTGGGCCGACTAATACCCGCATGAATATACACACACAAACATCCAACATCCCTCATAGACTATCTACGCAATAGAGGTCACTTTGGCGACATCTTGTTTCAATGGATCTATTTAGAATATTAGACGACTATTGTTAGTCACATAAGGCACCAAAAATTTGAATGTTGACTAAATTTTACAAAAACTGAATCATGTCCAAAATCCTTCTGCTTATTTAAATTAAATAAACATAAATCCTTATGTACTTGCATATTTAAAATATTATAACTCAAATAAGATAATCATAAGCGTGTGAATCTCCATTACTTAAAGCATGAATTTATCAATGGACTAAACTAAACATTATCAACATAATAAAATTCATGCTGAAAATATGCATCCAAAGGACAACAATAATATTTAGGACACGCTAACAATGCTCCAAACTGGACTCACAAAATTCATATTATTTTTCACATAACTTCGCACCCAAAAGTTCCAAAGAAGAAAGCATTACTTCACAAGGGCTTATTATAGACATAGTCCACAAGATCCAACTAATCTATAAGAGAAAATAGATCATTTGGATCAGCATCTACTATATAATTAAATAAATATGACAGTGGCTCAAATCCTGAATGAATATCCAATCAAAAAAAATATTATATATTGATTGCTCAAACCGAAAGTGTTCTCTGAATCCTAACATGAAAAAAAAATAGTTGTAAAAATTTGTGAACGGTATGTTGGTGATACTTCACCAAGAAGAACCACCTGCTAGATGCCATTGAAACTCTTAAAATAAATGAATTAGAATGCAATGAATATAAAAAATATAGCACAATGAATAAGGAAGAACCATATCATGTTGGGCTTTTCATTACAGGTTCTGATGCTTTTAAAAAATTGGTCGATATTCCACATTTGGAATAACAAAAGAAATATTGTCTGATCATGTCCGATCATGTGTAACAATAATATAGGAGAGGCATCCTCAAAAATCATACCAATATCCAGTAGTAAGAAATCAAATCTAGTTTTCCTACTTACTGGATCAAAAACGTCATTGGTATTAATAAACCCGACTTTAAATTTTGCCATGCCTGGACATTAGATTCTTACGTTTGACCATATATAACTGCAATATGATCGTTTTCGAGAGGCATCAATGTTTATACATAAAAATGTATATAAATGCTCGGTAGATCATAAAAAATTATTTAAACAACCAGAACTTTAAATTAAATCATATGAATGATCTAGGGTTCTTGAATAACAAAAGTTGATTCTGAAACTTCGATCTCATAAATCAAACAAGTAGGCTCTGATACCACTTGTTAGAAATTTTATTGTGCCCTGTCGATTCATGAGATGTTGTAGGAAATAATAATGCCTTGTTCTCATTGATGGGGACTGATTACAATATATATAGTGTCTACATGATTGGGCTTATGGACCATATGGGCCATATTTACATTAGTTACAAATATAATCTAACACCCCCCCTCAAGTTGGAGCATGCAAGTCACAAATGCCCAACTTGGAAAGGAAAGAATCAAACACATGCTTTCCAAGGGGCTTGGTGAAGATGTCAGCCAGTTGAGAAGAAGTAGGAACATGCGAGGCTATTACGGTGCCATCTCGAATAGCATCACGAACAAAATTCAAATCCACCTCAATATGCTTACTGCGCTCATGAAATACCGGGTTCTGAGTCAGGTGGAGGGCTGACTGACTGTCATAATACACCGACATGGCAGACTCCTGGCGAACGCCCAAACACACCAATAACTCCTTCAACCATTTCAACTCACAAACAAGCGCAGCAAGAGATCGGTATTCAGCTTCAGCGAAAAATCAGGAAACAGTTGATTGCTTCTTGGTCTTCCAAGAAATAGGAGACCCTCCCAGAAACACCAACCAGCCTGTAACAGAGCGGCGAGTCAAGGGACAACTGGCCCAGTCAGAATCACACCAACCAGAAAGACGGAGATCACAATCAGCTTTCAAAAGAATACCCTGTCCCGGTGCATATTTTAGATATCTAACAACTCTCAAAGCAGCATGCCAATGATCTTGTCGAGGCACAGGTAAGAATTGAGACAATATATGAACAGCATAGGCTAAGTCATGGCGAGTAAACGATAGATAAATTAACCTTCCAACCAGCCTCCAATAAGTCTCTGCATCCGCCAACTTTGGACTAGTCGATTCTGCCAGCTTGTGATTGGGCTCCATGGGAAAGCCAGCAGGTCGAGACCCCATCAAGCCGCATTCTGAAATGATGTCCAAAGCATACTTCCTTTGACACAAGGAAATTCCTTCTGCACTCCGAGCCACCTTTATGCCAATAAAGTACTTCAATACACCAAGGTCCTTCATGTGAAAGCAAGAACTAAGATACTTTTTGAAAGCATCTAAAGCACATGTGTTATTACCAGACACAATTATGTCATCCACATAGATCAAAACATGCAATACTACCTTCCCTTTAAAAAGAGAGAAAAGAGAATAATCGGAATGAGATTGAATAAATCCATAGGATATCAGAGAAGCAGCAAGCTTAGCAAACCAACAACGTGGTGCATATTTTAATCCATATAGGGACTTACGCAGGAGACAAACTTTGTTTTGTTCACTATGCGAAAAACCTGGCGGCACGTCATATACACTTCTTCTGTCAGATCTCCATGAAGAAAAGTATTGTGCACATCCATCTGGTGCAAAGTCCTACCTCTCACAGCCGCAACAGCCAAGAACGCCCAAACTGTAGGCATCTTAGCTACGGGGACAAATGTCTCTGAATAGTCGATCCCCTCAACCTGATGATTACCGAACACAACCAGCCGTGCCTTTAAGCGCTCAACACTGCCGTCGAATTTGTACTTTATTTTGTACACCCATCTACTTCCTAATGCTTTCTTTCCAGGAGGCAAATCGATAAGACTCCATGTTCCATTATCTTCCAGAGCCTGTATTTCAGTTTGCATAGCCGCGTGCCAGCCTGAATCTCGCGAGGCCTGGTGATATGAAGTAGGCTCAACACCTGCAGTGATAGCTGCAAGAAAATCTCTGTGTCCACCAGTAAATATGTCATAACTTAGAAATTGTGTCAGAGGATACGAAGTACCTGAGGAAGTGAAGGGAACAGATGAACTGTGGTGAAGGGGGGACTTTTACTTCGAACAGCATTCATCACAAAATCCTATAATCGTACTGGCTGTGATTTCTTTCTCATTCCTCTTCCCAATACTACCTCGTCGGGCACCTCTAGCAACACTGTATCCCCTGTATCATCAGTAGTATCCGCATCGCCCCTATCCTCCTGTCAATACTTCTACATTTACCTGTGCATCCTCGCCACTCGGTACCGAGCCATCAGCAACCACTCCGGCCTCAGCAACCGTAGCCGGCACCATCCCAAAAGCCTCTATATCGTCTCCTGGCACCTCAACAGATGTATGGCGTATCGCAGAAGATATCTCGCTAGCAGATCCACACCCAAAAAATTCTTTTTTATAAAAAGTAACATCACGGGACACAAAAAATTCACCAGTCTCCAAATCATACAGTTTCCATCCCTTTTTATCAAGTAGATATCCAACAAAGATACATTTTCTGCTCCTGCTAGCAAATTTATCATGTCGGAATTTTAAATCATACGCATAGCACAGATAACCAAAAATACGTAGATGATCATACGAAGGAGCCGAACCATATAAAACTTCATAAGGAGACTTAAAATGCAAGATACTATAAGGGGTTTTATTTATCAAATAACATGCACCCAGAACACATTCCTCCCAAAAATCTACGAAAAGAGAACCCTGAAATCTCAATGCCCTTGTTACATTTAAAATATGTCGATGTTTTCTTTCCACCCTTCCATTCTGTTGAGGTGTCCCAACACAGGATGTTTGGAACAATATACCTTGAGATGAAAAATAATCTTGTAAATAATTAAATTCAGTACCATTGTCACTCCGCACACGACGTATATCAGCCCCAAACTGACACTTCACCATAGCAATAAATTTAAGAAACATAGAATAAACAGCACACTTATCCGTCAATAAAATAACCCAAATAGCTCTAGAAAAATCATCCACCAAAGTCAAAAAATATCGTGCCCCATTAGATGACGGAACACGATATGGTCCCCACAGATCATAGTGTATAAGTTCAAAGCATCTAAAAGCACGACTACTACTATCAGGAAAAGCATCACGAGTCTGTTTAGCTTGATGACAAATATCACAAGCCTTATGAGAAAACACACTACTACCAGAGAGAAAAGGTAAATTCTGCATTACTTTATCTGAAGGATGCCCCAGTCTACTATGCCAAACCTCAGAATCACTCTCTCTGTATGCCAGGATCACCGAAGCCAAAGAAGTTGGAACCTCCCCCAAGAAGTAAAGTTCACCCCTTTGTTCACCTGCTCCAATCACCATCCTCGTACTTCGGTCCTGAACAAAACACAAATTAGGAGTAAATAACATATCACAATTTCTGGCACCAATCAATTGTGAGACAGAGATCAAGTTGCAAGTCATTGTCGGAACATAAAGAATATCCGTCAACACCAATAAAACAGTCAAAAATATTTTGCCTCTCAGAACAGCCTCAATAGTGCTTCCATCGGGCAAAATCATAAGACAGACAGGGCCCTCAAAGCAATCAACTAAACAGTCACGAGGACCTATCGCATAAAGAGTAGCCCCAGTATCGAATATCCAAGTGACAGAAGAATTCTTACCTATCAGACGATCAGAGTTTGAAGAACCAGGGTTGGAAGGATTGTCGTTACCCAGCAAGCTCATCAGTTTCTGCCATTATTCACCTGAGAGTGGTGAAGGATACCCTCCATGCATCACATCCGCCGAACTCCCAGCAAGACCAGTAGGGACACCATGACCAGCAGCGGCGACATGATGGACAACCCCTGTGCCACCAGCATCGCATCCTCCATCACATCTCTGCTGTGGTGCCGGGCCTCTGCCACCACCAGCACCACGTCCGCCCTCACGCCGAGGACGAGTCTTCCACCACTCTGGATAGCCAATCTTGACAAAGCAAGTTGCAACATCATGACCTATTTTCTTGCAATGAGTACAGATCATACCTAATTTGTTTCTAGAATCTGAGGTCTACTGTAAGAAGTAGTAGAAAGATGAGGTAAAGTCTTGATAGCCAGCGCCAACACCTCCTCAGTAGCGGATTGGACCTGTGATTTTTGCATATCCTTCTCCTCACGGACTGCCTGGTATGCCCGATCTAAACTTGGCTGAGGATCCTGAGCCAGAAGATTAGATCGGGTATGACCATACAACTTAGCATTCAACCCATACATGAAGTCCTGAAAGTGGTCTTCATCCCTCATAGCCTGTAGCTTTGCGGCAAGTTCACCACAGGAACAAGTAGGCAATGGGAAATAAGTAGCTTGTTCATCCCACAAAGACTGCATATTTCCAAAGTATGTTTCCACAAACATCGAAGCCGTTTGTTTGCACTCAGCCAAAGCCACCTTAATTTGTTGCTTCCGAATGCCATTGCTAACAACAAATCTTTTCTCCAACAAGTTCCACAATGGATAAACCTCCTCAAAGTACGACAAAGATTTCTTCAGAGACGGATCAATGGTATTAAGAACCCATTGAACCAATAGCGCTTGCATACACCTCCAATTAAATAATTTACTAGCATTATTAACAGGTTTGATTTCAGTACCTTCCAGAAAAATGATCTTTCACCTAGAGATCAGGGAGAGACGTATCGACGGAGACCACTCAGCATAGTTCAGTCCACGAAAAACAATAGGAGTAATGATATTTCCTGGTTGATCAGCAGAACTCAGAAAATATCGATCCTTCGAATTAAGATAATTTAGGTTGTGTGCACCGCCACCGCCAGTCGCGATAGAGTAGCTGGACGCAGCAGCATCAGCCATCGCGGATGTCGGGTGTACAAAATTTTGTACAACACCGATGGATCAGCCGAACAAGCGGCGAATAGACCGCGGATGTACGAGGTCGGCGACAAATCGGCCGCGGTCGGGACGACGGCAAATCGGCCGCTGGTGAACGGGGTCGGTGGTGGATGTCGGGTGTACAAAATTTTTTACAACCCCGACGGATCGGCCGAATAAGCGGTGAATCGGCCGCTAATGGACGGGGTCGGCGGCGAATCGGCCGCGGTCGGGGCGCCGGATCTGGCACGTAGGTGTCGGCGGCGAATCGGCCGCTGGTGAACAGATCCGGCACGGACGGGGAGTGCCGCGCTGTCAGGCACGGACGGGAAAGATTCGGCGCATAGTGTCGGCGGCCGGGGATGATCCGTGCATTCAGGCGCTGGACGGGGATGATCCGCTGGTGAACGGATCCGCGCGGTCAGGCGCTAGACGGGGATGATCCGGCGTGGATGGGGGTCAGGCGCGGATGGTGATCCGGCGCGGACGGGGAGTGCCGCGCGGTCAGGCGCGGACGGGGAAGATCCGGCGCGGACGGGGGTCGGGCGTCGGATCGTCGGATTGGAGAAGATGGCACGGACGGGGGTCGGGCGTCGGATCGTCGGATCGGCCGCAGAGAAGAGGGGTGGGAATATTTCGGCTAGGGTTTTTCTGGAGGCTCTGATACCATGTAGGAAATAATAATATCTTGTTCTTATTGATGGGGACTGATTACAATATATATAGTGTCTACATAATTGGGCTTATGGACCATATGGGTCATATTTATATTAGTTACAAATATAATCTAACATAAATTAAATTGCGAAAGCGTACCTGAATCCATTGCTAGACTTGATGGATCTTGAAGCGAACGTCTCTTTATTGGGTTCGATCTTCCAACTTGCTACGACCCTTAATGACAAAGAAGAATCTGAATCCTTTGTCCCTCTCTTTCTGTTGATGGGGATGCAGCAGAAAAAAAAAAAAGAAACCTCTCTTTTGGTGGCCGTATAAGTTGGGAACCATAACCCTAATGAATACATATATTTATATGTAGTAATATTTCTAATTTTTCCCCTCATCAAATTAGATTTATCTCCGGTATCTACACATTAATTCCATGACAATTATACCCTTAAGCCAATTTCCAAATAGACCACTTTAATTTGGCTTAATTATTTAGATAGCCCAAACACAATTAATTTTACATGTGTGGCCCCATAATTATTGAATAATTCCAACATGTTAGATAAGTGCAATGCTCTACTAGCAAGATGGAAATCCAAACAGTTGTCACAAGCTGATCGAACAGTGCTTATCAAAGCAACCCTAAGCTCCATTCCCGTCTACCTCATGTCGTATTACAAAATTCCAAAAACAATCACAAATCACCTCGAGAAGCAGCAACGCTCCTTCAGGTGGGGTCACGAAGCAATAGAGAGAAGGATCCACTTCCTAGCTTGGGATAAAATAGCGCGACCAAAGAATGAGGGAGGCCTGGGTATCAGAAAGCCCAACTGGGTTAATGAAGCTCTTATTGGCAAACTCTTATGGCGCCTAATAGAAAGCCCCCAACAGCTCTGGGCCAGACTACTCAAAGGAATTTATCTACACCACGCTTCCATTTGGACAGCGTCGAGATCAAGACGGAGCTCCCCCATATGGTCAAGCATCCTAGAAGTACGGCAGAAACTGATGAACGTACACTACAACAAAAATACCTTTTAATGACGGGTAAAATGTGTCATTAATTACAAACCATGACATTTTTTTCTCAGTCCAAGCGTTATGAAATTGGGTGTTATAAATGTTTTTAAAAGCGTTATAGATAATTCATCCAAAACCGTCATTAATAGGTTTAATTTCTGCTATGTTTTATTTTCAAAGTGTTATGGATAGTTATGAAAAACCGTTGTATATGGTCGTTGTATCACATTTATAACGCTCTATACTGCATGTTATACATTCCAAACGCTGCTCAATTCAATTCGAAAACAACCACTTTGAACCATATTCACAACAAAGCAATGTAATATAAACTACCATTCTCCATTTTATTGTCTCAAAATAGAGTATTTTAGCTACCATTCTACATTTCTCCATTTCATTATATACATCTTCTCAAAATATATAGAGTATCCAATATAGAGTACACTTTAGCTACAACAAAACTATCGACATCAAAAATCTCACAGATACTGTAGCGAAGAAGCACACATATAACGCTTCAACTTGGTCATATGAAGACTGTCCATAGCACATGTACGTATAGCAAAACCCTCACTTTTAGAGTCTGTCAATTATAGAGTCTGTAATTTATATTGAAAAATTGAGAGTATCGGAGTACTCTAATAAAAACTGAAATCGATAAATAAAGTAAAACATCTAGGCATGGCATAGTGGACGTAATCCCAAAATCAACGATGCAGGCATGCTAATGGAGATGTCATTCCCGAAATAGAAATACTCCCAACTAATATATACCCGCATGTGATTTATATCGAAAAGCTCCCAACAAAAACACCCACAGTACCAAGTTAAACCCATCATGCATAATAGATACCCAACCAACAATTTTAATCCAAATAGCAAAACATCTCCTACAGCAAAGAAATCTTTTCCAACCCAACATGTATAATAGGGAAAACCTAAACCAACATCCCACAATAAGTATAGGAAGGAGACCCCAAGCAACAATTTATACAAGAAACCCAAACCAACAATGCATGCATCACAAATAATTCCAACAGCAGCTACGTAACCCGAAACCGAAAATGATTCAACAGCAAATAAAGAACCGAACATGATCTAAAGATCATTCCCGCTTCACAAACAAAGACAATCGTAGGATCGTCAAGCCAAAATCGAACCCAACACGTATCAGTCGATCAAAACCTTTTTATGTAGGGATCGAGATCCAACAACATCATCGACAAACAAAATAAACCTAAAAACTGAAATCAATCCAGAGTTTAGAATTTATACCCCAGAATTTGGTGTCGGAATCCGAAGGGAGCCTTCGGACTCGGCTCGCAGGCACGCACAACGCCTCGCCGGGTCGCGGATACAACTGTGGAGAGGCTACATCATCGACACGAAGGTATTCTCACATCCGTGTCCAGTATCGACTCGTACAAACACGAGCGTATCTGCACCCAGAATGAACAACCCAACAGTACCAACATACAAACTATGACAACGACAAGAAACGAAATGAGATATATAAGATGTCTCAGATAAGGATCAATCATCACATGTTGTACTAGCGTGCCATAACACGTATAGGACACGTCCCGACACGGAGCCAGTGTATCCGATACGATCTGCAACACTTTGGTTTATTTGGTCGAACGACCAACACCAAGAATATCAGAGTACTCTAATAAAAACCAAAACCGACAAATAAAGTAAAACATCCAGGCATGGCATAGTGGACGTAGTCCCAAAATCAACGACGCATGCATGCTAATGGAAATGTCAATCCCGAAATAGAAATACTCCCAACTAATATATACCTTCATGTGATTTATATCGAACAGCTCCCAACAAAAATACCCACAGTACCAAGTTAAACCCATCATGCATAATAGATACCCAACCAACAATTTTAATCCAAATAGTAAAACATCTCCTACAGCAAAGAAATCTTTCCCAACCCAACATGTATAATAAGGAAAACCTAAACCAACATCCCACAGCAAGTATAGGAAGGAGAACACAAGAAACAATTTATACAGGAAACCCAAACCAACAATGCATGCATCACAAATAATTCCAACAGCAGCTAGGTAACCCGAAACCGAAAATGATCCAACAGCAAGTAAAGAACCGAACATGATCTAAAGATCATTACCGCTTCACAAACAAAGACAATCGTAGGATCGTTAAGCCAAAATCGAACCCAACACGTATCAGTCGATCGAAACCCTTTTTATGTAGGGGTCGAGATCCAACAACATCATCGACAAACAAAATAAACCCAAAAACTGAAATCAATCAAGAGTTTAGAATTTATACCCCAGAATTTGGTGTCGGAATTCGAAGGAAGCCTTCGGACTCGGCTCGCAGGCACGCACAGCGCCTCGTCGGTTCGCGGCTGCAACTGTGGAGAGGCTACATCATCGACACGAAGGTATCCTCACATCCGTGTCCAGTATCGACTCGTACAAACACGAGCGTATCTGCACCCAGAATGAACAACCCAACAGTACCAACATACAAACTACGACCAACGACAAAAAACGGAATGAGATATATAAGATGTCTCAGATAAGGATCAATCATCATCTGCTGTACTAGCAAGCCATAACACGTATAGGACACATCCCGACACGGAGCCAGTGTATCCGATACGATCTGCAATACTTTGGTTCATTTGGTCGAACGACCATCACCAAGAGTATCAGAGTACTCTAATAAAAACCGAAACCGACAAATAAAGTAAAACATCTAGGCATGGCATAGTGGACGTAGTCCCAAAATCAACGATGCAGGCATGCTAATGGAGATGTCATTCCCGAAATAGAAATACTCCCAACTAATATATACCCGCATGTGATTTATATCGAAAAGCTCCCAACAAAAATACCCACAGTACCAAGTTAAACCCATCATGCATAATAGATACCCAACCAACAATTTTAATCCAAATAGCAAAACATCTCCTACAGCAAAGAAATCTTTTCCAACCCAACATGTATAATAAAGAAAACCTAAACCAACATCCCACAGCAAGTATAGGAAGGAGAACCCAAGCAACAATTTATACAAGAAACCCAAACCAACAATACATGCATCACAAATAATTCCAACAACGGCTAGGTAACTCGAAACCGAAAATGAACCAACAGCAAGAAAAGAACCGAACATGATCTAAAGATCATTCGTGCTTCACAAACAAAGACAATCGTAGGATCGTCAAGCCAAAATCAAACCCAACACGTATCAGTCGATCGAAACCCTTTTTATATAGGGATCGAGATCCAACAACATCATCGACAAATAAAATAAACCCAGAAACTAAAATCAATCAAGAGTTTAGAATTTATACCCCATAATTTAGTTTCAGAATCCAAAGGAAGGCTTCGGACTCGGCTCGCAGGCACGCACAGCACCTCGCCGGGTCACGGCTGTGACTGTAGAGAGGCTTCGGACTCGGCTCCCCAAATGTAATTACACTCCCTTGAACAAGAACAAACAGAAAAAAAAAATCAAAGAACCCTTTTAGGAAAAAAAAATCCAAATCAAAAATTAAGAACCCTAATTTTTAGGGAAAAATTACACTCCCAACAAAATCTTTTTTAGGGAAAAAATCCAAATCAAAATCACTCACTTAATCAAGAGAAGTCAACGATGATACATCCCTTTTCGGATCATCGTCGACGTGGACGGAGACGTCGGGAAACCCTAAAATTAAGAACCCTAATTTTGGAGAGATGGATGCATGTATGGTTGTCAAAAATTAGGATATTTTTGAATTTATGGCATAAAATAAGCAATGATCGAGATTTTAGGACAAACCGGTGGTGAAGGCTACGCCGGGTGATAACCTTCCCTCTGCGGTGGAGTCTGTAACCGAGGGAGGCGAGGAACGGGCTGAGGGAAGTTAGGGAGCGGGGAGCGGGCTGAGGGGAGTTGGGGAGCGGGGAGTGGGCTGAGGGGAGTTAGGGAGCGGGAGGAGAAGGAGAAGGAGAAAGAGAGAGGGTTTAGAATTTTTTTTAAGTGCGGGAGAATTGCGGGGGAGTCGAGGTTTTGACTTAAATTTTTGTGCTTCTTTTATAACGCTCGTTTCACTGGAGCACTATCAATAACGTTTTTAATGTAAACCATCATAGATTCTAGTCTTGTTGAACATTGATGACACTTCCACATTAGCCGTCATGAAAACCACTTATCAAGCATCATTAATAGGTTTTTTTGTTGTAGTGAACAAACTATGCTAGATAATCCATCGCAGTTGGGTGGACATCTACAAAGAACCTTGGGTCCCGAACATCCCCGGCTTCAGAGTTGACATACAAGATCCACATGTTGACGGGCCAAAGCTAGTTAGACATCTGATGATACCTAATGAGAGACGGTGGAACGCCCCTCTAATTCAGTCCTTGTTCTCGCCTATGGAAGCCAAAGCCATCATGGATATCAACCTCTCGGATGGGGATCGATAGGCCAGACAACCTCATATGGACGGAATCGAAAACCGGTTCCTTCTCAGCCAAGTCTCTGTATGAATCAATTCGACGGCACACCGCTTGCAGCTCCAACACAACTCAAAGCCAACCTATTTGGCACAGACTCTGGAGCACGAATACTCTGGCCCCTAGAATCCGTATGTTTATCTGGCGGCTTCTTCACAAAGCGCTTCCTTTAAACACGTCCATCAATAGACGTATCCCATCCACCACTCGTATATGCCCTATGTGCATGCTCCAAGACGAAGATGACGACCACCTTTTCCTTCATTGCCACATAGCGAAAGCTGGATGGTTCGCAAGCCATATAGGACTGAGAGTTGAAAGTTACCACATGATCCACAAACTGAATACGGAATGGCTCAACAATCCGCAGGCATCGGAGGCATTTAGATTGAGAGCTACGTTCCTGTGGGCTTTATAGAAGGCGAGATGCGATTGTATATTCAGACATGAAACTCCCGAGGTCGAGAAAATAATCAACACAACAAACTGATTACTTCAAAGCCAGTCGGGGCGAGATATAGAGATTCTGGAGGCTACTCACGAGCTTCGCAATGAAATTATCGCATATGATAAGTGGTCCCTCTGTTGGCCGATGGCGTCAAGATTAATGTTGACGGTGCAACTTCGCCGGAAGCCATCGCGGTGGCAGTTGTCGCGAGAGATAATGAAGGAGCATTCATAGCAGGAAAAACTTGGCACTCGGGTCAACATCATGGCATCGAGAACAGCCTGTTGGCAGAGATTATAGCAATCCAACATGGGGTTATGCTGGCTAAGGAGATTGGGGTGAGCAAGGTCTGTGTTGAAAGTGATTCATTAACGGACGTTAGGATTTTCAGAGGCGAGCATGGACTGACTCCATGGAGGCTAACCGACACCGATAGTACCATCTGGTCTAAGATTGATCATATAAACTGCAAATTTGTATTCTCCTTCATTAGAAAAACAGGGAATATGGTTGCGCACACACTAGCCAATCATGTTATTTGTTCTGCAGTTTCCTTTGTGTTTTTTTACCACCCATGATTGTATTCGTAACCTCAATTCTGAAGAGGCTTTACGTGGTGGTTCACGTTTAGAACCATACCACTGAATAAATGATTTCATTACCTCAAAAAAAAAAAATTACCGATTCAATCCACGTGAATACCCATTTTTGTTTACCCATTAAAACTTGAATAATATTTACCATTCTATGGTTGTCACAAGTCAACCTAAAATTATTTTTATTTTTTTCATCTCGTAATAATAAATAATAATAATTTTTAGGTTGATATTTGACAACTTTGAATAAAATGGTGAACATTATTCAAATTTTGGTAGATTGAACAAAAATAGATATTTATTTTGTCCGAGTTCTCTAACCTAGTGGTATTAAAGCGGACATCCGGAGGGACCAACAAGATTCGAATCGTCCAAATATGTGTGTGTGCGTGAATTTTTAAAAAAAAAAAAAGACTGAATACACATTTTTCATGTTCAGAGGACCGAATCTACTTCAAAGGACCCTAATGTTAGGTCAGGACCGATTCAAGTAAAACCATGACAAGATTCTTTTGTTTAAAATGACACACCCCTAATATTATTAGAAAAAGCTACCACATGACATTTATTGCCTAAATCATTTTAATTTGAATCACAAAAGTGAGACAACATGGAGACAAATTAGAAAGAAAAAAAATAATTGCAAGACAAACAAGTACACCAGGAACAAAGCTAAGAAAAGAATGATTTAAATCGTTGATTAATGGCTTTGTGGGGGCCAAGTCAAGTCAGCCCATTTGTGCTGTCCTCTTTCTCTGTAACTTTATTGACTTTAGGGACCTAAATCATGGACAAATGTTGATTAGGAGGCTTAGCTCGAATATTCTAAGTCTTTGCAATGCATTGGAAGTTGCTCTAACTCCCTCAACCTCTCCTAATTGAATTATGGGCTTGATCCTTGATTAAAACCCTTGTTTTTAATAACTAGAGCTGGATGATGTTGTCGATGTTCTTTGACGATAATGGCACGAGATCTGTCAAGAGAGACAAATTTTGTTCCTTCTGTCACTAGTGTGTTTGAACTTGCGAACGTGTAGACGGACCTAAAAATTTAAAAAGAGAAGGATCAACTTTAAACATAAATAAATAATAATGACTTATTATTTCTGTGCTTGTCTTTTATTATCTCTGTTGATGTATATATAGTCTCAGCAAAAAAACAAAGAAAAAAAAAGAGGTAAGGTCAGTTTATCTCACTTGTGTTTTACTAACGAAACATCTCATACTGTCTTGTAAGTTTTGTTACATACTTACTAATGAAAAGTATTGGAATAGTGTTACCTTTTTTTTTCCCTAAGAATAAAAAGGTCATATAAATGATGGATTTGAAATATTCCTAGCACTTTTTTAGGCTTGTAAAAAAAAATATCCATGGGTTTCAATATATGTATATATAGGAGTAGAGATCTGGATTTTTGTTATTAAGTAGAAATTGTACTTATTGGATTTATTTTTTGGATGTAAGTACAACTAAATATATTTATTTGTTATTTTTTTTTCAAAGAAACTGCTTATATCATATACTAAAATAAAAAATGTATAATGTTCCTACCGTACTTTGTTGATTGGTAATTAGATCTTCATAATTATTAATTAGTTGATTGTGATAGTTAACAACTTACAATTTTGTACTAGTTTTTTTTTCCAAACTCTGATTATTATTTTTTATTCCGCCGATTTATTCTAAGCTTGTGGGCCCATAATGCCGTAACAATGTGGTAGACTTGGTCCACAGAAATAGCGATGCGTCGTGGGCCCACACGACAACACCGATTTCACTTGCTCATGTCAGGTATGGGCCTAGCGGGGCCCACTGCGAGCCTCCCTTCCTCGAAAAGGCAGCCCGTTCGTGCACCACGTCATATGCTGGGGGCCGACGGTGTGGGTGGGCCCAACTAAATTGGTTCAGCTAGCACTCCTTCTGCTGACGTGCCCAAAAATGAAATGACAGGACGGCCCACCGCCGAAAGGGACACTTGGGACTGGAGTGGGTGTAGAATGGTCATTGTGGTTATGTTTAGGTTATTTGTCAAAACGTGGCGGAAAGGGATGGGCCACCATAGGTAAGGGATAGGAAACTCCTCAAATGGCGCCAAAAATGGGAAATAATCAACGATTTCATTCCTCACGCCGAGGAATTTCACTCGATTTTTTTTTTCCCTTCTAGTAGTGTATACGTATCTGCTATTTGGCCGGCAAACGGTCAACAGCGTAGGTCCCATGCTAACAGAAGGAGTCAATAGGAGAGTGTCATGCAGACGGACGTACTGGCCCATCTGTAGACAAAAAAGTATTTTTGTATTGTATATTAACCAAAATTGTTAAAAAAGAATAGAAATTGTTATTGGCATTCTTAAAACTCATATATACTCTTCATTAATTTAGAATTTTCTATCAT
Source organism: Iris pallida (assembly GCA_029216955.1). Taxonomy (NCBI): domain Eukaryota; kingdom Viridiplantae; phylum Streptophyta; class Magnoliopsida; order Asparagales; family Iridaceae; genus Iris; species Iris pallida. Next base: position 12,544,831 of record JANAVB010007200.1, on the reverse strand, counting down.
TCAAATTTTAAATATCTTCTTGCATTACATTATTGACACTCCTAAAATGTCATTCTGAACTTCTCTTTCCATGCATGCACAAATTAATGTAAAATTTAATCAGAAATAGATTTAAAATTTAAATAATAGCAAATTAAAAATGAGTACAATATAACATTATAGAAATGTTAATAACAGCACCAAAAAAATAAGACTATATATTATTTTTTTAATAAAAATAGAAAAAAAAAAACATATGCAAGTTTGCAACTATGATGATAGAAGTTTTATGATATGGATTCGGTCTTTTCTTATTTGGAATCTATGTCCATGGTATATATGACAAATAATTTATATTAAGTCGAGTCCGAAATAAGAAATTTGAGGAATAACTTGTCCATGTGTTACTTTAGATTATGATATTATGCGTTGGTGTAAGAGTATTTTCTCCAAAAATAATTTAGGATATTAAATTGTAAAAAAAAAAAATAGGAAATTAAATTGAAAAGTTGAAATAGATGTGGGTATCAAGTTGCAAGTTACTCATTAAGAAAATTAAACAAACATCTGGTAACAATTATATTGCAAGAGAGACTACGCACACTATGGTTGTTAGATAATCTAGAAGGAAAGACAGGTAGGATTGGTAATTAGACTCAATTCGAATTGGTTTAACTTTGTTTGAAAGGGAATAATTGAAAGTAGTTTATTTTCTTTCTAGGATTGTACTTGTTTGGTTCAACTTTGATTCTCAATTTGCCAAAAAATATTTAGAATTGTTAAAAACTATGCCAAAGTCGTAGGGGTTGAACATTCGGTTAATTCGGTTCAAATCGAACCGAATAACCAAAAATTAAATTGGACCGAAAATCGAATAAGCAAAATCGAAACCGAATCGAATTGGTTCATAACCGAATCAAACCGAACCAAATTAAATTGGTTTGATTTCTACTTATTTGCGCTTTTTTTGTTAATATATTTAGTAACTATATATATATATTTTTTTGGAACCAGGTAAATTGTTTCTGGAATCACTCCCACTGGGATTCGAACTCCTGACCACTCGGGCCGCATGCATCTCTCTTAACCACTAGACTAGAGGTCATTTGCAACTATATATATATATATATATATATATATATATATATATATATATATATATATATATATTTTCGATTTTCGATTTTGGACCGAAACTGAATAAGAAAATTTAGTATTTTCAAAATCGAAACCGAATCGAATTTTTTTAAACCGAACCGAATTTCTTTTTCGGTTTGGTTCGGTTCGATTTTCGGTCCAAAACGAATAATGCTCACCCCTACAAAGTTTGTACTATTATGTTATTATTCGAACCAGTTGTTTGTAGATACTTGGATTTCTTTCATCTAAACCACACTTTGTGTTTTAAATGGGCTAAAACATGTCATCATGTATATGTATGACTCAAATGTCGGACTTATGTATGGATTGTGAAGGGTTCCAGTCCAACCAATTTTTTTTTCTTCATATAATACACCCTGGCCTAAATTACAGCTTATAGTCCAAACTTATTCCACTCTAATCCAATTAATTTAGTCCAACTATCCAATCCACATAGTAGTCCATCAAACAAAATTTTTATATAAAAAACAGCCAAAACGACTCGAATTCTTGGTTCCTCTCTTGAACTGATCCAAACTCGCATAAGAAGATAAGTACTAAACAAGGTTGGATTAAAATTGCCTGTCTTTGAAGTTGAAGCAAATTTAATTGTTACCATATTTATAAACTATATGAACTATCTCATTAAGTGCACTACTAATTTATAGTAGTACCCTCAACCGGTTTGTTGCAATTTGTAGTTGATTAACTTTCAATCATCCTCGTTTCTTCACTAGTTAAGCACATACATTCTAACTCTAATTATAGTTCGACGCACACATAATTTTGAAATGCGAAAAAAAAATATGATAATTTTCTATGGCCTAAATAGTTGTGGATCAAAAAAAAGTGTTACTTAGCTAGATAGCCACCCTAAGGAACAAAATCTTGCCTTAATCATAATAGAGCACGACAACTAGTTTTATCTTACTCATTACCAAAAAGCAACAAAAAGACTATTTACACAATTTTTTGTTTACACAATCTTTTGTCCAAGCTCCCTAGCCCAAGTGGTTAAGGGAGGGGGGGCTCACTTGGGGGAGGTCCCAAGTTCGAGCCATCCCGTGGACATGGAATGACTGGGTGGTCACGGGACGGTCACGGTCCCAAGCTGACGGCCTCAAGAAATGAACTGACGGCCTCAAAAAATGGATATAAAAAAAAAACAAAGAGACTATTTACACAATCTTTTGTGCAACATAAATATTCTAATATTAGAAAAAATCTCACTCAAAAATCTAATGTTTAAGCCAATTTTAGCTCTATGTATACCACACTACATATTTACTAGAAGCAACAATATCTAAGTAGAAATCCCCTTTTTTTTCCAAAGCATATTTTGTGTGAACGTTTTGAACTTTAGAAGAAAATCTTCACAAAAGAAGAAGACAAAAATAAAGTAGTTAGAAAGAAAGAGATATGTCACCTTTTTAAAAGCTATATCTCCCATTTTACACTACTTTTTCTTCTCCATAAACAATGATTCCCCATTTCCCAGTATCTCTACCTCCTTCAAAACTTTTGCTGAAAAGCCCCCTACATATTCTAGTATCCTACACAGGTCCCTAACTTAAAATCGAACGCCAGGATCTAAACCTCCCTGGGGTCCACAAAAATGGACGGCCCAGGAGGAGCCTTGGTCCAGTCACCAACCTCCCCGTCGCTGTACTCCTCGGCGAGCCGCTTCACGCACCACAAGTCCTCGGCGCACGATAGCCTCTTCCAGTGCGGGATCCCCGATCTCAGCGGCTCAGATGCCGCCACCTCGGCAGCGACCAGCCTGCACCCTCCGTCCCTGGCCATATTATGCGCGTGCCCGCACAGGGCCCTAACCAGATCCGGCGCCCGCTCCCCTTCGCCTCCGAACCCGTAAAGGAAGTAGAACCCGAACGGGTGGAAGAGGTCCGGGACCGAAGGGAGCTTCAGGAACGGAAAGATCCGATCCGCCAGGCGGGTCATCTTCGCGAACCTCTTCTTCCACGTGGCCACCCCTCGCAGCTCGAGCCTGAAGACTCGGTCGGAGTCCCAGACGCTGACGACCGCCCACGACTCCGGCGGGTCGGAGAGGAACTTGTCCGGTCCGGGCCAGACGTAGCCTGAGCCGCCGACGGCGAGGAAGGTGCCGAGGGAGAGCGGGTTCTTGAGGACCGCGTCGATGTCGCGCGGGAAGAACTCGACCGTGGAGAGCCGCCGGCGGTAGAGGAGCTCAGCGTCGCGGACGGGGAGGCGGAGGAGGGTGACGTGGCGGGAGGAGGCGGGGAGGCGGCGGTGGGAGTGGACCGGGTTGACGAGGATGGTCGGGGTGCGGAACTCGCGGTAGCCGCAGCGGGAGGTGAAGAGGCGGAGGGAGGCCTCGTTGTCCTTCTCGGTGGCCATGTAGGAGTACTCGGCGCCGTTGGCGCGGAACCACTCCTCCATCCTCGCCACCAGCTCGAGAGCGACCCCCATTCGGCGGTGGGCCGGCGCTACGCGGAGGCCGAGGACGTAGGCTAGCTTGGTGTAGATGGGGCAGGTGCCGCCGTCGACGCGGTGGGGCTTCTTGCCGCAGGTTGCGGTCTTTATGCACCCTCGGATAACGCCGATGATTAGCTTGGTTGGGTAGAGCGTTTCGGCAACCTACAAATTTTTTGTTTGTTTGTTTAATTTCAATACTTAGTTCAAGAAGTAACAAGTAAGCTGGAAGAATAGAGTAGTGATGGATGATAGTACTGACCAGCATGAGGAAGGAGGGAGAGTTACGGACGCGGCAGAGCGGGTCGCCGAGGTTGTGGGTGAAGAGGGAGGTCTTGCCGCTGGGGCCGACCTCGCAAGCGTGCTCGACTGCGTCTGCGGCGTGGGAGTCTTTCTCCGGATCGAAGACTCGTACGATGAAAGCTCGGGGTGGTGGTTGTTCTTCTGCCATGGCTTGCTTGCTTAGAAGAAGTGTTGTAAGAGTTCTTGTGCCAATGAAATGGAAGAGGAGGGAGGGGTTTGAATGTTATTTATAGTCACTCTCTAGAGAGAGAAGGAGAGAATTTAATGGCCCGCGATTCTCCAGTGGTATAGAGAGAGAGAATTGGCGGCTGCATCTGTGGCTGCGCCGTAATTCATGAACAGTAATCATTTGAGAACCAGTGGACATGCATGCACATCCATGCATGGAACAAACACATGCATATGATGCATCGCATGGTGGAGTTGTGCATGCAAGCTTGCGTGGCATCTCAGCTGTAAGGACCTCTCCCATGTTGTTTTTTGAATGAGTAATGCTACATGTACCTTCAAAATGTACCTGATTTATGTACCTCTGCCACATGGCACCGTCTTATTAACCCAAACAAATATGGGAGGAGTTTGGGAGAAAACATAAGCCAATGGAAGAGGGCCACGTGGCGGAGGAACATGAATGAGATACATTTTGGAGGTACATAAAGTATTTTTCTTTCTGAATTTGAGTTTTTGTTTCCATTGTACTTGAAATAATTTTTTTTTTATTGTAGATTGTAAGAGTTTTTATATATTATATATTTATTGAAAAAAATTATACTCTACAATGATTCTTTACTTCTATACAACAAATATATGATCAGTTTAATGAAGTGGAATCGAATATTAATGGACTAATTAGCGTTTGAACCCTGGATTTTATATCATATTAGTGTTTAGGCCTTGACTTGTCCGAATGAAAAGTTTGGACCCCGAATATTTTCGTTTTTCTTTTATTTCTTTCGATTGTGCCCTTTGAGGATGGCATCAGCTAGAGACTATAGTCTTTTTTAAAAAAAAATAGAGGAGCGTCAAAGGAGTTTGGCGTCCAGCTCCTAGGTGCCAAAAGAATTGGCACCCTACCAATCCCTCCGAGCGCCATCTCCTTTGGCTCCTAGTCCCATATGCCAACTACCACTACCAAAATAAGTCATATCAGCGACGTATTTAGCGACTCCGTGAAATTTCGTCGCTAATTTTTGGGGTTTTAGCGACGTTAATAAAAGACGTCGCTGTTTGTCGCCAACAACGACTAATAGCGACGTCTAGCGGCTACATTTTGTTAAATGGGGTAGTGCGTCGCAAGTTCGTCGGTACCCGTCGCTGATATGGCGACGTGTAGCGACGCATTTTAAGTTGCGTCGCCGTTTATTATATATCAGCGACGATTAGCGACGTCCTATAAGGACGTCGCTAATCGTTTCATATAGCCAGCGAGGGTTTCCTTTTCGATCATTCACAATTTTTTTCTCCCAAATTTTGGGCGCGCTCCTCCTCCGCGACGCTCCTCCGGCGATTTCCCTCCTCCGGCCTCCTCCTCCGCGGCGCTCCTCCGGCGATCTCCCTCCTCCGGCCTCCTCCTTCTCCTCCTCCTCCTTCCTCAGGTAGCTCCTCCTTCTCCTCCTCCTCCTTCCTCTGGTAGCTCCTCCCCAGTTTCTTCTCGTCTTCTAGCTCTCTCTCTCTCGCTTCTAGTTCGTGTCCACGAGAGCGTGGACTCGCTGCGGGGGACACGAGACTGACAGTGGACTCGCTGCGGGGGACACGAGAGCGTGGACTCGCTTCTAGTTCGTGTGACACCTATTTTGTTGGTTTGGACACGTCGTGTCCCACTGTGTGGACACGAGATTCACAGTGTGACACCTATATACTGAAAAATCTCATTTTTTTGGGCATATCAACTGTCAATTTGATGTTTTGCTTGGATTCGAATTCTAATTTAGGGTTCGAGCCCTATTTACTGATACTGGAAGTTTTTTTGGGCATTTTTAGGGTTTTGAAATGATGAATAAATTGACTAATAATTATTATCGAGCCCTATAAAATTTTAGCTATGTCACGAAGGATGGATACTAATCCTGTGAATGAGTTTTCTCCTAAGTATTCTCGACAGTTGAGTATGATTTAGCTCACTGACATTACTGAAATATGGAATAATTAGACTTTCTGTTCAGTACCCTTTGACTGAATTAAGTTGACCTGAATACCATATTTTAAATCCTAAATCTATGGTACGACTTCGTGATCAGGACATAGTCCCTGCAGCCATTCGACTGGCGAGGCAGAAACTATGTAGCCGTAGATAAAGTTGACTGTCCTCCGACCCTCATCCCTCGGCAATGATGATACGACAACCTATCACTATATCTTATATATATAGTAGTAGATGATGTCTTAGTATTACATTATGTGAGTTCATCTTGCTTCTGTTACATTCTTCAGATACTACATACGATAAGAACATATACTACACCATATGTACAGAACATAGATGATTCACACTAATGTATGCTAGAATAAATTTTAGGGTTGTGTTCTGAGCCATCCGTTCTGCTACTTGGCAAAAAATCAAATTTATTGTACTTTATCTGCTTTCGAAAATGTACTCAAATTACATGATGGTTTCTTTAGTTAGCTTGCTTATGTTACAATTATATTAGCTTGCTTACCAGATGGCACCCATGACCCGAGGAGCGACATGTCGTTTGAGGAAAACAGTGAATGCTGAGGTGGCTCCTCCTACAGTTAAGGAGGAAGTGGCACCGGTTGCTAGTGAGACCGGAAGTTCTATTCATCCAGCACCGGTAGCTAGTGAGACCGAGAGTTCTCTTCATGCAGTCCTTGCAAGGGATGACATCTCTCCTCGCGCCAAAAATCTCGCTTTTTCGAGGTAGTTGCGTGAACGTATCACTGAGCGTTTGCGTGAGCAGCGTGGTTCTCATTAGCTATTAGTACTTATTTGTATTGGACTATTTGTATTGGGTTGTTTTTGTATTAGACTATTTGTATTGGACTACATATATGAATTAGTACTATGTCAATCTTTGGATTGTATTGGTACTACGACCCTCATCCCTAGGCAATGATGATACGACAACCCAACCGGAGAGGATACTCTGCAGATCCATCTGAGTAGGACGTATACTCTGAGAGATCACCTTTACAAGAATGATATCAGTAGTGGGATTGAGTGTGTACGTCCTACTCAGATGGGTCTCTCACCGTTATTATTTTTCTGACAGCATGGTGGATGTGCTCCGTCAACAGATTATTGCTCCGAGCCAAAACTTTGCCCCGGAGCTCAAGTGGACATCCTTCGTGTAGAGCTCGAGTGAGAGGTTCCTGACAGCATGGTGGTCTCCTTTGTCAAAGTATACGTACTCCTTCTCATTCGACTCCTTCTCCGACGTTCAACGACGATTTTCGACGTTCAGCGACGATAATAACGTCGCTAACTGTGAGAAAATCCGTCGCTGATCGTCACTAAACGTCGGTACTGTAGCGACGTAGAAAAGTCGCAGAACGTCGCCATATGGCTCTCAAGCCAGGTCAGTATCGATGCATGTCAAGTCGCTTAACGTCGCTAGTATACGTCGGTAAATGATGATGTTTTACGTCGCTGGCAGTCGCTGAATTAGCGACGTAGCAGCGTCGCTAAAGCTCGTCGCAATAGCGACGTATTGCGACGTTTTCTTGTTTAGCGACTAGGTTAATCGCGACTACGTGCATACGTCGCTAAATATGTCGCTAATAGGAATTAGCGACGTATTTTTCCTATTTAGCGACGCATTGAGGCGTCGCTGATTTGACAGATTTTAGTAGTGTACTCCAATAGCGTCTTGTCCTCTTTTTTTTTTGCAAATTCTCCAAACTTCCTTCTCTTCTCTGCAAATTTTCTATACTTCTTCCCACTGTACGAAAATTCTGTTTATGGAATAATCACGATGCTTGTTTTTTTTCTTTTTTTCTTTCTGCTAATCCTACTATGTTCAGTAAATACTTTATAGAAAAAAATGTATACTAGGTTTGACTGCACAGTAATTTTAATGAAGTTCTATTGTTGCTTTCTTGAATTACATATAGGAAATGGCTTCTAATAATTTGAATTGTCATGACCTTAAGGTTATAGGATTTATGGATGCACATGTGGCTCATTTTTAGGTAAGTCTCAGATTTTGGTAATAGCAGCTTAATATTGAATATGGAATAATCTAGGTGTGTTGGGAGTTCAGTAGTGTAAAAGAGGAATTCAATGATCTAAAGTGTGCTGATAGCATCTAGTCATCCTAGAAAAGCAAGTTCGATGTGTAGAAGGTTCAAATATTAGTTTCTTCTTTTTCGTCACATCAAAATGATTACCATGTCTGTGTCGGACACCTACTAGACATTAGACACTCCAAAATATAATAGGACATGCCAGAATGGTGGTATCATATCTGTGTCGCGTGTCAATTTTGTGTTATAGTGTATTTGTATCCGTGCAACATAGCTGCACTGGCTTTTGAAGGAATTTATTTATATCTTATTTCCAAAAGAGACATATTATAAAACATAAAAGGAAGGTAGATGAGAAAGATTATGAAAGAAATAGAAGCTATTTACAAGCAGAAGAAAACAACAACTACTACAATAATAATTGTTGATGTCATCTTCGAGATTCTAAAGATGTCATAAACACTAATCTAAGAAGGGCATAATCAGAAGAAAGAAAAATAAATAAATAAGTCAAGGGTCCAAACTTTCCAATTGGACAAGTCAAGGCCTAAACACTAATCTGATATAAAATCTAGGGTCCAAATGCTAATTAGCCCAATATTAATTGGTATGGGAGGGAAAATTTCTAGAGGCCACGCTTGGTTCGCTGAATTAGAGACTTGGAAAAGAATAGTAATTCATTTCCTTTGTTTGGATGCCAAAGAAAATGAGGAGTAAGGGAATTTGATTCCCAAGAGGAGAGAATATAGGAAAAAAAATGATTTCTCCCACCAACCTAAGAATTCTTTCTTTTTTTTTCCGTCTGATTCACTTCCCCTCCCAACTTTTTTAGTTCTTTCAAACACTAGGAAAAAAATTTGAAGTTGCAATTTTTTAAAGTAAAAGAAATATTAAAGAATCAATTTTTTTCCCTTTTCTTGTGCCAAACAAGGCCTAAGAGTTTCTATAGGTAGAAACCAAACTCTCCATTTTACATTACTGTCATTTATGATAGATATTGAGATATAAATTATCATTGGAATGAATTTTTTTTACAGAAAATTGCATCATAAACATTAAACTTTCATAATATTGCGTATAAGACAAGTTTCATAACATTGCGAGCAAAGATCCAAAACGTAAAAAAAAGGCGTAAAATACATTTGTGAACTATACGTCCTAATTAGGAGCATTTTTTTTTTTTTCATTTTTTAAACCCATCTCAGCAGTTAAGTAGTTTGGTTAAGGGAATATTTAATCCTAGGTAAATATACGTCCTTTATTCGGACGTAGATATTTGCTAGCCTGATTAACTCATCAAGGAAAAGAAGGAGAAGTGAGTTAATGTTTTTCAAAATTTAGTTATCTTTATTATTACAGTTAATTTAAATAGTTTGTTTATAAGAGGATTTACCATCGTTTAGTTAGGATTAATATCCACTTAAAATCTTAAATTCTTTAGAAGCGGATTTACCATGGTTTAAGCGGATATTTAAATTTTGTGTTTTAAAAATTTAGTTATCTTTATTATGACCATACCTGCACAAATATATAACGTATATTTATTGTTGTTTAGTTAGGATTAAATATCTCCTTAACCAAATTTAACCGTTTTAGCGGATTTAAAAATAAAATAAAATAATTTACGCTCTTAAATACGGCATATATTTCAAAAATGAGTTATACATCCTTTTGGGGGCATATTGGATCTTTCCTCGTAAAATTATGAAATTTGTTGTCTTATATGCAATAAAAGTTTAATTCTTCTCATGCAATTTTCCTTTTTTAAAAAAAATTAAATTTCTGTAATAGAAATAGACAAATAAAAATCGTCGTTGGAAAGGGTTACTGATGAGTTGTGACTTCCTTGTGAGTTCCTATTCAACCTAGCCAAAAGTGGTGGGGGTGTGATTATAATCATAGGAGGAGGGGTGGACGTTTTAATTAGACGACACGGGCAATCATTGGCATCTCTCAATCTTCTGGAGTTGGGAGGAGAAATTAAGCCGTTCCTGGTTTTGACGGGTAGGGGGGTTGGATGTTGACAAGCGATGGAATGATCGTCAGTTCGGACTCGGTACGTCTTTGCATATAGATTCCAGTCCACTCGTTTTTTTTTTTCTTTTTTCCTTTTTGTAAGTATGACATATTTAGATCGGTTGATCCGTCTACTAATTATTGACCAGTGCTCTTCCAACTAATTATTGACCAGTGCTAATAAATAGTTACCAGTCAAGTCATGCTGATGAAGATGCTGTTCGAAGATGCTGATAAATAATATTTTATTATTATAATTTTGTTAGTTGAGTGATTTTCTATTGAAAACTTAATATTTTCATTAAGTAAGTTTGGTTGGATGTTTTTCTTTGTTAAATAAGATGATACCAATATTTCTAACGTACAAATATCCTATCTAAAAAATAATTATATAAACTTTAAATAAGTATGGTTGTATGTTTTTTGCTACATAAAATGATATATATATATATATATATATATATTATATTATATAGATATATATATATATAAATATATATATATATATATCTATCATTTATGTAGCATTTAGATAGATATATATAAACATTTTATGATATTATATATATATATTATATAATATATATATATATATTATATATAATATATATATAGATCATTTATATTATATATATATAAGATATATAGATATATAGATATATATATATATATATATATTATATATATATTATATATATATATACATAAAATATATCATTTTATATATACATAAAATGCATCATAAAATATATCATTTATATATATCATAAAATGATATCATAAAATATATCATTTTATATATACATAAAATTATATATTTAATATATACATAAAATGATATCATTTATGTATATATATATAAACATTTTATGTATATATATAGATATATATATAGAATATATTTATATATATATATTATAATATATATATATATATATATATATATATTATATAATATAATATATATCATTTATGTAGCAAAAAAAACATACAACCATACTTATTAAAAGTTATATAATTATTAATTTTAGATAGGATATTTTGTACGTTAGAAATATTGGTATCATCTTATTTAACAAAGAAAACATCCAACCAAACTTACTTAATGAAAATATTAAGTTTTCAATAGAAAATCACTCAACTAACAAAATTATAATAATAAAATATTATTATATATATATAATGTGTTGCACGCACATCATATGTGCCATGACACTAGTAGTTTATTATTAAAATGCATGTTGCCAATACCGATAACTATCGGTCCTTTATAGCTAATAAATTTACCGGTCAACTCATGCTGATGAGATGCTCCTCCAAGATGATGATAAATAATATTTCATTATTATAATTTTTGTCAGCTGAGTGATTTCCTATTGAAAAATTAATATTTTCGTTGAGTAAGTTTGGTTGGATGTTTTCTTTGTTAAATAAGATGATACCAATATTTCTAACATACAAAATATCCTATCTAAAATTAATAATTATATAAACTTTTAAATAAGTATGGTTGTATGTTTTTTTGCTACATAAAATGATATATATATATATATATATATATATATAATATATTATAATATATATAATGTGTTGCACGCACATCGTGTGTGCCATGACACTAGTAGTTTATTATTAAAATGCATGTTGCCAATACCGATAACTATCGGTCCTTTATAGCTAATAAATAGTTACCGGTCAAGTCATGCTGATGAAGATGCTCCTCCAAGATGATGATAAATAATATTTCATTATTATAATTTTGTCAGCTGAGTGATTTCCTATTGAAAATTTAATATTTTTCGTTGAGTTAGTTTGGTTGGATGTTTTCTTTGTTAAATAAGATGGCACCAACATTTCTAACATACAAAATATCCTATCGAAAATTAATAATTATAATAAAATTTTAAATAAGTATGGTTGTATGTTTTTATGCTACATAAAATGATATCTATATTTGTAAAATACGTTGCACACGCATCGTGTGTGCCATGACACTAGTCAATTTGTAAGAGTTTTTCCAAATAGATTCCCAAAATCCAGTATATGTTAGCCAAATTGCATTCTGTGTTTGATTGAGTTTTTTTTTTCATAGAAAATATTTTCATCACAATTTTTTAATAAATTGTAGTGTTTAATATCATATATTTTTCATGGAATTATTTTTCACAAATCAATCATTTTCTATATTTTTTTTTCTAAAATGGTGGAAAATAAAACTGATCCAGCCCATATAAAAATATCAATTTTCATAAAAAAAAATAACTATTTTTCATGGAAAATAACGACAATCAAATACCCAAATTAATTTCTTGAAATTTTCGATGGAATTTTTTCCTAGTAAAATAATTCTGTAGGCGGTGTTTGATTGGACTTTTTTTCATGAAAAATATTTCCGTCACAATTTTCACCAATTGTAGTGTTTGATAGCTTATATTTTCCATAGAATATTTTCCAAAAAACTATCATTTTTCATATTTTTTTTTTCTAAAATGGTGGAAATAAAACTTGTCCAAACCATAGAAAAATATCATTATCCATGAAAAATAACTATTTTCGTGAAAAATAATGACAATCAAACACCTAAATTAAATTTTTTATGATTTTTTTTTTTAAATTCCATGAAATTTTTTCTTAGGAAAATAATTCCAAATTTCTTTTCCACCTTGTAACCAACGCACCCTAAAATTAATTTATTTTTCACATATTTTTTACCTTGTAATCAAACGCACCATTAGTGCTATTAAATTTTAAACTCAATAGAAAATAGAGTTAAGTTCTTCTTCGTTTAAATTTGGTTTTTTCTTTAACCCAACCCGAGGAATAAGATAACTAATTTTAAATTATCATATTTTTTACTTTGACTTTTACACTAAGATTTCGTTTGGTTCACGGATTTAGGCCTCGTTTGGTTCGCGGAATGGAAGTGAAAGAAAATCAATTCCTTGTCATTTCTTTTGAGAAATTTTATTTTTTATTGATTTTCTTTTTCGATGTTTGAAAATGCTAAGGAATTTGGAAATGAAAGTGATTACTTCAATGTGGAAAAGTGATTCCTTACTTGGATGGATGGAATCACTTTCCTTCCTAATTTTTCTTCCATTGGAAATCACCTTCCTTTCCTCATCAATTCCTTTGGCGCCCAAATATAGAAAAGTAATCACTTTCCTTTTCCAACCCGGAGATTCCGCGAACCAAACGAGGCCTTAAGGAATCAAGAAAGGAAAGTTGTTCCTTTCCTTTGTTTGGTAGCCACAAACTTGGGAATCAATTTCATTATAAGGAAAAAAAATTGGTGGAAATATGGTTCCACTCAAGACCCATATGATTGATTTTCCTCCTCATTTTCCAACATTTATTACAAAAGTTATGACAAAAGTAACCATGTGTCATTGCTTATTTTACCATTAATATTATTTTTTATAATAATATTTTTATTTTAAAAGGTAAGGATATTATTGGAACATTGTTATATTTTGCTTTCCTTTCCTAGGTATCCTTGTTTTACCAAACAACGAAAATAAAATATGACAGGAATCCTACTTTTTCATTCCCATGGAAAATACAAGGAAATTCATTTCCTTTCCGTGAATCAAACAAGGCCTAAGGGTACGTTTGATTGCAAGGTGAAAAATATGTGGAAAAGAAATTAATTTTATGGAATTAATTTCCTAGATTTTTTTTTTATGGAATTTTAAAATTTTTGTATGGAAAACTTAATTTGGGTGTTTGATTGTCATTATTTTTACCAAAAAATAGTTTTTTTTTTTTTCCATAAAAATGATATTTTTCTATGGGTTGGATAAGTTTTATTTTTCACCACTTAAGAAAATATAGAAAATGATAGTTTTTTGGAAAATAATTCCATAAAAAATATAAACTATCAAACACTACAATTGGTGGAAATGATGAAAATATTTTCCATGGAAAAAAAGCCCAAACAAACACAGCTTAATTTTAATCATATTATTTCTACGAAATTTATATGTTTTAAATTGAGGGAAAAAAATTAGAATGTTGTTGCTAGGCTTTTACAAACATCAGTGTCATTTAGGGGTGCTACTTGGGCGGACAAAATCCGAACCCGATCGGATAAACTCGTTAATGGGTTGGGTTAGGGTTGAGGATACTCGGATTTGGGCTTGAATTCGGGTTAAAATATTTGAACCCGATCAAAAATCGGGTTGGGCTCGGGTTCATGCGTCGGGTTACCCGAAGAACCCGAAACCCTATATTTTATATATATATATATATATATATATATATATATATATATATATATATATATATATATATATATAAGCAAATGACCTCTAGCCTAGTGGTTAAGAGAGATGCATGCGGCCCGAGTGGTTCCAGAAACAACTCCTGACCACTCGGGCCGCATGCATCTCTCTTAACCACTAGGCTAGAGGTCATTTGCTTATATATATATATATATATATATATATATATATATATATATATATTTCTCCACCCAAATCCTTCAACTCTTTATTCTAAATCTTATAGTTTGTATTTTGTAATGATCAAGGCTTGATTGCTATTTGATTATATGTTTAATATTACTTATGTTTAAAATTATTTCAAATATTATATTAGAGCCCGATAAACCCGATGGACCCGACCCAACCCGAGTCCAACCCGATTCTCCGGACTTGGTCTTGGACTTCCTATGTTGAACCCGAGGTCGGGTTGGGCTTGGGCTCGGACTAGGCTTTTGATTCATCGGGTTAGGCTCGGGTTGACCTCAAGCCCGACCCAACCCGTCCGAGTTGCACCCCTAGTGTCATTGCTTCTTTGAGGAGAAGGAAAGAAAGAAAGGAAGGATAAAGGAACTGGCAAAAGAATGGGAGAAGAAAGAATTGGGTAGAAAATATGATTTTTTTTTTTGAGATTTTTTGACTTGTTCCCTATTTTGTTTACCACATTTTACAGTGTACTATATTATTTTGCAAAAATGTACAGTCCTTTCCACTTTGGAACAAAAATTGACGGTCAACTGTCTTGACCAAATTTTTTTGACCAAAATGTCCCTCTCACTTTCTTCTTCCTCTTTCCCCTCTTCTCCTCCCCCCTCTCCCCCCCCCCCCCCCCCCCCCCCCCCACCCCGCAAGCAGGATGCCACCGCCCTAACCCCGCTCCCCTTCCCTCTTCTCGCTGTGCGCTCGCCCCCTCCCCGCCTCCGTCGTCGCTGCTGCTGCTTGCTGCCGCCGGAGGAGGAGGAGGGGGCGGTGGTGGGGAGGGGGGGAGATGGTGGTTGGGGGGGGGGGGGGGGGGGGGGACGGAGGCGGAGGCTGTGGCGACTGGGGAGCGAAAGAGCAAAGAGGAAGAAGACATGGACATTTTGATCCCAAAAATAATGTTCTTGATGGTTTCCGTCCAAAGTGTGGAGATTATACATTTTTGCAAAATAATTGGGTGCATCAAGAATTATGGTAAACAAAGTGAAGGACAAGTCAAAAAGTCTCTTTTTTTTTTTTTAAAGGAGGAAAGGAGATGAAAATAGGGTTTCTTGAGTGAGAGAGATTTAGTTCAAGAGGGTTGTGAGATAAGAAGATTCTAATGCTACTTGGGGAGACATAGGATGAATACCGAAAAAAAAAAGTTAGATGAAGAATAACAATTGTTCTCATTGTTAAGAAAAATTGGTCAAAAAAATTAATTATGTTAAAACTAGTAAAACACTTTTGTATTCATTTAATTAGTTAAATTAATCAGAAAATTCAAATTTCTATTTTCTGTTGATTTGGAAGACCAATTATAAATTGATTTATTAAAAATACAATAAATTTAGAAGACTTAATGCATAGTCAGGGGCTAGTTGACAGTAATGTTTTAAAAATCGGATCGGACCGGCCGATTGAACCGGTCAACCCTGAAATACTAGTTTAATAGTGACCCATTATTTTATTTTTCCCAAAACTTCGACCACAAATCGGTCAATCATACCACCGAACTGTGTGATCAAGTTAGATTTTGAACCAATTTCACTCTGAATTTTGACTTTGTTTTCGACTTTAATTTGCATGCAGTCGAAGTTAATATATTTAGTTCTTGACTAATTATACTATGATAAACATGCAGAACCTGCAAGTATTGTAATGTAAGATTGTAAGTATATATAACCGGCTCAAACACAGGTTAATCCACTGATTGGATCGGTTTGACCCAATATCCAACAAGAACTAGAAATTCTAACTTAGGTGGACTATAATAGATTGGAGTGTAGACAAGCTCATATGAAAAAAATAAGCAAAATAGAAAAAATTGGATGAGCTGAAGTTCATCCTAGTCCAAGGGGGTGTAGACAAGCTCATATGAAAAAAATAAGCAAAATAGAAAAAATTGGATGAGCTGAAGTCCAAGGGGGTGGTTACGTGCTTGATATCTAAGTGTCTTGACTGGTCGTTCTCCGGTCCGATTTTTTAAATATTGATCGGCACGTAGGGGTATTCACAAGGATACAGTATTGGAAGAAGCTTATGGACCTAGTCTAGGAATCTTCAATCTTCTAACAGTTTTTTTTTTTTTTTTTTTTTTTAATGGGGGATTAAAACTGGGTAATAATTCTTCTTCTGTTCGTTCATTTCCTGATATCCAAAATTTTCTTTATGAGTTCCTCTTGTCATTTATTATTGAATATTCGATCGACAAAATAGACAGTCCTGGCCGAAGGTGTAAAAAGAATAATCCCTCCTCACCAAGGACAAAGGCAAGGGTCGCCAATCTCGTCTGCTGTTGATACAAATTTGGTCCCAATTATTTTTCCTTTTCCCCATCTTGCTATTGGTATCTCTAGCTAGAGTCTTGAGCAATTATACTTCTATGTTTCATGTTTGACTTGATTTTGACTTAAGTATATATCTAGAGTCTTGAGCAATTATTCTTCTATGTTTCATGTTTGACTTGATTTTGACTTAAGTATATATATATATATATATATATATATATATATATATATATATATATATATATATATATATATATATATATATATGTTAGTCCCGGGGCTTGATCAAAGATGAAAAACAGATGCAATCGAGATCTGAGATGTCACACAAAAACTTTGCAGTGATCAAACTCAAGATCTACGATGGTACAATAAATCAAATAGCCAAATTACAATCTGAAGAAGGGAAAAAGAGAAGAGAAGATCTCTCGTTCTTCCTTGCAAACGTGTTGCAATTGGGACAGAACGAGTTACAATAAAACTAGAGAGAGATGAGAAGAAGAACAATGCTGGGGTGTCAAAACACCGTTGCTCAAAGCAAAATTCGTCCCATACGATCTGCTTCCAGGAACCAGCAAGTTGAAGAACTTGTGGAACGCTCGAAGTCACCTCTGTTCAGACTCCTCGGATGGACTTGCAATGGCGGCAGCAACTCTCTCTTTCTTTCTCCTTTTCTTACTTGTAATTTTCGTTGTCACCACAAAGGAGGCCAGAAGAGAGTATTTATAGAGAGAGGGTGGAAACCCTAGCCGCCTCTTCAGTTATGGAAAGATTGAATCAAATCCCAAAAGATAGCAACGAGATTTAATTCAAATCCCACGAAATTAATTCAAATCCCACAAAGATAGGATCTGAATTAATTCAAATCCCACAAAGATAGGATCTGATTTAATCGCATTGATTCAGCCTTTCCATAACTGATTTGTAATCTGCACAGTCAGCGGATCCCTCCATGCGGCAGCAGCAGCAGCCTGGCGGCATGAGCCTAATGGCCGCATGGACCGCATGAGCCGCATGGACCGCATGGACCGCATGGGCCGCATGGACCGCATGGGCCGCATGGACCGCATGGACCGCATGAGCCGCATGAGCCGCATGTGCCGCATGAGCCGCATGGCCGCATGACCGCATGTGCCGTATGTGCCGCATGAGCCGCATGAGGTCGCATATGAGCCGCATGGCCGCATATGAGCCGCATAAAGACCGCATGACTGCTGACGTGCTAAGTGCAAAGTGCGCCAACAAAATGTCACATTACGCCTCATGAGCCCATGAGCCCGAGTCCGAGTCCGAGTCGCTAAGCCCCTTTGGGGCTTAGCTCCAAATGGAATTAATCCAAGAGAATGACAAAAGCATTAATGCTTAATCCTTGGGGCCTTATTCTTACCTCCTTGTAAAATCACCCACATGGTTCCCTCCTTAGGGTCACCACCCCATGTGCATCTCTCAACAACACACCCAAGTATATATGTTGAGATAACTTATGGTACATTTCCGATGTGGGACTAAAATTTACAAGGCATGTTGAGAGCAAGCTCTCTCCATGTAAAGAAAGCACCAACAATCCCCCACATATCACAACATATATATGTGTCCAGGGTTGAGCGTTCCCCACAGTAACTGTCCATTTTGCATTAGGATAGATGTCGCTGACGACTTGAATCTTTTCGCATGGGTTAAATAACAATGTGATACAAGAATGTACTACGCCTTGAATTCTGCACCACAATTGTAATTCTCCCCACTCACAAAGTGTAGTTACGTGTGCTTCTGGCTGCACTTTAAAGGCCCTGTGCCAGCCTGGTTTCAGTGTATAATTTTGGGCGTCTACAAGTTTACCCCTCAAGAGAAGGCCTATCTCTTTCCATACACTATAGGTGAGTTCTTTATTAAAGAGTTATGGCATGAAGCCTTGCGCTTCCTTGCGGTGCTACACCGCTATGACATGGCCTGAAGCCGAGGCATTACCCCTACCTGGGAACCTCATCGTAGTGTCATACTACTGTAGCATGAGGTCACAAGCCTCTTTGTAGTGCCAAACTACCCAGCATGAAGCCTAAGGCTTTCTTGCGGTGTTACGCCGCAACGACATGGCTTGCAATGCCGAGGCTTTACCCCTACCTGGGTACCTCATCGTGGTGTCGTGCCACTGTAACATGGGGCCATCCTCCCCTTTGTAGTGCTGTCTACAACTCTTTAATTACGTCATACAGCATTAGGCTACCTGCCTATTTGCGGTACTACGCCGCTGTGACTTGGCTTGCAAAGCCGAGGCATTACCCCTACCTGGGAACCTCATGGTGGAGTCACCCCACAATAGCATGGAGTTTCACTCCTTGTAGTGCTGCTCTACCGTGCTTCCTGTAAAGCACACCAGGCATTCACTCTGCCTGAGAACTCATTAAGGCGTTTAAGCCAACCTTCCACAGGATCAGTTTTTTCTGCAGAAAAAATACATAGTAGACAACAGTGGTTATGGGTCCGTATCCCTTTCATGTTCCAAAGAACAAGTATCCACTGCTACCTGATAGTTTCCCAGTCAGTGATCCTTCTTTGAACCAAAAGTTAGATGCCTAGTAGATTTCTCTTTGAACTAATAGCATAAAACTTTATGGTAGGATTACAAAGACACACTATCAGAATGCCTTCAAGCCCATTTTACAAGCTGTGTCATCGACCAACTGGCGCTTGAGGCCTTTCGTGAACGGATCTGCCAGGTTCTCCTGACTCCGAACATCAATCACTGCAATTACACCTCTTTTGATAAGATCGTGTACTGCCCTGTGCTTCAACCGCACAGTCCTCTTCTTCCCGTTGAAGAGGTCATTTGATGCCACTGCCGCAGTCGCCTGTGTCACGACCCGCACCCTAGAGTAAGGGCACGAGAAGTGGGTACGTCCAGCCTACGCCGCAGTGTCGGCGGTAGAACGCTGTCCTAGGTCAATCATCTAACAATATAAAGGTACCTGTACAGTTTATACTCTCCGAATGGAGGTAACATCACAACATGCTGTCTCAATCACATCTAAGGTAGAAGAATGAAGAACAGATAGATAGATAGTAACTCAAAGAGAACCATAGCATAGGTGAAAAAGTCTAAGTGTCTAGTACAACATAATATCCAGAATGCCAACTCATAATACAACAAGTCTAAGAGTCTATATACCTCAACATCTCAAAATACAACTCAGATGTGAGACAAAAAGATAATACCGAAAGACTGTCTAGCTAAACTAGCCTAGACTACTGGGGCAACATCCTCAGCTGCAGGTGGATCCTGCTGAGGGTCCACAACATAAGTGTCATCTAGTCCTGCTCCATAATATGTAGTCACCAGGGCCTCATCCTCATCCTCTGTAATATTTTCAACAGGTCCAATCAGGACAGGAACGAGCACAATACATCTCACGCAGTTCATATCAGGTTAGAAAATACGATACAGGCAATAGAGTAAGATACATGAACTGCTGAAAGAAAATATACGCTGTAAAAAAAGATAGCTGTAATGAAATATCTACTGTATATAGAGAACTGTAAGTGACTAGTGATGTAGAGCACAAGATAGGCATGTGAATGGCTAGAATTTGTACATGATTACACTACTGAGTTTGCACATGATTACACTACTTTGGAATTATTCACATGTCCACTTCTACTCCCCCGTTACCCCAATCAATACACAAGGATCTATACAAGTTACGTTATTGTACATGATATCACATGGGGCCCATGAAAGGGTGCATATGATAGTATACATGAGGGCTCAGTAAACATGAGAGTACATGATCACATGAGTGCACATGAATAATGGAAGCATAGGAGTACATGATGATAGTGAAACACACATAACATGAAGTACCCGATGCTCTCGAGGGGGATAACATCTCATGTAAAGATCCATATAGTACCAATCCGTGTTACCAACGTGACAGCATCAAGTAAAGTAATCTAGAGCGAGAAGTAAAGCCTGAACAAGTATGAAACGGTCAGAGAATGTACTCGCCTGATAACTGAATGTCTGAAGAGGATATACTGTCTGAGGAGAGGTGTATGGCTCCTAATCAGAGCAATACAAGTCACAATGTATCCACAATGGTAAAAATAAAGTGTACAATGCATACTACATGATTCTAGGTCAATCTGGTCAAAAGTCAACTCTGGGTCAACTCTAATAGTCAAACTAGGTCACAGGAAGTCATACTAGATCACAGGGAATCAAACTAAGTCAAATAGAGTCAAACAAGGTCAAACAAGTCAAATACTAGTCAACATGATCAATCTGGGTCAAGTCTAGGTCAAACTTAGACCAACTAAGGTATTGGTCAAATAAAGACCAGTCAGTAAGGTAATTAGGTCAAACAAAGACCAGTCAATAAGGTAATTGGGTCAAACATGGTCAGACTAGTTAAACTAGTCATTTTTAGGTTAACCCTAGTCAATTCTAGGTTAACTAGGTCAAATTTGACCTAAGGTTGACTTTGGTCAACCCTTAGTCAACAAGGGTCAACAAGTTGGGTTTTGGGCCATTAGGGTTAGTTGGGTTAGCCTCAAAGCCATAGGCTAGTCATAGGTTTCCATATAACCTATACTTTAGCAAGTTATACATATTATATATATATATATATATATATATATATATATATATATATATATATATATATATATATATAAAGACACAATATATCTAATACCAAAATGTATATATCCTATATATATATACATATATATATGCAAAACTTATATATATATATATATATATATATATATATATATATATATATATATATATATATATATATATATATATATATATATATATATATACACTTACCACATAAACACATAGGCCTATAGCCTATGTAATACCCATATACCCTAGGTATCTATATATAGATACAATATATATAATTCTAATACAATATATATATATATATATATATCAATATATATATACATATTTATATATATATAAACTTATATACATTACATATATATATAGAGAGACATAGGGACATAGAGTGAGAGAGAGAGAGTGAATGAGAGAGAAGAGGACAGTGAGAGAGAGAGAGACAGAACACAAATGGGGGGGGGGGGGCTGTTCTCAGATTCCTGAGAACAGGAATCACAGCCCCCAACACATAACAAAATACACACACACACCCTACACAAATACATACATGTATATACACATGTATATACATGTATACTACCCAAAAACTCACCCACACACTCACATACATATATACATATGTATACAATACTGAAATATACATATACATGTATAAATCATAATAAAAATCAAATCAAAACTCATTTCTAAAAACTGGGAATTTATCCAGACTCTGGAAATATGACACTGTGTACAGAGAAAATAGGTAAACCCAAATTGACGACCCAACCCTAGCTAATACCCAAGACTAAGGGTTGGTAAACCTAACCCCACATACATACGTGTCGTGTGTGTCGATGGGATTCCACCACGACACGACACGGCGTGTCAAAATACTTAAAAACCCAATCGGGTAAGACAGTGCACACACACAAAATACAGTGTTGTGCACAAGTGCAACTAGCTCTAGGACACGACACACACGACCTCGTGTCTCGTGGTCGTGTCCCTAGGTTCGCCTAGGGTCAGGCTAGGTGTCAGTGTGTCTGTATGGTGTCCACGTGTCGCCGTGTCCAAATGGGAAGCCCGTATCAGAGCCCAATTTCCACGTGTGTGCTGTCAGTGAGTGACCAGTGCAGAGGCGATTTCGTGTCCGATACGACACGAGAAGTTGTGAGACTCGAGGGGGGGCTTGTCAGAGGGTGCCCCCACCTCTGTGCCAAGTGGCACGTGTCCACGTGTCACGTGCAGCGAGCACGAGATGTGCAGCAGCAGGGGAGCCGCGCGCACTGTCGTGCTGCGTCGTGCACGCGTGTCGACCAGTCTAGGGCCACGTGTGTGCAACCTATGGTGTCGTGGTCGTGTCCTAGGATAGGTGGGGTGTCAGGGCATGTGTCCAAGTTCCTGTATCATGTCCACGACACGTGTGGACACGACAGTAAGTGTCTAACAGTAGGGTTTTTCAGTGTCACAGTGTGGTTTAACAGTGTGTTCGTGTCCTGTTTTGGACACGGACACAACTCGAAGTGTGCTCAGAGTTATGGTTCTATGATCTACACCTATAGGGCTAAAAGCTTGTTCAAAAAGTTTTCGAAAATAATAACATTTAATTCACAGAGGCAATACATCAAACACTTGCATAAAACCCTAGATACGTGTCCGATACGGACACCAAACCAACTCAAAATCCTACCAAACTTGACACACAGTTCAGGTAGTCCTATATGAATGCAATTATGAAGAAAAAAAAAGGATTTTAACTAAGTTTGAGAGTATTTACCTATTGGTGCAATCCAATGAAAATCAAAGGAGAGGGGGGGTGTGTATCCTTCAACTTTGTGATGCCAAAAGCCTCCAAATCCTCAATAGCAGGCCCTAACTAGTACCCTCTAGTGTAGGGGAATCCAATGCAAGAAACTAGAGGTGATTTGGATCAAAATTGATCAAGTTGTGGTCTTGTGTAGGAAATGGATTTTCTAGGTATAAAATTCATGTAAATTTATCATGAATGAAATTAATGGGATTATATAGGAAGGGGGGTAGTGTAGGGGGGTGCCCTTGGCTGCCATGGAGGTAGGGGAGGGTGTCCTACCACTTGCAAACTTAGCCCCTAAGTCTTTGACTAAGGGGTTAGATATTTAGGTTCTAAATATCTAAAAAAAGTAAGATATCTAGATATTTATGAAACCTAGATATTTCTAACATAAGCTAACATCTAACATTAGTCTCCTAGGTTAGTGGCTAATCTCTAAATTAGTGCTAAACTAGGTTAGGAGCTAACATGACACTAATCAATAATTAAGTAATAATAAAAACACATAAATCCAAATAATTCCAAATAAATCCTAGAAAATTACCAAAATACCCTTTAGGCTAAAAAGCCCTAATTTGAAGTTCTAAACCTATGGCTAGGCTCACATGATCAAGGTTAGTCTCTAAGTTATGAAAAACTAGGGTTTACACTAAGGTTTTGCTAGCAAGTCACAAAGTCATAAGTCATGACTTTAGAAATGGTTTAACTTAACTAAAATCACCAGAAAATCATACCATGACTAAAATACCATTAATAAATAATAAAAATAATAATTTTTCAAAAATACCCTAATTTCAGAAAACTGGGTGTTACAAGTCTACCCACCTTAAAATAATTTCGTCCTCGAAATTTAGATGGTCGTACTCCTCCTAGGTCAAACCTCCAACAATCAAGGACGAAGCCACTACCTAGGCAACATACAAGGTCAACAAGCAAAATATGGGTAGTAGACCTATACTGGGTCATGTCCAAAAATTGGCTGACAGTTTTAGGTCATAAGGTGTCCTCAATTCAAATCGAAATCAAGTAACTCCATGGGGTAAATCAGGATGGAGCCTCGGGTCAAGAAGATCGTACTAAGCAAATGAAGCACACGATGGTATGCCTGAGTGGGATACTAAGGTCATAGGTGTAGAGTGTCATGTCTAGGTTATGTATGCGAAGTCAGTTTTGAGAAAACAACTAGTCTTGTGCTC
Source organism: Iris pallida (assembly GCA_029216955.1). Taxonomy (NCBI): domain Eukaryota; kingdom Viridiplantae; phylum Streptophyta; class Magnoliopsida; order Asparagales; family Iridaceae; genus Iris; species Iris pallida. The sequence continues at coordinate 12,520,391 of JANAVB010007200.1, read as the reverse complement.
CAAATTTTAAAGTCACGGTAATGTACCTACGATGATCATAATTTAGAGTGGGAAAGGTCTATGGTCTAAATTGAACCAAAAATTGTGATGAAACAGTGGTACCAGGGGGACAGGTTAAATGGAACAGTCTGTGGTCTCATCTAGGTGCACTAGTCATTCTAGATCAATACTGTCCTATGGTATCAAAACGTACAAACAATCTAAGGTAATTGGGAAGGTAAGGGAAACAACAATCATCAAGGCTGTAGGGCCGTCTACCATCCTATATGAAAATTGGTCATTTAACAAGTAATTGAGAAATTATTAAAGTTATCCTTCCATAAAAAGAAAATTGAAAATTTAGGTACAACAATCACAAATAGATTTTAGTCTTGACACGATCTAAGTTGATCAATTTCAGGAAAAATAGAGATTTGGGCAAGATGGGAAATCAATGAAATTAAGTATGAGCACGAGCATCCAATGATGAAGATCCAGGTCATGATAAATTTAATTCAACTGGATATGAATACGAGGTTCATAGGCGATTAAAATAATTCCAAGGAGAATTGTCAAGGCTGTTGCGGACAAGATTCCAGGGCAAGTTTAACTGTGTCTCCATCCACGTAGATTAATATATGAAAAAGCGAACCAAAACGCAATAGGTTGATCAGACCATCATGCGCCGGTTCTGATTAGATAATATGTTAGTGGGTGTACACCCAATAAAATATATCATGACCAAGCTCGAAAAGGATAAGCTTGTAAAACCAAGGATAAATTTATAGCATAAGATATAAGTAAGGGTGGAAATGATAAAAGAGATACATAGTCCAAGATCCTTAACCAATCGGGTTAAGCATTCAAGGTAAGGTACAAGGTTAAGTATTTGAGGGTTCAAACAGAACACCATCACATGCCAGGTCGAAAGAATTGAGCCAAGGTGGATCTCTAATTGAAATAAGAATTAATTTAGTATCATGGTAGAGGTTATAGTTTAGCCATTTGACCAGAAAATCATATCAAGATAATGGAGTACAAGGAGACGGGTTTTTGTAGGACATAGAATACCTACATGAAGGTAGGCTAGTCTAGGTCTTACATGTGAAGTTTGTTGGAAGGTAACAGCTAGTATTATACTCTGAATACCTAAGTCACGGTAAAGGACGTCCAATGATCTAGAATAGAAAGTGGGAGTTCAAGACGTGATAATTGATGCAAAAATTGAAGAAGATCAAATTAACCAATGAAATAAAATTAATCAGGAATCCAGTAAATAATTTAGGAACACAGTCCTAAGGATAGATAGGCTACTAGATGAATATATTTAGGGTTCGATCAATCAAGGGTCAAGGTTAGAAGGTCTCAATAAAGTCTTGATTTGAGAAAATGTCGAGTAAGTCAGGTTTGGGTTAAAATCACATAGATTGGTAGAAGAAGCTGAGCAAGATGCAAAAATAGAGGGGACAGTTCATTTCAATGAAAAGCAATTAGCAAGAGGATTAGATGGCAAGAAACATATAAGAGTTTTCTCATAAATGTGATTGAGTACCTTAAAATAAAAGATATTAATCTAACACTAAGAAATTAAATCAACAACTACAAAAATTTCAAAATCATCAACTAACACCAGGATTCAAAGTTCTACAGTGAATCCTCCAAAACCAAATTCAATCAAGGGAAAAGGAGTTTAAATCGTAATTTCAAATGAGATTCTCAAGGGTCATCCCAGGAATCTCTCAAGGTATCCTAACAGTGATTGAGTATCCACTCTCTCTAAGCCTATTCCTCAAATCCTATCGCAGGCTGTAGTGATACTCTAGTTCGAATACCACTACATAAACTCGACCTGCATAGGCCACCACTAAAAATGTGTCACGACCCGCACCCTAGAGTAAGGGCACGAAAAGTGGGTACGTCCAGCCTACGCCGCAGTGTCGGCGGTAGAAAGCTGTCCTAGGTCAATCATCTAACAATATAAAGGTACCTGTACAGTTTATACTCTCCGAATGGAGGTAATATCACAACATGATATCTCAATCACATCTAAGGTAGAAGAATGAAGAACAGATAGATAGATAGTAACTCAAAGAGAACCATAGCATAGATGAAAAAGTCTAAGTGTCTAGTACAACATAATATCCAGAATGCCAACTCATAATACAACAAGTCTAAGAGTCTATATACCTCAACATCTCAAAATACAACTCAGATGTGAGACAAAAAGATAATACCGAAAGACTGTCTAGCTAAACTAGCCTAGACTATTGGGGCAACATCCTCAGCTGCAGGTGGATCCTGCTGAGGGTCCACAACATAAGTGTCATCTAGTCCTGCTCCATAATATGTAGTCACCAGGGCCTCATCCTCATCCTCTGTAATATTTTCAACAGGTCCAATCAGGACAGGAACGAGCACAATACATCTCACGCAGTTCATATCAGGTTAGGAAATACGATACAGGCAATAGAGTAAGATACATGAACTGCTGAAAGGAAATATACGCTGTAAAAAAAGATAGCTGTAATGAAATATCTACTGTATATAGAGAACTGTAAGTGACTAGTGATGTAGAGCACAAGATAGGCATGTAAATGGCTAGAATTTGTACATGATTACACTACTGAGTTTGCACATGATTACACTACTTTGGAATTATTCACATGTCCACTTCTACTCCCCCGTTACCCCAATCAATACACAAAGATCTATACAAGTTACGTTATTGTACATGATATCACATGGGGCCTATGAAAGGGTGCACATGATAGTATACATGAGGGCTCAGTAAACATGAGAGTACATGATCACATGAGTGCACATGAATAATGGAAGCATAGGAGTACATGATGATAGTGAAACACACATAACATAAAGTACCCGATGCTCCCGAGGGGGATAACATCTCATGTAAAGATCCATATAGTACCAATCCGTGTTACCAACGTGACAGCATCAAGTAAAGTAATCTAGAGCGAGAAGTAAAGCCTGAACAAGTATGAAACGGTCAGAGAATGTACTCGCCTGATAACTGAATGTCTGAAGAGGATATACTGTCTGAGGAGAGGTGTATGGCTCCTAATCAGAGCAATACAAGTCACAATGTATCCACAATGGTAAAAATAAAGTGTACAATGCATACTACATGATTCTAGGTCAATCTGGTCAAAAGTCAACTCTGGGTCAACTCTAATAGTCAAACTAGGTCACAGGAAGTCATACTAGATCACAGGGAATCAAACTAAGTCAAATAGAGTCAAACAAGGTCAAACAAGTCAAATACTAGTCAACATGATCAATCTGGGTCAAGTCTAGGTCAAACTTAGACCAACTAAGGTATTGGTCAAACAAAGACCAGTCAGTAAGGTAATTAGGTCAAACAAAGACCAGTCAATAAGGTAATTGGGTCAAACATGGTCAGACTAGTTAAACTAGTCATTTTTAGGTTAACCCTAGTCAATTCTAGGTTAACTAGGTCAAATTTGACCTAAGGTTGACTTTGGTCAACCCTTAGTCAACAAGGGTCAACAAGTTGGGTTTTGGGCCATTAGGGTTAGTTGGGTTAGCCTCAAAGCCATAGGCTAGTCATAGGTTTCCATATAACCTATACTTTAGCAAGTTATACATATTATATATATATATATATATATTTTTTTTTTATACATATTATATATATATATATATATATATATATATATATATATATATATATATATATATATATATATATATATATAGATATACACAATCTATCCAATACCTATATATCAATATGTGTATATCCTATATATAATACCAATCACCCTCACATATATATATATATATATATATATATATATATATATATATATATATATATATATATATATATATATAAAGACACAATATATCTAATACCAAAATGTATATATATCCTATATATATATACATATATATATATGCAAAACTTATATATATATATATACACTTACCACATAAACACATAGGCCTATAGCCTATGTAATACCCATATACCCTAGGTATCTATATATAGATACAATATATATAATTCTAATACAATATATATATATCAATATATATATACATATTTATATATATATAAACTTATATACATTACATATATATATATAGAAAGACATAGGGACATAGAGTGAGAGAGAGAGTGAATGAGAGAGAAAAGGACAGTGAGAGAGAGAGAGACAGAACACAAATGGGGGGGGGGGGGGGCTGTTCTCAGATTCCTGAGAACAGGAATCACAGCCCCCAACACAGAACAAAATACACACACACACCCTACACAAATACATACATGTATATACACATGTATATACATGTATACTACCCAAAAACTCACCCACACACTCACATACATATATACATATGTATACAATACTGAAATATACATATACATGTATAAATCATAATAAAAATCAAATCAAAATTCATTTCTAAAAACTGGGAATTTATCCAGACTCTGGAAATATGACACTATGTACAGAGAAAATAGGTAAACCCAAATTGACGACCCAACCCTAGCTAATACCCAAGACTAAGGGTTGGTAAACCTAACCCCACATACATACGTGTCGTGTGTGTCGATGGGATTCCACCACGACACGACACGGCGTGTCAAAATACTTAAAAACCCAATCGGGTAAGACAGTGCACACACACAAAATACAGTGTCGTGCACAAGTGCAACTAGCTCTAGGATACGACACACACGACCTCGTGTCTCGTGGTCGTGTCCCTAGGTTCGCCTAGGGTCAGGCTAGGTGTCAGTGTGTCTGTATGGTGTCCACGTGTCGCCGTGTCCAAATGGAAAGCCCGTATCAGAGCCCAATTTCCACGTGTGTGCTGTCAGTGAGTGACCAGTGCAGAGGCGATTTCGTGTCCGATACGACACGAGAAGTTGTGAGACTCGAGGGGGGCTTGTCAGAGGGTGCCCCCACCTCTGTGCCAAGTGGCACGTGTCCACGTGTCACGTGCAGCGAGCACGAGATGTGCAGCAGCAGGGGAGCCGTGCGCACTGTCGTGCTGCGTCGTGCACGCGTGTCGACCAGTCTAGGGCCACGTGTGTGCAACCTATGGTGTCGTGGTCGTGTCCTAGGATAGGTGGGGTGTCAGGGCATGTGTCCAAGTTCCTGTATCGTGTCCACGACACGTGTGGACACGACAGTAAGTGTCTAACAGTAGGGTTTTTCAGTGTCACAGTGTGGTTTAACAGTGTGTTCGTGTCCTGTTTTGGACACGGACACAACTCGAAGTGTGCTCAGAGTTATGGTTCTATGATCTACACCTATAGGGCTAAAAGCTTGTTCAAAAAGTTTTCGAAAATAATAACATTTAATTCACAGAGGCAATACATCAAACACTTGCATAAAACCCTAGATACGTGTCCGATACCGACACCAAACCAACTCAAAATCCTACCAAACTTGACACACAGTTCAGGTAGTCCTATATGAATGCAATTATGAAGAAAAAAAAAATAGGATTTTAACTAAGTTTGAGAGTATTTACCTATTGGTGCAATCCAATAAAAATCAAAGGAGAGGGGGGGTGTGTATCCTTCAACTTTGTGATGCCAAATGCCTCCAAATCCTCAATAGCAGGCCCTAACTAGTACCCTCTAGTGTAGGGGAATCCAATGCAAGAAACTAGAGGTGATTTGGATCAAAATTGATCAAGTTGTGGTCTTGTGTAGGAAATAGATTTTCTAGGTATAAAATTCATGTAAATTTATCATGAATGAAATTAATGGGATTATATAGGAAGGGGGGTAGTGTAGGAGGGTACCCTTGGCTGCCATGGAGGTAGGGGAGGGTGTCCTACCACTTGCAAACTTAGCCCCCAAGTCTTTGACTAAGGGGTTAGATATTTAGGTTCTAAATATCTAAAAAAAGTAAGATATCTAGATATTTATGAAACCTAGATATTTCTAACATAAGCTAACATCTAACATTAGTCTCCTAGGTTAGTGGCTAATCTCTAGATTAGTGCTAAACTAGGTTAGGAGCTAACATGACACTAATCAATAATTAAGTAATAATAAAAACACATAAATCCAAATAATTCCAAATAAATCCTAAAAAATTACCAAAATACCCTTTAGGCTAAAAAGCCCTAATTTGAAGTTCTTAACCTATGGCTAGGCTCACATGATCATGGTTAGTCTCTAAGTTATGAAAAACTAGGGTTTACACTAAGGTTTTGCTAGCAAGTCACAAAGTCATAAGTCATGACTTTGGAAATGGTTTAACTTAACTAAAATCACCAGAAAATCATACCATGACTAAAATACCATTAATAAATAATAAAAATAATAATTTTTCAAAAATATCCTAATTTTAGAAAATTGGGTGTTACAGCCTGGTTGTCACAGTATATCGTTATCGTCGGTATCTGAGCCCCAACCACTGGAAGATCATACATGAGCTCCCGAAGCCATTCTGCTTCATCTGCTGCAGTTTCAAGTGCATAGAATTCAGATTCCATGGAGGAACGAGAGAGTATAGTCTGCTTCTTCGACTTCCACGATATAGCAGCTCCATCCAAGGAAAAGACATATCCACCTGTGGATATCTCGTTTTCCACTTCTGAACACCAGCTAGCATCACTGAAGCCTTCCACTACTGTCGGATACCCGTTGTAGTACAGTGCATAAGTCTGAGTTTTCTTGAGATATCTCATCACCCGTTTCACAGCTTTCCAGTGCTCAACCCCTGGGTTGCTTGTGAACCGACTCAGCATTCCCACGGCGAAAGCTATGTCACAGCTTTCCAGTGCTCAAACTTCCGATAACGCTAGAATACTCCAGCTGCCTGACGCTTTTCTTTGAATTTGGCTTCAGCTTCTGATCACACCTGTATGGCGTATCGATCCCTGGAAGATCCTTATACCCATAGCGTGTGAGCATCTTCTCAATGTAGTGAGATTGTGACAGCGCTACTCCAGTGTCTGTTCGGAGGATCTTTATGCCCAAGATGACATCTGCATCCCCCAAGTCCTTCATACTGAACTTGGTTGAGAGGAACTTCTTTGTCTCAGTGACACAGCCTATATCCGTACCTAGGATTAGCATGTCGTCCACGTACAGACAAACGATGACTCCTCTTCCATTAGCGAACTTTGTGTAAATATATTTGTCCGTCTCGCTGACTCTGTAGCCGCTTGTCCTAATAACTTTGTCAAACTTCTCATGCCATATCTTGGGAGCTTGCTTCAAACCATACAATGATTTTACCAACTTGCAGACTTTGTCTTCAAGACCTTTGACGACAAATCCATCTGGTTGTTGCATATAAATCTCTTCGGTCAGCTCTCCATTCAGGAATGCGATCTTTACATCCATCTGATGTATCACCAACTTATGTATATCTGCTAGAGCGATTAACATCCTGATGGTGGTCATCCGAGCTACTGGAGCGTACGTGTCAAAGTAGTCTATCCCCTGTTTCTGAGAAAATCCCTTGGCTACCAGCCTGGCTTTGAACTTGTCAATAGTTCCATCTGCCTTCATCTTCTTCTTGAAGATCCATTCACATCCGATGGACTTTTCTCCTTCAGGTAGATCTACCAACACCCATGTGTTATTGGAGGTGATAGAATCAAACTCGTCATTCACTGCCTCCTTCCAGAAGATAGCATCTCTGGTCTTTATCGCCTTATCATAGGTAAGCGGATCTGCTTCCACATGATAGGTGAAAAAGTCATCTCCAAAGTCTTTCGGTCTCCTCGCTCGCTTAGCTGACGGCTCAGCGAGTTCTGGTACAAGAGCTGTTTCATCAACAACAGCTTCTTCTTGGACTACTGGCTCATATGAGATTTCAGTCTCATTTACACCTACATCATTTTCCGGAATGTCCGAAAGAACAATGTTTTTGTCTTTTGCGAACTTGTCTTCAAAGTATTCAGCATCGCGAGATTCGATGATATGATTTGACTCAATATCAAGAAATCTTTGAGCATCACTCTTCTCGGCATACCCCAAGAAGATCGCCTTCGTAGTCCTTGTCCCTAGCTTCTGAATCTTCAGATCTGGGAGTTTCACATACGCCAGACACCCCCACACTCGAATGACATTCAAGTTTGGTCTGACTTTGAACCAGAGTTCATGAGAAGTTACGTCCGAAGTTGCATGTGGCACTCTATTTAGAATAAAAGTGGCCGTCAATGCAGCTTCTCCCCAGTAGCATTTAGGAAGACCCACGGTTAGCAGCATAGAGTTCATCATTTCTGTCAACGTTCTGTTCTTCCTTTCCGCTACTCCGTTGGATATTGAGGAGAATATGGAGCAGTAGTCTCGCATATGATTCCATGTTCTTTGCAGAACGATGCGAATTCATGAGACCTGTACTCCCCACCTCGATCACTTCTTAACCTCTTGAGTTGTTGTCCAGTCTGCCGTTCAGCTTCGGCCCTGAACTCTCTGAACTTCTCGAAGGCTTCGTCTTTAGACTTGAGCAAGTAGACGAACGCGTATTTTGAGAAGTCGTCGATGAAGGTTATGAAATACTTCATCCCGGCCTTCGTAGAGAAATGTTTGAAGTCACAGATATCGGAGTGCACCAACTCCAGAAGATCTGTACTTCGATTGACCCGATGAAAGGGTTTCCTTGTGATCTTCGTCTGAGCACACACCTCACACTTCTCCACCTTACCCCCACATTTGGAGATAAGTCCTAGACTAGACATTTTGTTAATTCTTTTACAATAAACATGTCCTAGTCTATTATGCCACAACTCAAGAGAATAATCAGAAAATGCAACTGCATTAATGTCTTCAAACTGGTTAACAAGATGAATTTTAAACATTCCTTCGGTTTGATAAGCCTTTCCGAAGTATGTTCCTTTCTTGGACATCACCATCTGACCAGCATTGATGTCCATCCTCAAGCCTGCGTTGCAGAGCAGACTCCCAGAGATCAGGTTCTTGGCAATCGCCGAAACATGCTTCACACCTTAAAGCGTCAGAGTGTTCCCAGAAGTGAGTTTCAGTTCCACGGTCCCGATCCCCAGAACTTTAGCTTGGGCCTGGTTCGCCATGACAACCTTCTCAGATATCGGCTGGTACGTGACGAACCATTCCTTGCCTGAACAGATATGGAAAGTCGCTCCAGTGTCTATCCACCAGTCAGAGTCAACCCCACAGTTGTGACCTGTCCGATCATAGCAACAATGTTAGAAACTAATGAAACCTTATTAGGCTCACCTTTCTCTGATTGTTTAGGCTTAGATCTGCATTCACTCTTGTAGTGGCCTTTCTTGCCATAATTGTAACAAGTCACGTGGGACTTGGTCTTCTGTTGCTTGAAAGAAGGACCCTTCACTTTTAGATTAGTGAAGTCCTTCTTCTTGGAATGAGAAGCCGCCTGCTTCCCCTTGGGATCTCTCGTCTGCACAAGATTAGCTTTAGCCAACTGTTTGGACAGAGTGTCCACCTTCTGTTGGGAACGCATCTCGTGCTCAACATGGATCTCTTGAAGTAGATCTCCCAAGCTAATGTCTAGCTTCTTTCTGTGCATCCTTGCATAGATGGTACTCCATCCAGCAGGAAGTTTTGAGACGATCCCTCCGACGACAAACTTGTCGGAAAGGGGCATCTCTTCGTCATCGAGTTTCTGACGCAGCTTCAGAAATTCCTTCACCTGTGGCAGCATGGACTTTTCGTCCTCAAAGAGCAATTTGTGATATTTTTCAACCACAAATATTTTGCTCCTGTTCTTGTCTTCTTCATACAGATTTTCTACCGACTCCCATATATCTCTGGCAAGTTCCTTCTTTGAGTAGGATTCTGCCAGGGAGTCTTCCATAGCATTCATGATGAGAAGCCTGCAGATGCTATTTTCCCTTCTCCACTTGGCCTGGAGTTTGGTAGCCGCGTTGATGGCGGCAGTAGATCCAGTGTCTGGAACAGAGGGTTCTTCCTCCAACAGAACATGATCAACGTCTTTTAGTTGAAGAGTTAGATACACCTTTCTCTTCCAGACTTGATAGTGCTCTCCATCGAACTTTTCCAACTTGCAGAAGTCCGATTGGAGGAGCGAAGCATTAATGTTTTCCATCTATACAGATCTTGCTTTGTGATTGTTATTCCCGGGGCTTGATCAAAGATGAAAAACAGATGCAATAGAGATCTGACATGTCACACAAAAACTTTACAGTGATCAAACTCAAGATCTACGATGGTACAATAAATCAAATAGCCAAATTACAATCTGAAGGAGGGAAAAAGAGAAGAGAAGATCTCTCGTTCTTCCTTGTAAACGTGTTGCAATTGGGACAGAACGAGTTACAATAAAACTAGAGAGAGATGAGAAGAAGAACAATGCTGGGGTGTCAAAACACCGTTGCTCAAAGCAAGATTCGCCCCACACGATCTGCTTTCAGGAACCAGCAAGTTGAAGAACTTGTGGAACGCTCGAAGTCACCTCTGTTCAGACTCCTCGGATGGACTTGCAATGGCGGCAACAACTCTCTCTCTCTTTCTCCTTTTCTAACTTGTAATTTTCGTTGTCACCACAAAGGAGGCCAGAAGAGAGTATTTATAGAGAGAGGGTGGAAACCCTAGCCGCCTCTTCAGTTATGGAAAGATTGAATCAAATCCCAAAAGATAGCAACGAGATTTAATTCAAATCCCACGAAATTAATTCAAATCCCACAAAGATAGGATCTGAATTAATTTAAATCCCACAAAGATAGGATCTGATTTAATCGTATTGATTCAGCCTTTCCATAACTGATTTGTAATCTGCACAGTCAGCGGATCCCTCCATGCGGCAGCAGCAGCAGCCTGGCCGCATGAGCCTAATGGCCGCATGGACTGCATGAGCCGCATGGACCGCAAAGTGCAAAGTGCAAAGTGCGCCAACAAAACGCCACATTACGCCTCATGAGCCCATGAGCCCGAGTCCGAGTCCGAGACGCTAAGCCCCTAGCTCCAAATGGAATTAATCCAAGAGAATGATAAAAGCATTAATGCTTAATCCTTGGAGCCTTATTCTTACCTCCTTGTAAAATCACCCACATGGTTCCCTCCTTAGGGTCACCACCCCATGTGCATCTCTCAACAACACACCCAAGTATATATGTTGAGATAACTCATGGTGCATTTTCGATGTGGGACTAAAATTTACAAGACATATTGAGAGCAAGCTCTCTCCATGTAAAGAAAGCACCAACAATATATATATATATATATATATATATATATATATATATATATATATATATATGTATATATATATATATATATATATATATTTCTTTAATCTCTTCTAATTGGCAGGCAATAATAGGCTATTTTAGTAACTGGAGGGAGTTCATTTCCACGAATCTTCCTGACAAGTATCTATATGAGGCTAACCAGAAAGATTTTATAATTATTCTCTCTTCTTTAGAGTTTATTTTTAATAAAAATATGATGTTAAGTTCTTTCACATCCTAGTTCTAAAAAGAGAGGTCATTTTGCACAATATCAAACTGAGTTCCCAACAATTGGAAGCCACATGTACAAGTGACATTCAAGTGAATTATTTTTATATACAAATTAAGTAATCCTGCACATCATTACCATTACTATAGGTAATGGTTGAGCATCTGTCATGTCTTAAATATTTTCTTTACACTACGTTTGGGAAGGAGGAAAAATAGAGGGAGGAAAAAGTTTGAGAGAAAAGTGAAGAAAAAAATTAGAAACTAAGTTGTTTGGAAAGGGGGAAAGAAATAGGAGGAGGGGAATCTGGAGGAAAAATTTTGGTAGGCCCCACCAAAAATGTTTCTCCCAAAACCGGAAAAAAATGTACGTGCTTGAGGGAATTGGGTAATATTTACCCAATTACCCCTTAATCAATTCTCTTTCTTTTTCTAGGTTGTCTGTTCATATTCTTTTTTCTTATTTTAAAAATCATAAAAAAGTTAAGGACAAATCAGTAATTTTATCTATCTCCCACAAACAAACAAAAGTTATTTTTTTACTTTTTCTCTCCTCATTTTTCGGTCATCCAAACAAGAAGAGGTAAAGTTAACTTTCCTCTCCCTCAATTTTCTTTCCTCTCAAATTTTCCTCTTCCTCCCCTCCTATGTTCCCAAACATAGTGTTAGAGAAAAGATAAAGACATTCGGCACCAGGAGCTTTTCCTTACTGATGGGCCTTCGTTTGCGGAATATGCACCATGAACTTTTTCTTACTCATGGGCCTTGGTTTGCGAAATTTTTGGGTTGGAAAAGAAAAATGATTACTTTTTTATGTTTGAGTGCCAACGAAATTGAGGAGGAAATGAAAGTGATTCCTAATGGAAAGAAAATTCTCTTATCTTTTTCATCCTTGCTACCAAACACAAAGGAAGAAAATGATCTTTCCTTTCCATATGGAAGAAAAATGTATACTTATCTTTTTTCTTCCTTCCTACCAAACACAGTCTTAAGAAAAAAAGTGATTCCATCCATCCAAGCAAGGAATCACTTTTCCACATTGAAGTAATCAGTTTCCTTTCCATATTTCTTGGCATTTCCAAACATCGGAAAAAAAATCAATGAGAAATAAAATTTTTCAAAGGAAAGAAAATGACAAGGAATTAATTTCCTTTCCCTTCTATTCCATTCCGCAAACCAAACAAGGCCATGATGTATAGTGTATACGGACGAAAATGGGGCTGAAATTAGTATTAAAAAACATTATAGTCGACAATGCTAAGGGAACACTAATATTTGATCATATTTTGTTGGCTACATAATATTATAATTTATATCCATACTATTATATAATAATAAAAAGTAGGTTTTGCCATAAAAAAAATTTGTTTTGAAAATGTTCTCATCTATGTTAATTAATTAAAATTATCAATTAATTTTAATATGTGTAGTTATGAAATTACCTATAAAAAAAGGAGGCTGTTATTTGCTCTTTCCAAGTATCATGAAATACATACAAGGCACGTGCATATATACTAGTATCAATAATATGTAGGACCATGGTATGAATGTTATTAACATATAGGCCACAGTTGGTTCGCGGAAATGTAGCCTTGGTAAAGGAAAGTGATTCCCTTTTTCCTCCAATTTTCTTAACATTTTCAAATACCGAAAAGGAAATTGATTGGATTTATAATTTTCGAAAGGAACAGAAAGAGCAAAGAATCAGTTTCCTTTTCTTTTCTTTCTGCAAACCAAACGAGGCCATAGATTGTGTAGGAAATAATAATGCATTGTTCTCATTGCTAGGGTTTGTTACAATATATATAGTATCTACATTTGGGCTTATGGGCCATATTTACATTACAAATATAATCTAACACCCCCCTCAAGTTGGAGCATGCAAGTCACAAATGCCCAACTTGGGAAGGAAAAAATCAAACACATGCTTTCCAAGGGGCTTGGTGAAGATGTCATCCAGTTGAGAAGAAGTAGGAACATACGAGGCTATTACGGTGCCATCTCGAATAGCATCACGAACAAAATGCAAATCCACCTCAATATGCTTACTGCGCTCATGAAATACCGGGTTCTGAGCCAGGTGCAGGACTGACTGACTGTCACAATACACCGACTTAGCAGACTCCTGGTGAACGCCCAAACACACCAATAATTCCTTCAACCATTTCAACTCACAAACAAGCGCAACAAGAGATTGGTATTCAGCTTCAGCGGAAGATCGGGAAAGAGTTGATTGCTTCTTGGTCTTCCAAGAAATAGGAGACCCCCCCCAGAAACACCAACCAGCCTGTAACAGAGCGGCGAGTCAAGGGACAACTGGCCCAGTCGGAATCACACCAACCAGAAAGACGGAGATCACAATAAGCTTTCAAAAGAATATCCTGTCCCGGTACATGTTTGAGATATCTGACAACTCTCAAAGTAGCATGCCAATGATCTTGTCGAGGCTCATGTAAGAATTGAGATAAGATATGCACAGCATAGGCTAAGTCAGGGCGAGTAAACAATAGATAAATCAACCTCCCAACCAGCCTCCGATAAGTCTCTGCATCCGCCATCTTTGGACTAGTCGATTCTGCCAGCTTGTGATTAGGCTCCATGGGAAAGCCAGCAGGTCGAGACCCCATCAAGCCACATTCTGAAATGATGTCCAAAGCATACTTTCTTTGACACAAGAAAATGCCTTCTGCACTCCGAGCCACCTCTATGCCAAGAAAGTACTTCAACACACCAAGGTCCTTCATGTGAAAGCAAGAACGAAGGTACTTTTTGAAAGCATCTAAAGCACCTGTGTTATTACCAGACACAATCATGTCATCCACATAAATCAAAACATGCAACTCTACCTTCTCTTTAAAAAGAGAGAAAAGGGAATAATCGGAATGAGATTAAAAAAATCTATAGGATATCAGAGAAGCAGCAAGCTTAGCAAACCAACAACGTGGTGCCTGTTTCAATCCATATAGTGACTTACGCAGGTGACACACTTTGTTGGGTTCACTATGCGAAAAATCTGGCGGCAACTTCATATACACTTCTTCTGTCAGATCTCCATGAAGAAAAGTATTGTGCACATCCATCTGGTACAAAGTCCAGCCTCTCACAGCTGCAACAGCCAAGAACGCCCGAACTGTAGGCATCTTAGCTACCGGGGCGAATGTCTCTGAATAGTCGATCCCCTCAACCTGATGATTATCGAACACAACCAGCCGTGCCTTTTAGCGCTCAACACTGCCGTCGAATTTATACTTTATTTTGTACACCCATCTACTTTCCAATACTTTCTTTCCAGGAGGCAAATCGACAAGACTCCATGTTTCATTATCTTCTAGAGCCTGTATTTCAGTTTGCATAGCCGCGCGCCAGCCCGAATCTCGCGAGGCCTGACGATATGAAGTAGGCTCAACACCTGCAGTGATAGCTGTAAGAAAATCGCTGTGTCCAGCAGTAAATATGTCATAACTTAGAAATTGTGTTAGAGGATACGAAGTACCTGAGGAAGTGACGGGAACAGATGAACTGTGGTGAAGGGGGGGGACTTTTACTTCGAACAACATTCGTCACAAAATCCTGTAATCGCACTGGCTGTGATTTCTTTCTCATTCCTCTTCCTGATACTATCTCGTCGGGCACCTCTGGCAATACTGTATCCCCTGTATCATCAGTAGTATCCGCATCAACCCCAGCGGACTCTCCTGTCAATACTTCTGCATCTACCTGTGCATCCTCGTCACTCGGTGTCGAGCTACCATCAACCACTCCGGCCTCAGCAACCGTAGCCGGCACCATCCCAAAAGTCTCTATATCGTCTCCCGACACCTTAATAGATGTATGGCGTGTCGCAGAAGACATCTCGCTAGCAGAGCCATATCCAGAAAATTCTTTTTCATAAAAAGTAACATCACGGGACACAAAAAATTCACCAGTCTCCAAATCATACAGTTTCCATCCCTTTTTATCAAGTAGATACCCAACAAAGATACATTTTCTGCTCCTGGTAGCAAATTTATCATGTTGGGATTTCAAATCATACGCATAGCACAGACAACCAAAAATACGTAGATGATCATACGAAGGAGCCGAACCATATAAAACTTCATAAGGAGACTTAAAATTCAAGATACTAGAAGGGGTTCTATTTATTAAATAACATGCACCCAGAACACATTCCCCCCAAAAATCCACAGAAAGAGAACACTAAAATCTTAATGCCCTGGCTACATTTAAATATGTCGATGTTTTCTTTCCACCCGTCCATTCTGTTGAGGTGTCCCAACACAGGATGTTTGGAACAATATACCTTGAGATGAAAAATAATCTTATAAACAATTAAATTCAGTACCATTGTCACTCCGCACATGACGTATATCAGCCCCAAACTGACGTTTCACCATAGCAATAAATTTAAGAAACATAGAATAAACAACACACTTGTCCGTCAATAAAGTAACCCAAACAACTTTAGAAAAATTATCCACCAAAGTCAAAAAATATCGTGCCCCATTAGATGACGGAATACGATATGGTCCCCACAGATCACAGTGTATAAGTCCAAAGCATCTCAAAGCACGACTACTACTATCAGGAAAGGCATCACGAGTCTGTTTAGCTTGATGACAAATATCACAAGCCTTATGAGAAAATACACTACTACCAGAGAGAAAAGGTAAAGTCTGTATTACTTTATCTGAAGGATGCCCCAGTCTACTATGCCAAACCTCGAAATCACTTTCTTTGCATGCCAGGATCACCGAAGCCAAAGAAGCTGGAACCTCCCCCAAGAAGTAAAGTCCACCCCTTTGTTCACCTGCTTCAATCACCATCCTCGTACTTCGGTCCTGAACAAAACACAAATCAGAAGTAAATAGTATATCACAATTTCTGACACCAATCAATTGTGAGACATAGATCAAATTCCAAGTCAATGTCGGAACATAAAGAACATCCGTCAACACCAATGAAGCAGTCAAAAATACTTTGCCTCTCAGAACAACCTCAATTGTGCTCCCATCAGGCAAAATCACAGGACAGACATGGCCCTCAAAGTAATCAACTAAACAATCATGAGAGCCTGTCGCATGAAGAGTAGCCCCAGTATCGAATATCCAAGTGACAGAAGAATTCTTACCCATCAGACGATCAGAGTTTGAAGAACCAGGGTTGGAAGGATTGTCGTTACCCAGCAGGCTCATCAGTTTCTGCCATTGTTCACCTGAGAGTGGTGAAGGATATCCTCCATGCATCATATCCGCCGAACTCACAGCAATACTAGCAGGGACACCATGACCAGCAGCGGCGACATGATGAACAACCCCTGCGCCACCAGCACCACGTCCCCCATCACGTCTCTGCGGTGGTGCCGGGCCTCTGCCACCACCAGCACCACGTCCGCCCTCACGCCGAGGACGAGTCTCCCTCCACTCTGGATAACCAATCTTGGCAAAGCAAGTTGCAACATCATGACCTGTTTTCTTGTAATGAGTACAGATCATACCTGATTTGTCCCTGGAATCTGAGGTTCTACTATTAGAAGTAGTAGAAATACGAGGTGAAGACTTGATAGCCAGCGCCATCACCTCCTCAGTAGCGGATTAGACCTGAGATTTTCGTATATCCTCCTCCTCACGGACTGCCTGGTATGCCCGATCTAAACTTGGCTGAGGATCCTGAGCCAGAAGATTAGATCGGGTATGACCATACAATTCAGCATTCAACCCATACATAAAGTCCTGAAAGTGGTCTTCGTCCCTCATAGCCTGTAGCTTTGCAGCAAGTTCACCACATGTATAAGTAGGCAATGGGAGATAAGCAGCTTGTTCATCCCACAAAGACTGCAAATTTTCAAAGTAGGTTTCCACAGACATCGATGTCGTTTGTTTGCACTCGGCCAAAGCCACCTTAATTTGTTGCTTCCGAGTGCCATTGCTAACAACAAATCTTTTCTCTAACAAGTTCCACAATGGATAAACCTCCTCAAAGTACGGCAAAGATTTCTTCAGAGACGGATCAATGGTATTAAGAACCCATTGAACCAATAGCGCTTGCACACGTCTCCAATCAAGCAGTCTACTAGCATCATTAACAGGTTTGATTTTAGTACCTTCCAGAAAAGTGATCTTTTGCCTAAAGATCAAGGAGAGACGTATCGACCGAGACCACTCAGCATAGTTTGGTCCACGAAAAACAATAGGAGTAATGATATTTCCTGGTTGATCAGCAGAACTCAGAAAATATGGATCCTTCGGATTAGGAAAATTTGGGTTGTGTGTACTGCCACCGCCAGTAGCGATGGAGTAGCTGGATGCAGTATCATTTGCCATCGCGGATGTCGGGTGTACAAAATTTTGTACAACTTCGACGAATCGGCCGCTAATGGATGGGGTCGGCGGCGAATCGGCCGCGATCAGGGGCGCCGAATCTGACGCATAGGGGCGAGCGGATGTCGGGTGTACAAAAGTTTATACAACTCTGACGAATCGTTCATGTTTAGGCGCTGGACGGGGAAGATCCAACGCGGACGGGGGTCAGGCGCGGATGGTGATCCGGCACGGATGGGGAGTGCCGCGCCGTCAAGCGCGGACGGGGAAGATCCGGCGCGGAGTCGGCACGTCGGGATCGGCGCTGTCGGTGCGTCGTGATCGGCGGGGTCGGCGCCTCGGGATCGACGGGGTCGGTACGTCGGGATCGGGCCGCGCGGTCAGGCGTGGACGGGGAAGATCCGACGCGGAGACGGCGCGTCGGGATCGTTGGGGTCGGCACGTCGGGATCGGCGGGCGCATCGGGATCGGCGAGGTCGTCGCGTCGGGATCGGCGGCGCCGGATCGGGCGCGTTAGGGATGGTGAATATGACGGCTAGGATTTGTAGGAAATAATAATGCCTTGTTCTCATTGCTAGGGTTTGTTACAATATATATAGTATCTACATTTGGGCTTATGGGCCATATTTATATTATAAATATAATCTAACAATCTAACACCCCCCCTCAAGTTGGAGCATGCAAGTCACAAATGCCCAACTTGGGAAGGAAAGAATCAAACACTTGCTTTCCAAGGGGCTTAGTGAAGATATCAGCCAGTTGAGTAGAAGTAGGAACATACGAGGCTATTACGGTGCCATCTCAAATAGCATCGCGAACAAAATACAAATCCACCTCAATATGCTTACTGCGCTCATGAAACACCGGGTTCTGAGCCAAGTGAAGGGCTGAGTGACTATCACAATACACCGACATAGCAGACTCCTGGCGAACGCCCAAACACACCAATAACTACTTCAACCATTTCAACTCACAAACAAGCGCAGCGAGAGATCGGTATTCAGCTTCAACAGAAGATCGGAAAACAGTTGGTTGCTTCTTAGTCTTCCAAGAAATATGAGACCCCCCCAGAAACACCAACCAGCCTGTAACTGAGCGGCGAGTCAAGGGACAGCTGGCCCAGTCAGAATCATACCAACCAGAAAGACGGAGATCACAATCAGCTTTCAAAAGAATACCCTGTCCCGGTGCATGTTTGAGATATCTGACAACTCTCAAAGCAGCATGCCAATGATCTTGTCGAGGCTCCTGTAAGAATTGAGACAAGATATGCATAGCATAGGCTAAGTCAGGGCGAGTAAATGATAGATAAATCAACCTCCCAACCAGCCTCCGATAAGGCTCTGCATCCGCCATCTTTGGACTATTCGATTCTGCCAGCTTATGATTGGGCTCCATGGGAAAGCCAGCAGGTCAAGACCCCATCAAGCCGCATTCTGAAATAATGTCCAAAGCATACTTTCTTTAACACAAAGAAATGCCTTCTGCACTCCGAGCCACCTCTATGACAAGAAAGTACTTCAACACACCAAGGTCCTTCATGTGAAATCAAGAACGAAGGTACTTTTTGAAAGCATCTAAAGCACCTGAGTCATTACCAGACACAATCATATCATCCACGTAGATCAAAATATGCAACTCTACCTTCCCTTTAAAATGAGAGAAAAAGGAATAATCGGAATGAGATTGAATAAATCCATAGGATATCAGGAAAGCAGTAAGCTTAGCAAACCAACAACGTGGTGCCTGTTTCAATCTATATAGAGACTTACGCAGGCGACACACTTTGTTAGGTTCACTATGCGAAAAACCTGGCGGCAACTTCATATACACTTCTTCTGTCAGATCGCCATGAAGAAAAGCATTATGCACATCCATCTGGTGTAAAGTCCAGCCTCTCATAGCTGCAATAGCCAAAAATGCTCGAACTGTAGGCATCTTAGCTACCGGGGCAAATGTCTCTGAATAGTCGATCCCCTCGACCTGATGATTACCGAACACAACTAGCCGTGCCTTTTAGCGCTCAATACTGCTGTCGGATTTGTACTTTATTTTGTACACCCATCTACTTTCCAATACTTTCTTCCCAGGAGGCAAATCGACAAGACTCCATGTTCCATTATCTTCCAGAGCCTGTATTTCAGTTTGCATAGTTGTGCGCCAGCCCGAATCTCGCGAGGCCTGGCGATATAAAGTAGGCTCAACACCTGCAGTGATAGCTGCAAGAAAATCTCTGTGTCCAGCAGTAAATATTTCATAACTTAGAAATTGTGTTAGAGGATACAAAGTACCTGAGGAAGTGACGGGAACATATGAACTGTGGTGAAGGGGGGACTTTTAATTCGAACAACATTCGTCACAAAATCCTGTAATCGCACTAGTTGTGATTTCTTTCTCATTTCTCTTCCCAATACTACCTCGTCGGGCACCTCTGGCAACACTGTATCCCCTGTATCATCAGTAGTATCCGCATTACCTCCAGCGGACTCTCCTGTCAATACTTCTGTATCTACCTGTGCATCATCGCCACTCGGTGCCGAGCCACCATCAACCCCTCCGGCCTCAGCAACCGTAGCCGGCACCATCCCAAAAGCCTCTATATTATCTTCTGACACCTCAACAGATGTATGGCGTGTCGCAGAAGACATCTTGCTAGCAAAGCCACACCTAGGAAATTCTTTTTCATAAAAAGTAACATCACGGGACACAAAAAATTTACCAGTCTCCAAATCATACAGTTTCCATCTTTTTTTATCAAGTGGATACCCAATAAAGATACATTTTCTGCTCCTGCTAGCAAATTTATCATGTCGGGATTTCAAATATACGCATAGCACAGACAACCAAAAATACGTAGATGATCATACGAAGGAGCCGAACCATATATAACTTCATAAGGAGACTTAAAATGCAAGATACTAGAAGGGGTTCTATTTATCAAATAACATGCAGCCAGAACACATTTCTCCAAAAAATCTACGAAAAGAGAACCCTAAAATCTTAATGCCCTGGCTACATTTAAAATATGTCGATATTTTCTTTCCACCCTTCTATTCTGCTAAGGTGTCCCAACATAGGATGTTTGGAACAATATACCTTAAAATGAAAAATAATCTCGTAAGCAATTAAATTTAGTGCTATTGTCACTCCACACACGACGTATATCAGCCCCAAACTGACGCTTCACCATAGCAATGAATTTAAGAAACATAGAATAAACATCACACTTATCCGTCAATAAAATAACCCAACAGCTCTAGAAAAATCATCCACCAAAGTCAAAAAATATCGTGCCCCATTAGATGACGGAACACGATATGGTCCCCACAGATCATAGTGTATAAATTCAAAGCATCTCAAAGCACGACTACTACTATCAGGAAAGGCATCACGAGTCTGGTTAGCTTGATGACAAATATCACAAGCCTTATGAGAAAACACACTACTACTAGAGAGAAAAGGTAAAGTCTGCATTACTTTATCTGAAGGATGCCCCAGTCTACTATGCCACACCTCGAAATCACTTTATTTGCATGCCAGGATCACAGAAGCCAAAGAAGCTGGAACCTCCCACAAGAAGTAAAGTCCACCCCTTTATTCACCTGCTCCAATTACCATTCTCGTACTTCGGTCCTGAACAAAACACAAATCAGGAGTAAATAACATATCACAATTTCTGTCACCAATTAATTGGGAGACAGAGATCAAATTGCAAGTCAATGTCGGAACATAAAGAACATCCGTCAATACCAACGAAGCAGTCAAAAATACTTTGCCTCTCAGAACAGCCTCAATAGTGCTTCCATCAAACAAAATAACAGGACAGACAGGGCCCTCAAAGCAATCAACTAAACGGTCACGAGAGCCTGTCGTATGAAGAGTAGCCCCAGTATCGAATATCCAAGGGACAGAAGAATTCTTACCCATCAGACGATCAGAGTTTGAAGAACCAGGGTTGGATGAATTGTCGTTACCCAGCAAGCTCATCAATATCTGCCATTGTTCACCTGAGAGTGGTGAAGGATACCCTCCATGTATCATATCCACCGAACTCCCAGCAAGACAAGCAAGTACACCATGACCAGCAGCGACGACATGATGAACAACCCCTGCGCCACCAGTACCACGTCCCCCATCACATCTCTGCGGTGGTGCTGGGCCTCCGCCACCACCAGCACTACGTCCGCCCTCACGCCGAGGACGAGTCTCCCACCACTCTGGATAGCCAATCTTAGCAAAGCAAGTTGCAACAGCATGACCTGTTTTCTTGCAATGAGTACAGATCATACCAGATTTGTCCCTATAATCTGAGGTTCTACTATTAGAAGTAGTAGAAATATGAGGTAAAGACTTGATAGCCAGTGCCATCACCTCCTCAGTAGCGGATTTGACCTGAGATTTTTGTATATCCTCCTCTTCATGGACTGCCTGGTATGCCCGATCTAAACTTGGCTGAGGATCCTAAGCCAGAAGATTAGATCGGGTATGACCATACAATTCAGCATTCAACCCATACATAAAGTCCTGAAAGTGGTCTTCATCCCTCATAGCCTGTAGCTTTGCAGCAAGTTCACCACAGGTACAAGTAGGCAATGGAAAATAAGCAGCTTGTTCATCCCACAAAGACTGCAAATTTCTAAAGTAGGTTTCTACAGACATCGATATCGTTTGTTTGTACTCGGCCAAAGCCATCTTAATTTGTTGCTTCCGAGTGCCGTTGCTAACAACAAATCTTTTCTCCAACAAGTTCCACAATGAATAAACCTCCTCAAAGTACGGAAAAGATTTTTTCAGAGACGGATCAATGGTATTAAGAACCCATTGAACCAATAGCGCTTGCACACATCTCCAATCAAGCAATTTACTAGCATCATTAACAGGTTTGACTTCAGTACCTTCCATAAAAGTGATCTTTCGCCTAGAGATCGGGAAGAGATGTATCGACCGAGACCACTCAGCATAGTTCGGCCATGTAATACAACCATCGACTATGCCGAAAAGACGGTCACCTTTCGTATACCTAGAGTGCCTAAATTCTGCTATTCGTGTGGTGAGGTATCATCGACCTGCATGGGGATCTCGAAAATATCGGCTCGAAGGATGCTCCACTCTGGGTGTGAAGGCTATTTAGTGTCCATTCGAGACACGCGACATGATGGTGCAAACGCGGATCAGACCGACGTTGTAGCAGAATTCCCAGATGTATATTCGGACGAGCTGTCCAGCAGGCCCCTGATTGAGAGATAGAGTTCACCATTGACACATTTTCCGATAACCGACCGATCTCTAAAGCTCCATACAGAATGGCCCCTATAGAACTCAAGGAACTCAAAGTACAGTTGCAAGAGTTGCTCGACAAGGGATTCATATGGCCTAGCGTCTCGTCATGGGGAGCTCCCGTATTGTTTGTCAAAAAGAATGATGGCTCAATGCGTCTTTATATCGACCAGGAGCTGAACAAAGCCTCCATCCGAAATAAATATCCATTGCCCCACATAGACGACTTGTTCGATCAGTTGCAAGGTGTTTTAGTATTTTCTAAAATTGATCTTCGATCGGGCTACCATCAACTCAAGATCAAGCCGGATGATGTGTCGAAGTCAGCCTTTCGCACTCGATACGGCCATTACAAATTCCTGGTAATGCCGTTCGGCCTAACGAATACCCCAGCAGCTTTCATGGATTTAATAAATCAGGTATTTCGACCCTTTCTTAACAAGTTTGTAGTAGTCTTCATCGACGATATACTCGTCTACTCGGAGGACAAGCAGCAACATGCTGAGCATCTGCGGACCATGCTTTATACCCTTCAGAAAAATAAGTTGTATGCGAAGCGGAGCAAGTATAAATTTTGGCTGAGCAACGTCGTATTCCTCGGACACATTATTTCATTCGAATGTATTACAGTCGACCCAAAGAAAGTTGAGGCCATTATCGATTGGAAATGACCAGCATCAGTCGGCGAGATTCAAAGCTTCCTTGGCTTAGCAGGATACTACCGACACTTCATGAAAGACTTCTCGAAGATCGCGTCGCCTCTGACCCGCCTTACATAGAAATGAGTCGCTTTTGAATGGTCAGACGACTGTGAAGCTTCCTTCAAGGAGTTAAAGCAACAGCTCATCTCGGCCCCGATACTTGCACTTCCAGAAGGGACTAAGGGATTCCAGATCTTCAACGATGCGTCCGACCAGGGTTTGGGGTGTGTGCTGATACAACAGAATAAGGTGATATCTTTTGCTTTCCGACAACTAAAGCCGCACGAGAAAAACTATCCTACCAATGACCTGAAGTTAGCGGCGATTGTGTTTGCGTTGAAATTGTGGCATTACTATCTTTATGGTGTGGTGTGCGTAATCTATACGGATCACAAGAGCCTCAAGTATCTATTCAAGCTGAAGGAGCTGAACTTGCGGCAAAGGTGTTGGCTTGAATTAATCAAAAATTACGACTTGACTATTGATTATACGTCGGGCAAAGGAAATATTATGGCAGACGCTCTGAGTCGAAAGTATATTGCCTCGCTATCCATCGACCGCAGATTGCTATGCGACTTAGAAGAGATAGGCATCGACCTCCGGATTCGATTCAGGAATGTGTAGTTGGCGTAGTTGCAGCTAGAGCCGAGCTTGCGAAAAAAGATCATGACTGCTCAGAAGGATGATCCGTACTTGAAGAAAGTACGAGAGCAAATTTCAACGGGTAGTACGATCAACTTTACGGTAGATGAAACTGAAGTGCTTCGATTGAAGGGTAGGCTATGCGTTTCGGACGTTCAGAACTTAGAAATGAGATATTGACGAAGGAGTACTTATACCTTGTATCCTGGCAGCACAAATATGTACAAGGACCTCCACACGACCTTCTGGTGGCACCGAATGAAGAGAGATGTGGTGCTCTTCGTGTCACAATGCATGACCTATCAGTAGGTGAAAGCTGAACATCAGAGACCGGGTGGAAAGATTCAGAACCTTCCATTCCATAATGGAAATGGGATCATGTTACTATGGACTTTGTTGTTGGCCTGCCGAAGACGTCACAGGAAAATAATGCCATCTGGGTCATCGCGATCGACTAACCAAGTCAGCGCACTTTATTGCCATTAAAGTTACTTGGAGCATTGATTGCCTGGTTCAGATTTATCTTGACGAGATAGTTCGGCTACAAGGAGTTCCTGTTTCCTTCGTCTCTGATCGGGATGCACGATTTCTGTCAATCTTCTAGAGTAGCCTTCAATCGGCTCTAGGTACCAAGTTGTAGTTCAGCTCAACTTACCATCTCCAGACCGACGGCCAAACGGAGCATGTGAATTAGATTCTCGAAGACATGTTACGGCTATGCGCAATTGACTTCAAGTCGATTTGAGACGTTCATCTACCATTGGCCAAATTTTTATAAAATAATAGCTACCAGTCCAGCATCCGAATGGCGTCGTATGAAGCCTTGTACGACCGAAAGTGCAGATCATCCATTTACTGGGATAAAGTCGGAGAACGACAGATTCTTGGCTCGGAGCTGGGAGAACAGACCGTGGAGAAGGTAAAGCTCATTCGGGAATTATTAAAGACTGCATAAAGTCCATAGAAAAGTTATACGGATGTCCATCGTCGACCCCTCGAGTTTCTAGAAGACGATCACGTATTTCTTAAAGTATCGCCAATGTGTGGAGTTACCCAGTTTGGTGCAAAGGGAAAGTTGAGGTCGAGATTCGTTGGGCTGTTCAAATTACTCAAGCGAGTCGCCCCAGTGGCCTATAAGATTACCCTGCTACAAGCGCTTGCGGGTGTGCATGATGTCTTCCACGTCTTTCAATTGCGGAAGTATGTGCATGGTCCAAGCCACGTGGTAGATTTTGGTCAGCTGGAGCTAAAGTCTGACTTATCCTATGTTGAAGTGCCAATCCAAATCTTGGAATGCAAGATCCCTCTCATCTGCATACTCTGGAGTAACCATTCGATCCAAAAGTCGACTTGGGAACTTGAATCGTAGATGAAAGAGAAATTTCCTTTATTGTTCTCGTAGAGGTAGGTTCTATTCTTAATTTTCAAGGACGAAACTTTTTCTTAGTTGATTATGGTGTAGAGCCATGTCCCTATATCGTGTCCCGTTTTCGTCCATGAGGTGCGCGAGAAAGAAATACTGTCGCTACCGATTCAGTCGGAACCGATACATTGGGATCGGTTGAATCGGTCGAACGGAAACAATTGAATTAAGATCCTTTTCTCGTTATGGAAGGCTTCTTCGGAATCAAGTCCCATATTCAGCGGGTTGCGCCTCAAGGATTGGCTCTGCGGCTGAGTCGGGAGAGACCTCCCGTTGCTTTGGTTTTCATGCCGCGCTTGCTTTGGCTTTGGCTTTGGTTTTCGTGATTGTATTTTTGTGATTATTTTCGATGGTTCTCATGGCTTATATTTTCAAACTTCACATTCATATCGAATCCCTTGAATAACACAGTGTTCTTATTAGTTGTTTATGCTATTACAGGTGATCGGTAGGCGACGTCTAAGCGCAGCCAACCAATCCCTCGCATGAAGCAAAATACTAAGGTGAGTGGTTGACCTCCTTCACCTCAACCCTCTATTTCAAAAATAAGAACTCGGATAACTGTATCGAATTAGAATAATTTACTCAAAAAATATAATTTTATGCTCAAAAAGAGAAATGATAAGGTTCTAGAAAAGAGAGAGAATTATTCCAGAAAAGAGAGAATTATTTCAGGATATGTAAAACCAAGTAAATGAATCGATTACATAATAGTCCCAACGATACCATAAAATGTGCTTTAAATAACTTGTTAACTTAAACACGGTTATGAACAACTTGCGCGCAAAGCTTCGCTTCCTCGAACGACAATCTGAGGCCAAAGGACCATTTCGTCCTAGGAGGAATGCAATATAGCTGTGTTGGATGCTAGCACGGGTCATTCGAGACTTTCAGCGCGGCTAGCTACCCGCGTAAAAAGGGCCGCTGTCTCGACCATACGTCCAAGATGGCTAGAATTGCCAGTGACCCACACTTGCATATAAATGATAAGATTGTCATAAATATAACAGGGAAGGAACATGGAAAGTTACGCAGCAACGACATGCTTTGCCGTGGGTAAGATGCGTCATAAGTTATATTTTATTGCCTATAGAATGCTTATCTCTTAACATGTTAACATGCAAATCAATCAGGATGGTTAGAAAGATCACAAAATAGCTAACATATTTTTTTTTATAAAATTGCAAATAGCTAACATGTTTTTTTTTATAAAACTGCTTGAATAAATGGAAGCTTGGGTTTAATTAGCCACTCACCAGTACGTGTGATCGTACTGACCCTCGCTGTCCGTAGTGTCGCAAATCCGGAGGAACGTGCCAACTAACCGATGCAACGTTCGTGTTTTGAAGCTTCGACCGCGCGTCGAAGACTCTCGCTACTCCATTTTGAAGACTCTGCAACAGTCCAAGAAACATGTTTCGGTTTTCCTCCATTCTAGGTGGCTGGAATACTTTTGATATAAATTGAGGGATGTACGTATGGAACGACTTTCTCATCGGCGTTCATTTTTTAATCGAGTCATTTTGTAAAGCCCATGCGACATGATTGTAATAGAGTCTTGTAAATGATGTCTATTATCAATAAAATAAAAAGTTTCTCTGTCTCAATGTGTTGTTCAATTTCTCTGTGTACTCTCTTAGCTGTTGTGTTTCGGATAACCTTATGGCTATGCCTTATGCGATTGCAACCTAGGTTCGCACGACATCATGTCGGGGGACGATTACGATTCTTTAGAATCGGGGTGTAACAGATTTCCCACCAGATTTCTTACAGGTTCAGGGAATGGTCTGCTCGCAGCGGAGCTTCGCTTGAACGCTCTGAGGCATGAAATCCCGTAGCATTTTGAGGCGTGCGATTTGACGCTCGGACTTACAACATGATTGATGCGGCCGTGTGGAAGACATGATGTATGGAATGGTGAAATCCTTTGTGGGCAAGAGAGAACCTGAGTGTTGTTAGCCAATACGACATGAATCATTCGGCTATCAAAAGCCTTTGTAATGTTGCACTACTTATCGAATAAAAAGAATTGTTTCGTATAATATGCGAAACTCAATTGTGACTTTGTTTTCTTCTGCTGTTAATATCAAATCAAAGATAACCATATGAGAACTTGTCATCTTACCTTGTACGAGTGCAACTCCAGACTCGTATGACATCACGCCCAGCGAGGACAATGATTCAGTAAAATCGATGCGAAGACGAGCAATTTTTCGGGTCGGGACATAACAACTGGTGATAAAAATATATAGGTGTATAGAGATGGTTTGAGAAGGAAAAAACAATTTAGAAAGCAGATAGTTAATAATTGAAAGAAGAAAAATGCTAGTCTCTTACATGTCACCACTTTTCCTTATTTACCTAAATTAGACTTTCAGCACGTCACACAGGCTAAAATAGTTTTATACACTAAACTCTATTTAGACTACAATATGTTCGGTACTAAACACTTTTAAGAAAATCAAAAATACTTTTAAAATAATTTAAATAGACAAGACCAAAAAAATGTTAAAAAGGTTATTGCATGAATAAAGAAACAAACAAATGCTTCATGGAAGATACACCATCGCGAAAGATACACAAAATAACTTTTTACGACTGATCACGAAAACTGGCACAAAAATGTGATTCAAAATTGATTTTTGATACAGTTTCAATCACAAAAGAGCATCACAAATAACTCACTCGCAAAAAATCTGTCCAAAAGGGGGGTCGCAAAAATATTTTTTTAATGACAATGATAAAAATATATTTAGTTGACACAAAATTCTAGAAAAATATATCGTAAAAACAAGATCAAAAGAATTTTTTTTGACTTCGACAAAAATCCTCACAATAAAGCAACACAAAAAGAAAGTTTTGCGATTACAATAACAACCATCACAATAAAGGAGAAGCAAAAGTATTTATACTGACGACAAAACAAAGTTGTCGAAAAAAAGCAACCAAACAAGACATTTTGCGACTAGAAGAGACAACTGTCGCCAAAACTCAAAAGGTCTTTTGTGACAAATGAAGAACAGATGGCAACTCTAGAGGGGGGTGAATAGAGTTTATAGCAATAATAGCCAATTAAAAATCAACTCTTTCACAATCTAAAATTAATCAGAGTAAATGCAGAAATAAATAAGGAGCAAGAGAGCATACGCAAACACAGCCGATTTTAACCTGGTTTCCCTCGTGGAGGACTAGTCCAGGCCTGAGAACTCTAGCTCAGGATTAAATTCACTATTTCTGAAATAGTAGTTACACCCCGTACCTTTTCTTCAGAAGAGCACGTCAACTTCTTACAATGGATCGCAATGGCGATGCTTGGAATTTTCCAAGCTACTTCTTGAACTCTTGCACAAGACTCCTAACTGAGAGATGCTGAGCACTCGAGACTTAGGAAACTTGTGGCTAGTAGATGAAGAAGGGTATGGCTTATATTGAGCTTAAGAGAGAATAGAAGAGAAGATTGGATGAATAAAAATGAGAGAATTCTTGGCCTATTTATAGGGTTTTAACAGGCAGAATTCGGCCAGAATTCTGGTAGAAATTTTCAAATATTTGGCCGTTAGACAACTAGCAACCAGCCAGCCCTAAAAATTAGGGTGCTGATTTTTAGGGGACAGAGTTCGGCCCGAACTCTGTCTCCAGAGCACAGAATGGGTCCAAGGGTCCAATGGGCTGATTTTGGATGTAGAGCTTTATGGATTTGGATAGGTTATGGGTTGATTCTTAAGAGCCCAGCATAACTCAGCTTACAATCATTCTAGACTCAATAAATATAAAAGTACAGACTCGAAAAAATGACTCGCATTTGCAAAACTGAGCTGTCGTCTGGCTTGAGCTGGATGTAGTCGTCGTGTTCGTATTAAATTATCACAAGTATTATTTAGTCAATGTTATCAATATTTGGTTGACTGTGACTTTGTGTCAACAATCTCCCCCATATTGATAATTGACAAAATAATAATTGTATATTCAATATCCATACCTTGACACATATAACGACACAGCTCCCCCATAATTAGTGCCGAGCTTAAGAATAGCCCCCCCATAAACAATGCTGTGAATCTTGTTGGCCTGTTAATAATATTCTTCCAAAAGCACATATAAACCAAACAGAACAGAATATACACATATCTTCCCCTTTTGGCATTTAGCAATATGAGATATATAAATAATAACTGGCAAACATACCCAAAAGAGAAGAAACTGCATATAAACTAAGATAATAACCAAGAGTCATAATAACATAGAAACTGATAATAGAACTGTCAAAGTCTCAAAAGCACAACTCATAATAAGTCTACTACAAAGCAAGTACAGAAAAGCAACTAAAGCAAAATGCATAAACATAATCTAAGATCCTCAGTAGCAGCATCAAAAGTAGTGCATATCCATCATCGAGCATGAGAGGGCCCGACGTCGTCCGAAGCATCAGTAAAGGAGCGACGTGGGTCCATAAATATCGCATGTGTAGCGACGAACCCAAGGGTCATCGATACGGAATCCCTCACGACCTGGGTCTCGCTCCATAGGAATGGGCATGGAAGGATGACGAGACATGGAATACCGAATATCATGCAGCGAGTTGCTGATAGCACTCATCTGCAAGGTGGTCCGATAATCCAGCTGAGGCCATCGATCGTCCTCCAAAGTGAAACGATCTCGGAGCATAGTCTGAAGAGACTCGAGAGTGGCAGAAGGAGGAGGATCCTGTCCGAGAGGAGGGGCATCTGGCTCATCATCAGAATGCTTAGATACGACCGGCGAGCCAATGGCCGCATGAGGCCTCATTGCCTTAGAGAGGAAGGCAGGGGCAGGTAAGAATGGACACTCATCAAGCGTTGCATGGAATGCACGAAAGATCATAGGAAGGTATAATGCATAAACCAAAGATCTTGGTTTCTTCCTACAGTTGATCATCCAATCCATCATTGTGCATGGAAGATTAAATTTAACATGGAAGTGGAGATGGTATAAGGCCGAGATATCAAAATAAGTGACTTCATCGGTAGAACCCGCTTTGGGTAGAATGGTGTTGAAAATGATCCGATGAAGTTCATAGAAATAGGGATTGAGGAATTTAGCCAAAAGCTTACGAGGACGTGTGTTAGGGATACACAAGTCGTCCTTGAAGCTTTCAAGTGAAATTCCTTCGGGAAATTGGAAGGATCTAGCTTCAACAAGCTTTTCTCAAGAATTTGGCTCTTGAAGTTCAAGATATTCGGCCAATTCAAAATCATCAAAGGAGATATCAATTCCCGCAACTCGTGAATAAATATGAGTGTCATCATGGGTCAAGTTGCAGTAAAACATGTGAATGGCACTACGATAAATGATCGAATTTGTGGTGACGAGTTCATCAAGGCAAAGGTCATTAAAGAGTGCATCATGTTGTGAGAATATAGTAAAGTTGATAGGGTGTCTCGCAAATATCGGACGTGTCCGAAAATTGCTAAACCAATCATTAGATGCGTCTAGTGATATAAAAATTCGGTCGTCAAAAGTGTTTGGATCAATGGTACGTGGGGGATTGAGCAACGGATGGATTGGTGGTTGTTGTTTAATGGTCGGTGCAACGGGTGGTGCAACGGGCGGCTCAACAGAAGGAGGAGCATTCGACGAGGATGCGCCCTTAGTACGAAGTCTCTTCCCACGGTTGAGCAATCGTGGAGCCATAACACAATAGATAGAAGATAATAAAAAAAATTTGAGATATAGAAAAGTAAGGAATTATACCTCAAACTAGTGATGAACAATGGAAGAGAATTGAAAATTAAACCTTCTCCTTGAGTTTGGGGAAGAATGGAGCACTAAAAAGGAGAAATTAGGGTTAGGGTTTTGAGAGAATTGTGTTTGAGAAGGTGGAAAGGTGGTAAGAAAGAAGGAGAGGGAAGAGAAATCGAATATAGGGGAAGGGTTTCTCTTGGTCGGACCGAATCATGGCCATTGGATCTAATTCTTGATCAACGGCTGAGACTGTTCCCGGTTCTGGAACAGTCGGGCCAAATTTGGCCCGAACTCTGGTAGGAGCAGAGTTCGGCCCGAATTCCGGGTCCTGGTCACAGAACAGGAATCAGGCAGAAAAGAAAAAATATTGGTTAAGTAATAGACAAACCAATATAAGTTATGAGTATAAAGATAGGAAAGATCCAATTAGTAAACAAAAGAATAACAGAAAGTGAGTTTGAAGCAGCAATATGAAATTGAAATCATAGTATTTCAGCATGTGATAAATGAAAATAAACCATATAATAAACAAGGAATTATATCATAATTTAATATTTTGAAGCTGCCATGGGTTAGCTGCAGGGGTCGGATCCCAGCTAGCGGTAGTCCTGAGGACTAGTGCACCGTGTCGCTTAGGCTTTTACGCTTTGTTGTCAGAAGGGCCCTTTCGGCTTGTACCTATAGCAAGTTCATCATAAGAGAATCACGATATATTCGATATTTATGCAGGTTGATTTTAATTTATAACAGCTTCATCTAAAATTCCAAGTTCATGATAAAGAAAATTAAAGCGCTCTTCGGATAATGGTTTTGTGAAGAAGTCTGCTAACTGATGATCAGTGTCAATAAATTCTAAGTTAATCGTGCCATTTTGCTGATGATCACGCAAAAAGTGATGACGAATTTTAATGTGCTTCGTGCGTGAGTGACAAATGGGATTCTTAGTCAGATTTATAGCACTAGTGTTGTCACAAAAGATTGGAATATGCATGAAAGATAAATTATAGTCTTCAAGGGTTTGCTTCATCCACAGAATTTGTGCACAACAACGCCCAGCTGCGATGTATTCAGCTTCTGTTGTGGATAGTGTGACAGAATTCTGCTTCTTGCTATACCAAGAGACTAAAGCTTTTCCTAATAAATGACACGTACCGCTCGTACTTTTACGATCGACCTTGCATCCGGCGAAGTCAGCATCAGAGTAACCAATGAGGTCAAATGAAGTTGACTTGGGATACCATAGGCCCACTGTAATCGTACCCTTAAGGTATCGAAAGATACGCTTAACTGCGGTCATGTGTGATTCCTTAGGATTTGCTTGATATCTAGCACACAGGCAAACGCTAAACATAATATTAGGGCGACTTGCAGTAAGATAGAGTAGACTGCCTATCATACCTCGATACTTACGTTGATCTACGAGTTTGCCACTATCATCTGGTTCAAGTTTGGTTGAAGTAGCCATAGGAGTGCTGATTGGTTTGACGTTGTCAAGGTCGAATTTCTTCAGCATGTCCTTTGTATACTTCGATTGACAGATGAAGGTTCCATTAGACATTTGTTTGACTTGCAGCCCAAGAAAGTAGTTGAGCTCCCCATCATGCTTATCTCAAACTCGGTCTGCATACACTTGGCAAAATCTTAACAAAGGGTTTCATCAGTAGAACCAAAAATAATATCATCTACATATATTTGTACTAAAAGAATAGTGTCTTTGAAAGATTTTATGAAAAGTGTAGTGTCAATTTTCCCTTTTGAAAAACCTTTCTCAAGCAAGAAATTGCTTTGCCGTTCATACCAAGCTCTAGGGGCTTGTTTGAGGCCATACATCGCTTTCTTTAGCTTGAACAGGTGGTCGAAAAATTTGTGATTTTCAAAGCCAGGGGGTTGTTTTACATAAACTTCCTCCTTAATAAAACGATTCAAGAAAGCACTTTTAACATCCATTTAAAATAATTTGAAATTTTGAAAATTTACAAATGCACAAAGCATCCGAATGGATTCTAATCTAGCAACAGGAGCATACGTCTCATCGTAGTCGATACCTTCCTCTTGGTTGTATCCCTAGGCTACTAGACGAGCTTTGTTGCGTGTGACTGAACCATCTTTATTTACTTTGTTTCTAAAAACCCATTTAGTACCAATAATCGAGTTATTAGCCGGTCTAGGAACGAGTTCCCATACTTGGCTCCTCTCGAATTGGTTGAGTTCCTCTTGCATAGCAGAAATCTAAAATTTATCATTGAAAGCTTCTAAAATGTTTTTAGGCTCAATTTGTGAAATAAAGGCAGTGCTAGCAATAAAGTCTCTTAATGATGATCTAGTAGTTACTCCATGTAAAACCTCGCCGATTACCAAATTTTTTGGATGTGATGGCTTGAAAGAGAATTTCTTTGGCAAGCTCTCCAGAGAATTGGTTTCGGTTGTGGTGTTCATTGGAGTAGACGTTGATGGCTCAACATCATCATCAAGCGTAGCTGCTGCACTGTTATCTTCATCAAAATTCACATTTGTAGACTCTTCCACAATTAATGAGCGTTTGTTAAAAACTTTATATCCCTTGCTCTTGGCAGCATAGCCAAGGAAAATACCATCGTCAGCTTTGGCATCAAATTTACCTAAGTTTTCTTTGGTGTTAAGGATAAAACATCTACAGCCAAAAACTCTAAAATAAGAAACATTTGGGGTTCTCCCAAACCAAAGCTCATAAGGTGTTTTCTTCGTAATAGGACGAATAAGTACCCTATTTAAAATGTGGCATGCTGTACTGACAGCTTCAGCCCAAAAGTATTTCGGAAGTAAAAACTTGTTCAACATGACTCTAGCCATATCGCCAAGAGTCCTATTCTTTCGCTCCATAACACCATTTTGTTGAGGAGTTCTTGGACAAGAAAACTCATGATCAAAACCATTTGAATCACAAAACTTTTCAAAATCAGAATTTTCGAACTCGCCTCCATGATCACTTCGGATACGAGTAATTATGTAGCATTTTTCGTTTTGAACTTTCTTAACAAAAATCTTAAAAATCGAAATAGCATCACTTTTATTTGCAAGAAAAAAACCCAAGTAAATCTTGAAAAGTTATCAACAATAACAAAGGCATAGAGTTTTCCACCAAGACTGGCTACTCTACTAGGGCCAAATAAATCCATATGGAGTAGTTGCAAGGGTCTAGTAGTGCTTACAGAGTTTATGGAATGAAAAGATGACTTGGTTGCCTTATTCAACTCACATTCGGCACATACGGTATCCTTTTTGAATGTGATGTCGGGCAAGCCTCTAACTAGCTTCTTGGTCGATAGCCTGGATATAGTATCCATATTGGCATGACCAAGACGCTGGTGCCATAGTAACCGTTCATCTTTATGAGCATATAGGCATCTTCCTGTATTGTTAGTATTTCTAGACAGATAGAAAATATAAATATTATCCTCTCTTACCCCTTCAAAAGCGATGTCTTCCGTTGACCTATCATAAATAAGGCATTTGTTTTGTCTAAAGTAAAGGTCATATCCATGGTCAGCAAGATGACTGATGCTGAGCAGGTTATGCTTTAACTCGATCACTAAGCAGACATCCTTTATTATAGGAGAGGGAGGATGACCAATATTACCATTACCTATAATATAAACTTTTAGGTTGTTGCCGAAGGATACATATCCTTCTCTCTTCATCGATAGTGATGCGAAAAGATTTGCGTCTCCCGTCATATGCCGCGAGCATCCACTATCGAGAATCCACTTACTCTTAGTTGAGGAGGGAAGGTCCACCTACATCAAGAGTAGATATGACCTTTGGTACCCAAGTTCTTGAGGGTCCTGAAAAGTTAGTTTTTGGAAACCATGCATATATCTTTCTATCTACTAATCTTCTAATTCTATATTGTGGTGAAATATGTCCTTGTAAACTACAATAAGTACATGTAGCATTCCTATTTACATTAGGAGCATGCTGATGATGTCTATAAGCAGAGTAATGCGGAGAAGTGTGATGATATGTAGATTCAGCATGGTGATGATGACTATGTGGAGTGGCATGGTGATATTGTCTATATGGTATGGCATGATGATATTGTCTATATGGCATGACATGATGATTTCTATATGTAGAGTGATGTTGATTGTGTCTTTGTGCAACATGGTAATGATTGTATCTATGTGTAGCATGATGATTTTGTGACATATAATATTTATTTCTATGTGCATGTGGTTTGTGTCCTTTTTGAAAGTGTGTATATATGTAAGCATGGTTACGTGTTGTAGGTGGATGACGTGGGTGACTAGTATGAGAAGTATCATGCTTTGGGTGTGTCTTATGATGTTGGGTTTGAGGTTGAGCAACCTGTTTTCCTAATTTAGTCTCTAGTTTCTTAGAGACAGCTTGCAGTTCAGTAACCTTAGCATTCAAACCATGCATCTTAGTAATAGAAATCTTGTGTCTACTCTTTTTTTCTGCAAGCTCCGTGTTGAGTGCTGTGATTTCTTGTGTTTGTTGTTCAATACGTGCTTTGGCATCCTGTAAGCTTATTTTAAGCTTAGATACCTCATCAGTGACATCCGTGGGTGAAGTGTCTCTAATGTTATCAAGTAATAGAGAAAGTCTTTGTATTTCGACTTCATGACTTTTGATTTTGTCCTTGGCATGTTTGTATTTACCAATGACCTTTTTGTGATCATTAAGTAAATCGGTGAAGCATCGCCAAGTTCATCAAAAGTGAAGTCGTCAAGAGTTTCGTTTGATACCTTATTGGAGGTCGCCATTAGGCACCCATTAGCCGTATCTTTAGGAGAGTCCTTTTCTTCCTCGGAGTCACTAGCTTCGCTTTCATGCCAAATGCTTGTGTTGGCATATTTCTTTGAGAAGGTCTTCTTGTATGGCTTCTCATATCGGTTGCTCTTCTTCAACAATGGACAGTCTTTTCGGACGTGTCCAGTCTTCTTGCAACCGTAGCAGGTTGGCTCTTCTTCGCCATCTTCTTATGGTTCCATCTTTCTTCGATTGAAGCGAAGGAATCTCTTGAAGTTGCGGACCATGAGAGCTTGATCATCATCTTCTGAGTTGTCGTCACCCGTCTCTTCGGGTTCAGCCCTCCGTCGGTGAGCTTTGAGTGCCATCTCCTTAGCCTTAGGAGCATGCTCTTCGAAGTCCTTGAGGTCAAGCTCATGAGTCATTAGCTTTCCCATCAAGGTCTCCATGGACATGGTTGTGAGATCATTTCCTTCTATGATGGCTGTCACCTTAGGGTTCCAAATTTTTGGTAGCCCCCTAAGTAGCTTGCGAATCTTCTCGTGATTTGAATATTGCTTGCCGAGCGAAGACAGGGGTTGATGATGTCGAGAAATCTTGTGAACATTTGCGTGATCGTCTCGTTTGGCTTCATCTTGAAAGCCTCGTATTCTTGAGTGAGACGACTTATCTTTGATTTCTTGACTTGGGTGGTTCCTTCATGCGTCACTTCTAGAAGTCTCCATACTTCGTGAGATGTGGTGCATGTAGATACCCTGTTGAACTCATTCCTGTCTATAGCACAGAATAAAGCATTAATAGCTCTCGCATCTAGACTTGCCTGTTTCTTCTCCTCGTCAGAATATTTTTCATGTGATTTCTCAACGAGATCACCATTGACAACTATTCTGGCGGGCTTTTTGTAACCGTCAGTGACGATAGTCCACAGGTCAACGTCTATCGACTTGAGATAAAAGCTCATCTTTGTTTTCCAATACGTGTAGTTAGTTCCATCAAATAGGGGAGGCCTATGAGTGGACTGTCCTTCACCGTGATTGGAAATCAAGGATTGTGTGGTTGCCATGGATCAGCTCTAGGATGTAAGTCCTTGTAAAGAGAACAGAGCTCTGATACCAATTGAAGAACAGATGGCAACTCTAGAGGGGGGTGAATAGAGTTTATAGCAATAATAGCCAATTAAAAATCAACTCTTTCACAATCTAAAATTAATCAGAGTAAATAAGGAAATAAATAAGGAGCAAGAGAACATATGCAAACACATCCGATTTTAACCTGGTTTCTCTCGTGGAGGACTAGTCCAGGCCTGAGAACTCTAGCTCAGGATTAAATCCACTATTTGTAAAATAGTAGTTACACCATGTGCCTTTTCTTCAGAAGAGCACGTCAACTTCTTAGAATGGATCGCAGTGGCGATGCTTGGAATTTTCCAAGCTACTTCTTGAACTCTTGCACAAGACTCCTAACTGAGAGATGCTGAGCACTCGAGACTTAGGAAACTTGTGGCTAGTAGATGAAGAAGGGTATGGCTTATATTGAGCTTAAGAGAGAAGAGAAGAGAAGATTGGATGAATGAAAATGAGAGAATTCTTGGCCTATTTATAGGGTTTTAACAGGCAGAATTCGGCCAGAATTCTGGTAGAAATTTTTAAATATTTGGCCATTGGACAACTAGCAACCAGCCAGCCCTAAAAATTAGGGCGCTGATTTTTAGGGGACAGAGTTCGGCCCGAACTCTGTCTCCACAACACAGAATGGGTCCAAGGGTCCAATGGGCTGATTTTGGATGTGGAGCTTTATGGATTTAGATCGGTTATGGGTTGAGTCTCAAGAGCCCAGCATAACTCAGCTTACAATCATTCTAGACTCAATAAATATAAAAGTACAGACTCGAAAAAATGACTCGCATTTGCAAAACTGAGCTGTCGTCTGGCTTGAGCTGGATGTAGTCGTCGTGTGTCGTATTGAATTATCACAAGTATTATTTAGTCAATGTTATCAATATTTGGTTGACTGTGACTTTGTATCAACAACAAATATATAAAAACCATTGCAAAAGGTGACAAAGTATAGGTTATAGCCGCACTTTAAAAGTTGTCACAAAAGTGTGTCACAAAAGACTTTTTTGGCGACGAATGGTATAGGTTGACACTTGAAGGTGTTGCAAAAGGGCCCCCTTTGTAGTAGTGAATTGTGATGAGTAAGAGGATAAGTAACCCAAGATTAAAGGACGTTGGTAAGGTCGAGGATAAACTTCGACTTCCTGGATATGTGAACTATCTCGAACGTTGGTTGGTCCATTGATCTAAGGTCTTGTTTGGTTCGCGGAATCTCCTGGTTGGGAAAGGAAAGTGATTACTTTCCTATGTTTGGATGCCAAAGGAATTGAGGAGCAA
Organism: Iris pallida; assembly: GCA_029216955.1. Lineage (NCBI taxonomy): Eukaryota > Viridiplantae > Streptophyta > Magnoliopsida > Asparagales > Iridaceae > Iris > Iris pallida. The sequence continues at coordinate 12,481,753 of JANAVB010007200.1, read as the reverse complement.
AGAAAAGTGATTCCCAATGGAAGAAAAAATAGAAGAAAAATTGATTCCATCCATCCAAGTAAATAATCACTTTCCCACATTGAAGTAATTACTTTCTTTTCCAGATTTTTTGACATTTCCAAACATTCATTTGGTTCGCGGAATGGAAGGAAAAGGAAATCAATTCCTTGTAATTTTCTTTCTTTTGAGAAACTTTAATTCCCTTTGATTTTCTTTTCCGATGTTTGGCTGTTTGCAAAAACAAAAGTTCTTTTATTTCACAAACTTTGTAAGAAGATTACAATTGAATTCTGGGAAAGTACAACTATAGGAATCCGATCTGAAGACGATCGCTTTATCTCTTGGACGATGTGAACTTTGAAGACGGTAGCATCTGAAGAATGCAGCAGCACTTGGGCAAGAACTCCTGATCTCTCTCTGATAATGATCTCCTCTTGATTCTGATTATCTCTGATCCCCATTATGAAGGACTTGAAACTCTATTTATAGAGTTTTGGAAAATAAATAATTAGTAGTTATTTCTGGATTGTGCAGGATGGATTGTGCAGGCATTGGACTGCGCAAGCAGCAAACTGTGCTGGCAGTTACTCGATCGTGGGCCAACTGTATAAGATGCGTGGCATTGTTTGATTGAAATATGCATGGTCGTGTACAGACGATTGCCACATGGTGAGCAATTGATGGCATGTATGCCACGTATAAAATGTCAGTTATCTTGATGGATTGTTCCACTTGAACTGCGCTAGCATCAGAATGCGCTTCTAATAGGTTGCGCTAAGACTCGGATTGCGCTGAGGTTGAGCTGTCAGACTGTGCTGGTTGTACAGCTGTCATCGAGTGCGGCACGGCTCGAGAAACGAACAGACTCCTCGCTTTTCATGTTGTCAATTATCAGAAGATCTGATTTTCTGTCAGATAATGATGACATTTCTATGTCAGCTAGCGCGCTCGGATGGGTGCACAGTTCAGCTTGCGCAGTTGAGTTGTTGCGCAATCTGTCTCCTGCGCAGTTCATTTGAAGGGTGTGCAATTTGATTTTTATTACTTTTTTGATGGGTTCAACTTGATTTTTAGGACCTACAAGACCCCCTTCAAAGTTTTCAAAATTTGAAAATATTCAAAGTTTTGAAATACTTTGAATTTCAAATTTAAAATCAAGTTGCGCAAGTGGCACTTTGACTGCGCGTTTGGAGGAATCAGCTCCTAATTTCTCAGCACAATCTGAGGTGACTGTTACTTTTGAAAAACCATAAATAGTTTCTATTCTTCTTTCTTTCATTCTTTACTTGTTTTCGACTATTCTCAAGAGACAAAAGCTCATCTTCTCTGACTACTTCTCCTTCCTCTCGCCGTCAACGTCAATGGCCCCTAAGCGAACTGCCACCGAGAAGGGCAAGGCTATGGCCGAACCCTCAACTCGTGTTGTGCCATGAGTTTCGCGCCATGAGATTGGCCATCCAGCGCTGCAAGGTAGATGATGAACTCGATCAAAACCCTTTTTAGGTTTCTTGACATTTTCGAACCTTCATACCTCTCTCTTTTTAGAGATTTGATGGTATTGCGCCGCCCTGTTTAGGGTTTTAGTTGCACACACACAATAGTTTTCATTTTTATGAAAACTATATTCTTGCACAATCAGTTGAAAAGCGCTGGCAGATGTTCGGCGCAATCTATCGATTTGCACAAGTCTATTTAGCCAGCGCTAACTGATGCCTTGCGTAAGTGGGTTAGAGCAACCTGATGTCTTGCGCAAGTGGATGTGTTGGCGCAACTGGATATTTTGTGCATGTAGGCTGTATTAGCGCAATCTGATGCTTTGTACATAGCGCAATTTGATACTTGCGCAATTTGCTGATCTTTTGAACAGACTCTTTGATTTTGTATGTACTGAATTTTGTCTTTTTGTTTGATGCAGTTAACCTCAGGGAAGACCCCAATTATGAGGACTTTGTAGGATCTTTGGCTGAACCTGAGTTCAAGAAGGATCTTTCCCATGTGACATATTCTCAATATGCCTTGCCGTCATCTCGACAAGCTATCTTGACTGCACAAGATAATGAAACTCTGCTTTGTTTGATGAACGGGCAGCCACTCCAAACTGCAGACACAGTCACTCACAAGAAGCCGTTGTTCCTGTTCGGTGAGGCCCTTGACAAGAACTCTCAGCCCAGACCTCGAGTTGAACAGAGACTTTTTCAAAGAGGCGAGAAAAGGATACTTCTACCGGAGATTTCTAGATGCCTTTTCCCTATCTCGCTATGCTTTTGCGGGCTATCCCAGAAGGATGGAATGGGATATAAATCCTCTTCAGCAAGTCCGAACGGAGAATATTTGTGTAAAGAAGGGGCCAAACAACAAGGACATGTTCTACAGTTCCTCTGAGCGTCACAGCTCCCTACTCAGAGGATTGAAACCCGGCTGCATTCCACCGAAAAACTCCTTCCTGCTACTACCAGTCAGAACGCCGATATTCGCAAATGAGTTTGCGAAGGTTGAGGGAAGATATCCAGACCAAGATATCCGATTGACAGATCTTGTTAATCCGGATAACAGGAGATGGAACTGTATAGCCAATTGAATATTGGCTCAAGTCGAAGAGAAGCTCAAGGAGATTGAGCTGTACCAAGCGGTGTACTCTACCGTTTACGGCTTCTACCCCAATCCTCAGCTATTCCTTGCATTGGCGGAGAGGTACAACTACAGAATAGGGACTTTTATGACGCCCTGCGGAGAGATCGGATTGGCTCTTCACGAGATGAAGTACATCTCCAGCTTGCCAATGGGGAATATCCCCTATGAAGAATTTGTTCTGACCAATGATGAGTTAGAAAAATTACGCCGAGAGAATGCAGACATGGTGACTGTCTTTAAAGAGCTGTTGTGCCACTACAAGATCTGTTCCTTGTACTATAAGAGTGGTACATCCGGCACCTGCTACTCGACAAAATGGTTGCCATATCTCTTCCTCAACCATATCATTAAGAAGAAAACCAATGAGCACGATAACTGCAAACCCACCTTATTCAAACCACTTAGCGACAGCAAAGTGATAAGGCTGATGGAGGAGAACAATGATATGGATATCAGGATGAAGGATGATCTCCAATGTCCTCCTTTCAAGGAAGGAGACATTATTGAGAGCTACTTGAGAATGGGCTACAGGCCCATGTCAAAGGAAGCCCAGCTGGCGGGTTTCTTCACCTACTGGCTTCGACAATTCGTCGTCCCTGAAGCCAGCGCCGTCGATCGCTTTCAATGAGGCGTACTATTTGCTGTCGTCCGCTTAGTCTTCGGCTATCGGATGGATCTATTGTCAGCGATGACTTGCAGAATGAATGCTGGCCTCCGCCTTTTTGTCGATTCGATGCTCAAAAGGAAAGGCGAGAAAGGAAGCTTTCCTCGGCTGGAGCTACTATACACATATCTGTTCGGATGGCTGTTTCTGCACTATCATACCCTGATGAAACCCGATACGGGAGCGGTAAGCGGCAGCTTCTTGAGGAGATTCTCCAAAAGCAAGTGGATATTCACCAGTTTAAGAGATTGCAGACGCACTCTGAATCTCGAAAAGGGATGGAACTTCTATTGTGTTCCCCCTCCAGCTGGCTACGAGCACATTTCTACAAATCTGGTCGACTCTGGGAGGTAGCCTTTGGACCATGCAGTTTTTGATTGGCTGAGGACAATTCGGCCGTCACACCTGGTCTACCGATTTGAAGACGAATGTTATTTGGAGCCCTATCTTCCCAGCCATTTTGCGTGCCAATTCGGCTATAACCAGTTTTATGTAGGCAACGCCATCACATGCCTACAAGGAAAAGGTTATCTGATCCATGGAGCCCGGGCTTGGGCTTACTATAATGCTTGAGACACAAGAACAACATTCTCGATGCCGATGAAGAGCGATCATGGTCCTCGGATGCTGTATAGATATTCACTCTTCTATACATCAGCGAATACCTTTGCTGAGAACTTCAGTTTAGCAGATAGCTTTGCGACAGCAACGCGATTAAAGAAGGAAGCATCTGTTGTGTCGGCTCCTGGTAATGATGAAGAGGATGAGCCAGTTGATGCACCGCTAGAAGTTTCAAGGGAAGCCAACATCCCTGAAGAAGTCAACGAGCCACTGTGCGTCTCTTTGAAGGTTGTCAAATGTCCAGCCAAAGAGAAGAAAAGAAGGGCAGAAGAACCTTCTTCTCCAGTCGCTAAGAAGAAGCTTGTCTAGGAATCATCAAAAAGGGTCACTACCTGGTCACAATCTCGGCAGCAAGCTGAGTCGACTCAAAGAGAAGAGGGATGACTCCGATCTCTCTTCAAAGACAAGTAGATGTTGTAGATATAGAGAGTCCGGAGAGAACTCTACACAGAAAGAAAATAGTCTTCAGAATAAAGAAAGTAGTCACTCCTCCAAGACCTATCCTGTCATCGGTCGTGACCAATGCTGTCGCCGGAGTCATGATGTCGTCTGCTACACCTGCCCTTGAACCCAGGCAGGAAGCTTTCAGTCCAGAGAAGAGAGACGAGGTTGTAGAAACCAAGGAGGAAATCAGAGAGAAAGAAGATAAAGTATTGCGATCTCCTACACTTGCAACAGAAACCGTCCACCTTCCATTTATGCCGAGAACACTTCGTGATGAAGAAGATCGATTAATGATCGATGCTCTGAATGACTGCGACTTCGGCCTCCATGATGATGTAGATCCGGTCACCACAACTGATAGTAAAGAAACACGAGAAGAAAGTACAAGTGATGAAGATACATCAGCAGAGGCTGTTGATGACACTCTGAATCCAAAAGAGGATGCTGATGTACATGTATCCCCAGAGAAGAATGCGGTTGAAGAAGTAGCACCTGAGGAAGTTACTATTGCTGATCCCAAAGGTATTGAATGATATTATCAATCTTCTTTTCATAGATTAAATGGCTGACATCTAAATTTTTATCCATGCAGAAATTGAATCTTTTCCAATTCCTCCCATATGCACTGATATAGTGCCAATAAAGGCGATAACCAGCAGTAGCAGACATTTTTCGGGCGGCTCCGAAGCGGGTAGTAGCCAGGCAGTAATGTCTGAAGCTACTTCTACGAGGTTGCAACCCGTGTCAGCAAATGACAAACTTGTCACTGGACCCAACAATAGTAAGATTGCTCTTACTTTTGATCCTTCTCGATAGTTGCTAATGACAGCCAACTGATGGTGTTTGTTTGATTTCGCAGAGGAACATCTGGGAGGGGCAACTAGCTCTACCATGGCTCCTTTATCCAGAGAGACCTCCACTCACGTGCAAGAAGCTGAACGTCCATCTGTAAAGGCACATGCTGCTTCGACGTCCATGGGAGTAGCTGCTACACCTGGTGCCATAGCTACTAACAGATTCATAATTGGTTCCTTCACCAACCTCTTCTTCAATTCACTAGGACCCTTAGTAGAAAGGGTAATGGGAAAAGAAGATGTTGGTTTCATCACCGTTAGAGGTCCAACCTCTTATCTGATCAGTGCCATCCGAAATCAAGGTGATAAAGCTCAGGCTTTTTATCTTGAACACATACTCGATGAGCTAGAGGAATCAGTTAAGATCTACAAAGATCTGAATCGGGGGGAGGTGGAGCCCTTGGTACATGCTGAGTTTGAGAGGATGTCTCAAGAGGCTGCAGTTGCGAAAGTTGATTTCCAGATTTTCTTGGAAACTTTCGCTGCCAAATCTTCAGAGTATAACTCTCAAATAGAGATAATAGCATCTGCTGCTGGGGAGAAGGAAAAGAAAGTTGCTGAGCTAAAAGCAGAATCTGTCCGTCTTCAAGAAGAGTTGAGACTTGTTCAGCTTGCTCTGGAAGATGAGACCACACAACATCAAGCTGCAGTTCAGCAACTGGACGCCCTGACCCAGGAAAGAAATGAGTATGTCACAATTCATCAAGCTGAAATCTCCCGCAGACTAGTAACCTTGCCGACTTTTGTCACGACCCGCACCCGATTTTCGGACGCGAGCTCGTGAGCAAGCCAGCTACGTATCGAGCGGACTCCAGCCCGACTCGAGTACGTATAAGCTGTCAAGGTCATGGGTATCATGTCTATTCTAAACTATATCTCAATCCACATGAATCATATAAAACATGAATGAACAAGTATGGGTCATGGTCTGCAGCCCATTAGCATATTGTTCGATTAGACTCCAAAAATAATATGAGTCTATGAAATAAGCAGGATATAACATGGTACTGAATATAAAGCACGAGAGGATAATAAATACAATAATGATACCTGAATCCCACAAACGTATCATCACATCTGCCATTCAGAACTACTAGCTAACTCCATGCAATCGCTAAACCTGAAGAGATCATCAGGTCCTCAGGGGACATAGCAAGATACATAAAAATATGCCTATCTAGCAGTTTTATCATGCGCAAGAAAATAGACAAGAAAGAACAAGAAAAAGACAAATGACTACGAACACGAACACGAACACTAGAACAACTATGCATAATGAACTGCCGGATGAACGAAACACGATGATCAATGGAAGAAACCAAACCCTCGTCCCGAGTGTGGACTCACTGGTTTGAACTAAACACTAACCCTCGTCCCGAGTGTGGACTCTCTGGTCAGTACTAACCCTCGTCCCGAGTGTGGACTCTCTGGTTAGTAGTAACCCTCGTCCCGAGTGTGGACTCTCTGGTTAGTACTAACCCTCGTCCCGAGTGTGGACTCTCTGGTTAGTTCACGGCAAGGCACCCTCGTCCCGAGTGTGGACTCTCTGGTGCAAATACTACATCCTCGTCCCGTGTGTGGACTCTCTGATGTAAACACCCTCATCTCGAGCGTGGACTCTCTGGTGCAAGTCAAGTCAAGTCAAGTCTACACCCTCGTCCCGAGCGTGGACTCTCTGGTGCAATAATCGACATCCTAGTCCCTAGTGTGGACTCACGGATGTAAACAGATCAAGAAAAACACCCTCGTCCCGTGTGTGGACTCTCTGGTGCCAATGAAGCAATATCAAGGATTTAGCAGTTCACTATACGCACTCATTCTATGACACGACTCAAGCAAGGTACTGACGAGAAACTCCAAATGTGAAACACAAGGCCAAAATATGAACATGGCTATAAACAAGAAAAATAACTCCACAGAAAATAACACGAAAAAGCACATGTCCATAAATAATCCAAAAGCTGTAAACTGAAATAAAATGCATGTAAATAAAACTGTAGAGGGAGGCAAGGTATACTTGCCTGGAGGTTGCACGTAAATCCAACAAATATATAGTCAACTGATATGCCACGAAGTCCAAGTCATCACAACTGTCTTCGAAAGCTGAAACAAACATCGCCAACATTCTTAGAATAGTCAAATTAGCTAGGATTGCCTGTCCTTAAGTCCAATTCTGGACACAGGGGCAAAATGGTAATTTTGGGCAAAAACGATGTCCGCCGTTGGACCCGCTTTGCACCGAAAAGCATGCCAGAATCAAACTACATGTCTACGGATCTAGTTTTCTGATACGAACCCAACCGTATGTCCAAAGTTGGATTCCGACGGGCCGTGCACAAAATCGCCCGTTGAGTGGGACCGTGGGGCCCGCAAAACGACGATTTTATCAAAAGTCTCATAATCGGACCAAACTTGGCATACAGGACCAAAAAAATGATACGGTTCTGTTGGCACAAGTTTCATCTCGATCTGACGAACGTGCACAAAGTAATTAGAGAATTTGCAAAGTGCACGATACGGGGAATTTCGACGGATACGCATCAAATTCGTCGCACACACGCGACCAATTTGAATTCCGTCAAAGCCCACACGACCAGGAAACCATTACGCAGCTTTCGATGCTTTTGGTTCGCGACCACGTCATCCCGATTGGCGTGACGCACGTCGTGTGGAACAATTTTCTAATTTTAAAAACTGTTTTTAAACATACTTTTCTCGAACTTTGAAAACCGACTTCTTTGTTCACAGTGGATAAAATTCGAAACTACAAATTAGGTTATAAAGCCCTACATGTTGTCTTCAATAATGGTTCAGGAACTTTTCTAAGAACGGCAGTTAATCGCCTCCTAAAACGGGTCCACGAACTAGTTTCCTGTTTCGTTTCGAAACAGTTTTTCGGGATATTTGCGACGATTTCCTGACCGATATAATCTAGTATAAATATTTCTACATGAATAGGGTTGAAGAGGGTTATGTTGTCAACGTACCCGCATAAGTGGCTCGAGGAACGGATGAGCGTGTACGACGATATGCCGTCGCGAAGTTGGGTGATCCACTGCAGTGACTGCTGCTGTCAACTGCACTGTCCTGTTCAGACGTTCGCGCGCGCGTGGCCGGCTCCGGCGCTCGTGCTGCGGCAGGGTTGGTCGCCAGGGCCTGGTGGGTGTGCGGCGTGTTAGGGTTTCGGTTTGAACTGCTGCTCGATCTCCCTCTGTGGGTATATATGTATGCGGCTTGGGAGAGAGCTCTTGCTCGGGTCGGGCATGCTGCTGTATAGGTTTGATAGGGGGTCGGGTGGGGAATGTTTTGTCCAACTGAGGCCGTGGGTTGCATGGGCTGGGATTTGAAGCTCGGTTTGGCTGGCTTCTTATGCTTTAATATTTTCACAACATATGTGATTGGGGTAGCTTTGCAAGTCAAGTGGGCTGCTATGGGCTCTGGTCCAGGGGTTCAGCTGGGCCATGCCGGGCTGGGCTGGGTGCATAGTTATTAGGATTTCTTTTTATTAATACCTTTGCATATATCTTTATACCCACACATATATACATATATATAATATATATATATATATTTAAATACGCATATACACATATACAATATATATATAACATAAATACAATGTATATATATATATATATATATATATATATATATATATATATATATATATATATATATATACATAAATATATATACACATATATATAATATATTTTTATATATAATACACATATTCAATATTTATGTATACATACACATATATACAATATATGTATATACCTCATATATATATATATTAATAAACACCTAGTTAACCAAAATATAAATAATATTTATATATATATTAAATAAACAAAAATACTAGATGAACAGTATAACTAACATGAGGCTTGTAGGTTAAGTATTTTCAAATAATCTTAATAATCAAATGATCAATTATTTAGAAAAATATGACTAAACCTTATGGAGAATCCCATAAAAGGCCCTGACTATTTAATAATAATAATACTACCAATTTTGTATAAATAATCAAATATCTAGAAATATACGTCAAGTCCTAATTTAATTAAAATATTTGTACACACATAAAATATCCCTACATGGTCCGTCTTTGGATGCACTGAATCACTACAAGGACTTGTGCTTGGCTTGGGTCCATCCCGACCGGGTCTCCTACAATCAATAATCAATAATAATCAATTCATTAGATTATTTGTAGGGTCATGCCACAACTTAATCTGGTTTTCTTAGTTAGGGCACTCCTATGGCTCGGCATTTTCCTACCATGGCTAAACACTAGTCAAGGCACACCACTGCACTATCCGTGCCAGAATTTCCAGTCGTCTGGTACTTCAAAACTCAACCATGGCTAAAATCATCTACCGTAATAATTATTAAATAATTATTTATAAAACAATCTAAAAATCACCCTTCAAATTAATTAAATAAAAAAAAATAATTTTAGAAATTCCGGGAAGGGAGGCTACAACTTTTGTTGATAAGTCTGGAATGGAGGAAGCTAGAAGGCGAGTGATGGATTCTCGTGAGGAGCGACTTCAAACTTTAAAGCAACAGATGGCTAGTTTGATGACCCCACCAGCTGAATAGGAAGACTTTTTGTATCTTCTGTTTTATGACATGTCCTTTTGTAATGCCTTTTAGTTTTGATCAATAAGAAGATATTTTCTTTGTGACTCTATTATTTATTGCATATCTCATTCGGATATAAATAATAGCGATAGAAAATATATTCAGAGGTCCGGGACATGATATATTTCTTGATTTAGAAAATAATTATATTCATTACATCTGCTAAGAGGTAATGTGGATATGGCAGAATATAATTTGTTGAATATCATTATTTCTGTAGACAACTTAATCAAAGGTAACAAATACATGACAAGTTGCTGATGTGAATAAAATGGATGAATTGTCAAAATGTGTGAACGAAATGAATCGTCGAAATAAACGGATGAACCGTCAGAGGAATTGAATGAATGGGTGAATCGTCGGAAGAATGGAATGAACGGATAAACCGTCGAATAAATGTAATGAAAAGACGAACCGTCAGATGAATGTAATGAACGGACGAACCGTCAGATGTATGGTATGAACGGACGAACCGTCAGATGAATGTAGTGAACAGGTGAACCGTCAGATGAATGTAGTGAACGGGCGAACCGTCAGAGGAATGTAATGAACGGGCGAACCATCGTTTCACGAATTTCTGTCTATAAATAGAACAAAAAATTAGATGGAATGATCACTTTCAGTTTTTAACATAAAGATGTCGTCTGGAGATGCATCCAAGAAGACTTCGATCACCCCGAAGGTTGAAGCGGGCACTGAAGAACGTCCTGCTGAACCGACTCAGCCAAAGCAGACGGAGGCAGGCGAAAGTTCGTCTACATCCCAGCCACCGCGGGATATCCTGGACTTCCTGGTTGAACCAGGAAAGACTAAAGAAGAAGAGGCCATGAGGATGGCTGCTTGCAAGTTCCTGGTGGGTTCGAACGAGGATGTTCTAGGCTCTTTTGCCGATTATGTTTTTGAAAAGGACGGCAGTGGTCCTCGTACTGTCTATAAGAAGGACGATAACGATCCTCGTCCATGATATTATGTAACATCGTTTATGATAAAATAAAATCAACCTTTATTTATGAACTGTCTGATCATATTTACGTAAAATCCCTGTTACATTCATACATAGTATTTCTTAAGGAATTTGCCATTGATGGGCATCATTGCAACTCGACCGTCTAGCCCGAAAAGTTGATAGGCTCCATTTGAGAAGACTTTGCTTAAGATATATGGACCTTCCCACTTTGCATCGAACTTGCCCTTGCTTATATGATTCAAAGTCATAGGATGTCTGACGGTTAGAACGAGCTCTCCTTTCTGAAAGGCTCTGACTTTAACTTTGCGGTTAAAAGTCTTCGAGATGCGGGCTTGGTATAACTCAATATGCTGTTGAGCCAATAGCCGCTTCTCGTCAAGTGCTTCTAATTCCTGAAGTCGAAGGAGATCGTTGTTCTCTGTAGTGAGCTCATTAGCGATGGCAATCCTTAAGGACGGAATTTGAAGTTCCAGGGGTAGAACTGCTTTGCAGCCATACACTAAAGAGAAAGGTGTACAGCCTGTGGGGTTGCGGACCGTAGTACGATAGGCCCATAGACATTCTCCAAGCTTTTCACTCCAGTTTTGTTTGTTAGTAGACACAAACTTCTTCAGGAGTTTGATGATAGTCTTGTTAAATGCTTCAGCTAAGCTATTAGCAGCAGGATTGTAAGCTGTCGAAGCGACATTGTCAATCCGATGATCATCGCAGAATCTTGTAAACTTTTGGCTGATGAACTGAGGTCCATTGTCGTGAATGATCCTTCGAGGCACACCAAATCTATAAATGACATGGTATTTGACGAAGTTGATGACGTTGCTGGTTTTGACTTCAGCCAGAGGTATAGCTTCAGCCCATTTGGAGAAGTAATCGATTATTGCTAGTATGAACCGATGTCCTCTAGAAGAAGGAGGATTAATGGGACCTATGATATCCATGCCCCAAGCTTCGAAAGGACAGGAAGCGGTAATCGGATGAAGGAATTCCGATGGTTGATAGATGAAATCTGTATGGATTTGACAAGCCCGACATTTCCTTGTATTTTCGATAGCATCAGATACCATAGAGGGCCAGTAGTAACCCATGCATCAGATACGGTCTTGTAGTTTACGGCCGAATTGATGTGCTTCGCAAACACCATCATGAGCTTCACGCAATACTTGCTTCGCTTCATCACCAGCAAGACAGCGTAAAAGAAGACCGTCATAAGTCCGTCGATAGAGAGTTTTGGTGTTCTGATTATAGTAGAATCGGAGAGATCGTCGACGAATACTCGTAGCCTACTTGGGATCTTCAGGGAGTATATCATGGACTACAAAATCGATGAAGGGAGCTCTCCAATCTTCACTGATAACATTGACTTCAATAAGATTACTGAACTCAATATTACGATTGTTTTCAAAGCAGAATAATTCCCGATTAGAGACAACCACCACTTGTTGTCTTTTGATAGGGATGGCTAAGACTGCTGCAAGATTGGCCAAAGCATCTGCTTTAGTATTACAAGCTCGTCGAACATATTCAATGAAGAAGGCTTTGAATGATGTAGCCATGCTAATTACCGCTTCATGATAAGGCACTAGATCTTGATGACGAACTTCATAGGTTCCTCTAACCTGGTTAACAACCATGTTGGAGTCGCCATAGACTTTAAGATATTCGACGTCCAGTTGCTTTGCTAATTGAAGGCCAATAAGTAGAGCATTGTATTCTGCTACTGTAATGCCCCAATCCCAAAATACGTAGGACTAGAAACGTAGCCATGCCAGCTGTATTCATACGAAGTATGTAGGTCTCGTATGAATACATAAGCTGTAAAATACAGTAATCCAAGACAAACTAATCTCATCCATAATAATAATATAAATATCAACTCGAATATTTATGATACAATCGTTGGACGGAGACAAAGTCCACTACCAACTAGCACAATGAAAGAAATGTACAAGAATCGATCAAATAAAATGGCAAGACGAACCAAGCGCAATCGTCTTCGAAGGAATAGAGAAGACCACGGCCTTGGCTAGGATACCTGCGAAAAATATGAACACACACCTGGGGAAAAACCAGGTCCTCAGAGGGACGTAACAAGATACATAAAAACAATACCATGATGAACTGTAAATGATACATGATAAAGAAAAGACCACATGCTCCAACACAATGGAACCTAACCATCTAGGTGTAATACAAGTCGAAAACTATACTGGAACGTATAAGTGGGTAGGAATAAAGCATAGCATCCACTAGAGGCTTTTGCATGAACTAGTATACGTCTCTGACCGTATCTAACGACGTGGTCAGGGCCGTGCAATGGATATATCCCCTAGTTCATACTTTGCATCGCTAGTATACCTCCTGACCGTATCTGACGTCGTGGTCAGGGCCGTGCAATGGATATATCCTCTAGCGACACACCCATAACAGGGAAACCATGAACCCATAACCGGGCAATCTAGAAGGCTTTGGGCTAGCTCATATGTCCCAGTAGTTTTCCCCGCCCATGTATCACACAAGTCATATCCATGTCTTGGCGATCCATATCTCTATGCAAGTCGCTATCTAGACTCCGCTAATCCATAAATGAACCGACACACGAACAGCCCGTATCGGTAGCAAGTCGAATACGTAGGTTCGTGTCGACTCAATGATCCTCACTCATGTGTCGTGTATGAGACGTGTCAACAAGTCAAAGAAGTTATGAAGCATAACTTCAACACACCGGGAAAGTCCGCTACCACATATGGTCCACACACACACACACGCACACACACAAACATCGATATACATATCGATGGCACCCAAGTCATACTTGGACATACTCTTACTAATGTAAAAACACTAGCAACATATAAAATATCATGAATCAAATGTAAGTACAAGATGGCAAGGTATCTTGCCTGGTGGGTCGCCTGGTGTGCTGTGATGATCAATGTGGCACAAAGTTTGACTTCGGTGATACAATACGTATGACGATCTCTGACGATGGCATGGACTTGAGTTGGTTGCAGTTGACGTGCATATGACTGTGTTGGCAAAAAAATAGTCGTAGATGCCAAATGTACGCAAGATGATCTCAATCGATGGGTCGACTGTGTCATTGGGTCCGAAACGGTCCAATTGGCTAAGGCCGAAATATGGTAGTTCGAGATTTGTAGGAAAATAGGGAACCATTTGGAATAGTCGTGGTCAAGATTGATAAGCGAGAGAGATTTTGTATATATAATTATTTTAACAAGTTTTTATGATAATAGAACTATATTTGGAAATCCAATATAATTAAAAATTATGTTTTTCTTTTATCCAAAATATTATAAATAAACACTTAAAAATATAGGAAATCAAGTTTTATGTCAAATCTCATAATTTAATTAACTAAATATTTTAAATCAAAAGCCATGTCTTAAAATACAATCAAATATCATAATATTTCTAAGAATTTAAACCCAAATTTTTTATTTAAAATTATATTTTGGCAACCAATACTATAAAATAAGTCCTTGGAAATTATTTAATATACATATGTATTGTATTAAAATAATTAGGATAAATAACTAGGTAACAATTTATGATAGTAATAATAATACAATTATAAAATGTATGTATAGATATACTTGGACAAATACTATAATGTATAATAATAATAATAATAACATCAAATAATAATAATAATAATAATAATAATAATAATAATAAAGAATAAAAGAAAAATAAGGGAACAAAACACTTCACAGAAAAAGAATAACAAAGAAAGAAAAAAAATAACTAAATAATAATCCTAATAAATCATAAATACTACATGCTTACTGTTTCTTCCCTTCCTAAAGTAAACAAAAGACAAAAACAAAATACCCAAACCAAAGTAAGAAAGTCACTAAATGAGCTGAGCCCCCCCTTTTGATATTTGCAGAGAGAGGGAGAGCAAGAGAGAGGCTGAGAGAGAGGAGCAAGAAGAGCGGAGAGGCGATCGGAGCTGGGGGTTCGAGGTGGAGTCGCTGGCGGCTGTTCGAGAGGGGTGAGGGAAGCGGCGGAGAGGAGATCGAGGTGGCGACTTGGCTGGAGAAGAGGCAAGGGAGAACGGGGCGGCGCGGCGGTGAGATCGAGGCGAAGGCGGAGGAACGGGGACTCAGGCGCGGCGGTGCTAGTCTGGCGGTCGGAAAGAGGTTCGCCGGCGGCGTCCGGGCCCTGGCGAAGGTGGACGAGGCCAGGCGCTGGGTCGCGGCTAGGGCTAGGTCGGCCGGAGGATCTGGCGGAGAGGGCGGCGGTATGAGCAAGGAGGAAGGGCGCGGTGTACGGGGGTTGTCGGCGGAGGGAAGGGGGTCCAGCGAGGCGAGGAAGAGGGGAAAGGGCGAGCTGGGGTCGGAGGACGGCGGATCTCGGCCGGCGGTACGAGGGTTTCGTTCGGGCGACCACGCGGTGGTCCTCGGGTCTGGTGAAGGAGGTGGGAGAGAGGAGGGGACTCGGGGAAGGGTGCTCGCCTCCGGCGGTTGGAGGAGCAGATGGGTCGGTCGGCTCCGGCGTCGACGGGAGAGCTCGGCGGCGCGACGGCACTGCGACGGAGGTTTCTCGCCAACAGACCCTGGCGGAGGGTTTCGACGGTCATCGTCGGCTGGGTTCCTACTGGACGCAGGGACGGAGAAGAAGGGAGGCACGGGCGGTGGATCCGACCGGGCTGGGCGACGGCCACGGGAGGTGAGCGTGTGTTTTATTTTATTTTATTTTTTTGGGTGTTTGGATTTGGTAGCACTGGTGGTTGGTTTGTGGACGGGTGGCTGCCCCGGGAGGGTTGGCCGGCGGGCTGACTGGGTGGTGGTGACGGTGACGGGGTCTTGGCGGATGGCCGGGTGGCTGGGTTTCGTCGGGAGATGGCCGGAGCCAGGGGAGGCCGGGTCGGAGACGGGTGGTTGCAAGGAGGAGAATAGGGGGTCTGGTTGCAACGGTGGTGGGGTGGTGGTCGTGGCAGTTGTGATGGCGAGGGGGTTGATACGTCGCCGACGGGTGTGGTTGGGACAGAGCTGGGACGGGATTTAGAGTTTAAGATTGGGGTTTACTAGGAATTGGTCTTAGGTTTAGGACTAGGGTTTTGGATGAATCGTGTCGGAGTTGTCGACACGGGGAATAAATGTATTTGTAATGGATGGAATAAGAATTTGGGACGTGGAACACGGACACGAGGCACTGCACTTGTGGTGGAAGAAATATTTGTGGATGTGAGAAATATTGGAGGAGTACCTGCCTATTTATAGGATGTGGAAATTCCCAGTTTGATATGGACTAGGAAAAGATTTAAACCCTTTTTGATAAATCGTATATTTATTTAAATAAATCCAAATTTATTTGATCAAAGCCAAATCCAATTTCAAATACAAATCCAATTTAAATTTAATTAAATTTTAGTTTAAAAATCAAATGGATAAATCAAATTGCAAATATTTAACTATTTAAATAAATTCATAATTTTAAATCAAAATTTAATCGCCATAGTAATTCAAAATTATGTTTTCCAAAAATACTAATAATATTAATTTCGAAAATTACATTATTATTTTAAAAAATAACTGATAAATAATTACGAACTATTTATCTATGACCAAATAATATTTACATAAGTATATTTTTCTAAAATAAACTTTTATTTATTAATAGAGCTGTATAAATGAAAGGTTTTATAATTAAGTAACAAACTTGGAAATTTTGGAATGCTAACAAAATAGTTATTATGTATATTATTTTGAAACCAATAAAAATATTTTTTTCAAAATTATGTACGCTCGTACATATTCGCACTCGTCGAGCAAATTTGAAAAATGAACTTTTGCGCCCGACGTACAGTACGACTACGCGACGTACAATACAAAATTTTAAATCAGTACCAAATTTATTTAAAAAAATTGTAGAAATTTAGGGGTTTTATATCCTACCCAACTTAAAAGAATTTCGTCCTCGAAATTAAGAATTCGTAGGGGGATGAGAAGACACAAGGGGGTATCGATGGAAAACAACATATAACAATTCTTGCCGTAGGAATTTACGATCTAGATCATAGAAAATTAATACGGTATGGTCACGGGTAATGAATGAGGGTAACGATTAAGAGAACAGAATAGATTTGCTTCAATTAAGCGATTGGAGGGTCTTGATAGGGTCGAGTAGTTTAGGATAAAGATATAGCAACATTGAGTGAGAATGGTCATAGTCGATAGGAAGGCTAGAGGGAGCGCTAGTATAACGCCTTCGTCTTTCTAAAATAGGTGAAGGCGAAAGCAATGAAGGAGGCGTTATTGAATACGAATACGTGATTCAAAGACGATCGAAAGAATTGTCAATACAGTTGTGGATGGGATTGTAAGGGCCAAGTTTAATTATGTCCCCATCCACGTAACGTAATAGACAAAGTGAACCAAAGTGCACTTGGTTGATCAGACCATTATGCACCGGTTCTGATTAGACAACATGCTAGTTAGCGCTCAATAGCATATGTCATGAACAAACTCGATAAAGTATAAGCTTACAAAAACTAGGCTACATTAGCATCATTAGTCAAAACGATAAATTCATAGGTACGTGAGATTAAGATTTAAAGAAGGTAGAATGATTCTAAGTCATACAGTCGTCCTATAGTCTTCTTGTCCAAGTCCTTGGTTGGCTAGACGGGTTAGGTCCTCTAAATTCTAGGATCTAAATAAGCTTGCTAATATAGGTCACTAGGTTAAAGGGGTTACTAGTTCATATGGTATTCTACCCCACTTAAAGAATTAACCTAATGGTGTTTTGGGACAACTAACTAGTAGGGTCAATCTCTAGCAAGCACGAAGGGAAGATAAGAATATGGATGGAAGGAAGCAAACAAGATACAATTGATGAGTCAAATGGTAGATAAAATCAAGGAAAGAGGTCAAATATGTGGATGAGATCCTAGACTTCTAATCCTATACGCAGGCTTGCTTGGTACGGTAAAGTAACCAACAATTTATCTTGACCTGCATGGACCACCACAAAAACATGAAACGCCCCAGTCCTAAAATACGTAGGACTAGGAACGTAGCCATGCCAGCTGTATTCATACGAAGTACGTAGGTCTCGTATGAATACATAAGCTGTAAAATGCAGTAATCCAAGACAAACTAATCTCATCCACAATAATAATATAAATATTAACTCGAATATTTATGATACAATCGTTGGGCGGAGACAAAGTCCACTACCAACTAGCACAATGAAAGAAATATACAAGAATCGATCAAATAAAATGGCAAGACGAACCAAGCGCAATCGTCTTCGAAGGAATAGAGAAGACCACGGCCTTGGCTAGGATACCTGCGGAAAACATGAACACACACCTGGGGAAAAACCAGGTCCTCAGAGGGACGTAACAAGATACAGAAAAATAATACCATGATGAACTGTAAATGATACATGATAAAGAAAAGACCACATGCTCCAACACAATGGAACCTAACCATCTAGGTGTAATGCAAGTCGAAAACTATACTTGAACGTATAAGTGGGTAGGAATAAAGCATAGCATCCACTAGAGGCTTTTGCATGAACTAGTATACGTCTCTGACCGTATCTAACGACGTGGTCAGGGCCGTGCAATGGATATATCCTCTAGTTCATACTTTGCATCGCTAGCATACCTCCTGACCGTATCTGACGTCGTAGTCAGGGCCGTGCAATGGATATATCCTCTAGCGACACACCCATAACAGGGAAACCATGAACCCATAACCGGGCAATCTAGAAGGCTTTGGGCTAGCTCATACGTCCCAGTAGTTTTTCCCGCCCATGTATCACACAAGTCATATCCATGTCTTGGCGATCCATATCTCTATGCAAGTCGCTATCTAGACTCCGCTAATCCATAAATGAACCGACACACGAACAGCCCGTATCGGTAGCAAGTCGAATACGTAGGTTCGTGTCGACTCAATGATCCTCACTCATGTGTCGTGTATGAGACGTGTCAACAAGTCAAAGAAGTTATGAAGCATAACTTCAACACACCGGGAAAGTCCGCTACCACATATGGTCCACACACACACACACGCACACACACAAACATCGATATACATATCGATGGCACCCAAGTCATACTTGGACATACTCTTACTAATGTAAAAATACTAGCAACATATAAAATATCATGAATCAAATGTAAGTACAAGATGGCAAGGTATCTTGCCTGGTGGGTCGCCTGGTGTGCTGCGATGATCAATGTGGCACAAAGTTTGACTTCGGTGATACAATACGTATGACGATCTCTGACGATGGCATGGACTTGAGTTGGTTGCAGTTGACGTGCATATGACTGTGTTGGCAAAAAAATAGTCGTAGATGCCAAATGTACGCAAGATGATCTCAATCGATGGGTCGACTGTGTCATTGGGTCCGAAACGGTCCAATTGGCTAAGGCCGAAATATGGTAGTTCGAGATTTGTAGGAAAATAGGGAACCATTTGGAATAGTCGTGGTCAAGATTGATAAGCGAGAGAGATTTTGTATATATAATTATTTTAACAAGTTTTTATGATAATAGAACTATATTTGGAAATCCAATATAATTAAAAATTATGTTTTTCTTTTATCCAAAATATTATAAATAAACACTTGAAAATATAGGAAATCAAGTTTTATGTCAAATCTCATAATTTAATTAACTAAATATTTTAAATCAAAAGCCATGTCTTAAAATACAATCAAATATCATAATATTTCTAAGAATTTAAACCCGAATTTTTTATTTAAAATTATATTTTGGCAACCAATACTATAAAATAAGTCCTTAGAAATTATTTAATATACATATGTATTGTATTAAAATAATTAGGATAAATAACTAGGTAACAATTTATGATAGTAATAATAATACAATTATAAAATATATGTATAGATATACTTGGACAAATACTATAATATATAATAATAATAATAATAGCATCAAATAATAATAATAATAATAATAAATAAATAAAAGAAAAATAAGGGAACAAAACACTTCACAGAAAAAGAATAACAAAGAAAGAAAAAAAAAACTAAATAATAATCCTAATAAATCATAAATACTACATGCTTACTGTTTCTTTCCTTCCCAAAGTAAACAAAAGACAAAAACAAAATACCCAAACAAAAGTAAGAAAGTCACTAAATGAGCTGAGCCCCCCCTTTTGATATTTGCAGAGAGAGAAAGAGCAAGAGAGAGGCTGAGAGAGAGGACCAAGAAGAGCGGAGAGGCGATCGGAGCTGGGGGTTCGAGGTGGAGTCGCTGGCGGCTGTTCGAGAGGGGTGGGGGAAGCGGCAGAGAGGAGATCGAGGTGGCGACTTGGCTGGAGAAGAGGCGAGGGAGAACGGGGCGGCACGGCGGTGAGATCGAGGCGAAGAAGGAGGAACGGGGACTCAGGCGCGGCGGTGCTAGTCTGGCGGTCGGGGAGAGGTCCGACGGCGGCGTTCGGGCCCAGGCGAAGGTGGGCGAGGCCAGGCGCTGGGTCGCGGCTAGGTCTAGGTCGGCCGGAGGATCTGGCGGAGAGGGCGGCGGTGTGAGCAAGGAGGAAGGGCGTGGAGTACGGGGGTTGTCGGCGGAGGGAAGGGGGTCCGACGAGGCGAGGAAGAGGGGAAAGGACGAGCTGGGGTCGGAGGACGGCGGATCTCGGCCGGCGCGAGGGTTTCGTTCGGGCGACCGCGCGGTGGTCCTCGGGTCTGGTGAAGGAGGTGGAAGAGAGGAGGGGACTCGGGGAAGGGCGCTCGCCTTCGGCGGTTGGAGGAGCAGATGGGTCGGTCGGCTCCGGCGTCGGCGGGAGAGCTCGGCGGCGCGACGGCGCTGCGGCGGAGGTTTCTCGCCAGCAGACCCTGGCGGAGGGTTTCGGCGGTCATCGTCGGCTGGGTTCCTACTGGACGCGGGGACAGAGGAGAAGGGAGGCACGGGCGGTAGATCCGACCGGGCTGGGCGACGGCCACGGGAGGTGAGCGTGTGTTTTATTTTATTTTATTTTTTTGGGTGTTTGGATTTGGTAGCGCTGGTGGTTGGTTTGTGGACGGGTGGCTGCCCCGGAAGGGTTGGCCGGCGGGCTGACTGGGTGGTGGTGACGGTGACGGGGTCTTGGCGGATGGCCGGGTGGCTGGGTTTCGTCGGGAGATAGCCGGAGCCAGGGGAGGCCGGGTCGGAGACGGGTGGTTGCAAGGAGGAGAATAGGGGGTCTGGTTGCAACAGCGGTGGGGTGGTGGTCGTGGCAGTTGTGATGGCGAGGGGGTTGATACGTCGCCGACGGGTGTGGTTGGGACAGAGCTGGGACGGGATTTAGAGTTTAAGATTGGGGTTTACTAGGAATTGGTCTTAGGTTTAGGACTAGGGTTTTGGATGAATCGTGTCGGAGTTGTCGACATGGGGAATAAATGTATTTGTAATGGATGGAATAAGAATTTGGGACGTGGAACACGGACACGAGGCACTGTACTTGTGGTGGAAGAAATATTTGTGGATGTGAGAAATATTGGAGGAGTACCTGCCTATTTATAGGATGTAGGAATTCCCAGTTTGATATGGACTAGGAAAAGATTTAAACCCTTTTTAATAAATCGTATATTTATTTAAATAAATCCAAATTTATTTGATCAAAGCCAAATCCAATTTCAAATACAAATCCAATTTAAATTTAATTAAATTTTAGTTTAAAAATCAAATGGATAAATCAAATTGCAAATATTTAACTATTTAAATAAATTCATAATTTTAAATCAAAATTTAATCGCCATAATAATTCAAAATTATGTTTTCCAAAAATACTAATAATATTAATTTCGAAAATTACATTATTATTTTAAAAAAATAACTAATAAATAATTACGAACTATTTATCTATGACCAAATAATATTTACATAAGTATATTTTTCTAAAATAAACTTTTATTTATTAATAGAGCTGTATAAATGAAAGGTTTTATAATTAAGTAACAAACTTGGAAATTTTGGAATGCTAACAAAATAGTTATTATGTATATTATTTTGAAACCAATAAAAATATTTTTTTCAAAATTATGTATGCTCGCACATATTCGCACTCATCGAGAAAATTCGAAAAATGAACTTTCGCGCCCGACGTACAGTACGACTACGCGACGTACAATACAAAATTTTAAATCAGTACCAAATTTATTTAAAAAAAATAGTAGAAATTTAGGGGTTTTATATCTACGTTGTTGGAGCAAGGTTCATCTAGGGAGTAGGCTCTTTGGATAGTTGACCAATCTGGAGAAACAAGAACAACTCCAACTCCTGCGACAATTGTACCATTTGGTCCGATCCTGGATGCACCGTCGAAGAACAGACGCCAAGTAGAAAATTCTTCGAAGATCATATTTGCTTCCAATGTCTCATCTGGAATTTCATCGTAAAGTGTAGATGTTTCTGGAATAGGATGAGCCGCTAAGAAATCCGCCAATGCTTGACCTTTAACAGCTTTTTGTGGAACATAAACCATGTCATATTGGGCTAGCAGAATAGCCCATGTAGCCAATCGAGAATTGAGTGTGCTGGGTTTCTTCATTAGTACCCGAAGAGGATTAACTCGGGATATGACATGAATAGTTTGTCCAATGATGTAATGTCGAGTCTTTTGAACAACGAACATAAGATCTAAGCATTCTTTTTCGACCGAACTATAACGGTGTTCGGCACCAATCATAGTACGACTAAGATAGTAGATGGCCTGATCATGACCTTCTTTGTTCTTTTGGACAAGTAAAGCACCCAATGAATGATCCATAGCATGGACATACATTAAGAATGGTATGCCCGAGATTGGTGGCACCAAAACTGGTGGGTTCATGAGATATTATTTTATGTCGTCAAATGCTCGTTGACATTCTTTAATCCAAATGAAAGAGACACCTTTCTTTATTAACTGGATAAATGGTCTGCAGCGTCCAGACATATTTAAAATAAATCTCCTGATGTACGCAAGTCGACCTTAGAATCCTCGTAGCTCTTTTAGGTTGCGTGGAGGACGCATCTCTTGAATGGCTTTGATCTTCTCGGGATCCACGTGTATACCTTTAGAGGTAATGACAAAGTCGAGAAATTTACCACTAGAGACACCCAAGAATAACTTGGTGGGATTCATTTTGAGTTGATGTTGGCGCATCAGATTGAAGATAATTCTCAAGTCTTGGATATGATCTTCCTTTAGATGACTCTTGACAGCAATATCGTCCACATAGCATTCGACAGTCTTGCGTAGATGATCTCGAAAGATGGTACTCATAGCTCGTTGGTAAGTTGCACCAGCGTTCTTGAGTCCAAATGGCATCACAGTATAACAGTAGACTCCTCGAGGAGTGCGAAAAGAGGTATGTTTTTCATCTTCAGGATTCATCCGAATCTGATTGTATTCGGAGAATCCGTCCATGAAGGATATCCTTTCAAAACCACAAGTGTTTTCGATCATGACATCTGTGATAGAGAGAGGAAACTCGTCTTTTGGACAGGCTTCATTAAGATCCCAGAAGTCGATGTAAACTCGAACTTTGCCAGTTTTCTTCAAGCCTGGGACAACATTGGCTACCCAATCTGGATGTTGTTCTTTCCGAATAAAGCTACAAGCTATAAGCTTTTTGACTTCATCATCAATAGCGTCCATCATTTGTGGCTTAAATCGCCTTTGATGTTGTTTGACTGGCTTTGCATTAGGCAAGATATTCAATTTGTGAGTAGCAACTTTGGGATCTAAACCTGGCATGTCTTCATAACTCCAGGCGAAGACATCAATATATTCTCGAATAAGAAGAATTAATTCTTGCTTATCCGCCTCGGGGAGGTTCTTGCTAATGAATATTGGACGAGGTGACCTGTTTTCTCTTACGTCAATTTGGAGCAATTGATCTCCGGTAGGAGGTTCTCGTTGTTCAAATCGGAGTTCCCATTGGGTATCCATTCGTTGAGCCCAAGGATCGATTTCAGGATTTTCTTCGATATCTTCGTCATAACCTTCTGGAAGTTTGGCAGAGACCATGTTAGAAGATACGATCAGCCGATGAACCTGACCAATGCTAGTGTCAGAGTCCCATGATCTGGAATCAGAAGAGTTAGAGCGCTCCTCACTATCAGACTCGGAGGCTGCTGGAGATAATACCGGAGGTGAAGCATATCCAAGACCTCTTTTCTGTCCTGCTGTAGTATATCTCTGATTTTCCTTCCGGAACAACCGTACGGATAGGAGTTCTTCTACCCTTACCGTAGTTGAGGCCATTCTTGAAGTCATAACCCATCTTTCGGATGATGTCTTTTGATTATTGACTATAACGACGGAGTTGGAGACGTCCCATATCGTTATTTTTGCTATCATCCGTATAGCTGATTTTTTGTTCTGGTCCTTTACTAAAAAGTATCGGACTCTCGTCTCTCTTTTGAGAATGGACAACAAAGTATGAATCATCTGGGTGTTCGAGTAAGACCTCTGTTTGAAGAGACTGTACAACTTCCATTGTAAATGACTGAAAGCTATATGACATATCCAAATAGTACTTAGCATGATAAATGACATCAGTATACTGGAAAGGAGATGCTTTTTCATTAATTTGTACATCTGTATTTACAACATGACCTTTATCCTTAGCAGGCTTGGTCAGATTGATTACAAGAGGGGGAGAAGAAGAACGTGGAGGAGGATTGGACTTGTTACGATGGAGGTCGATAATAAGTGGCTCAGAGAAGGTGAGCTCCCTTTTATCCTTGTTATGAGATAAAATAACAAGTGGCTCAGAAGAGGTGAGCTGCCTTTTATCCTTGTTACGACGTAGGTCGATAACAAGTGGCTCAGAAGAGGTGAGCTTCCTTTGATTTTGACCACCATCAGTTGGTTGCTTCTGGACTGGCAAGTGAATAGCCAATGGTTTGGAGGATTGAGGACGAGAAACACGCCCTTTGACAGGTATGATGAGGGTGTCATTGGGTCATGCCTCTTGTTCTTCTTCAGTGTCCAGAGCCAGTACTATCTTCATGAACTCATCCTTATACATGCGAGCATCGTTACAATATGCTTCGACACCTTTAAAAGGATAGAGATCCGCAACCTCCTTTTGAACCTCTCCATTGTCATCAACAAACATTGATAGAGAGTCGAAGGAACAATGTTGTGTTCATGAAGGAATGGTCTCCCCAAAAAAGCATTGTAAGAGCAACCATGGTTGTCTATAATGTAGAAGGTCACCTTTGTGCGAAGATTGCCTATTTGGAGTTTTAGGCAAATCTTGCCCAGAGGCTCACTTCTTCCTTGGTTGAACCCCAGGATGGTGGTGATTGTGCTAGAAAGACTATGTACTGGGATCTTCAGTGCATCTAGCATTGTCTTTGGCATGATGCTGTGTGCTGACCCTGGATTTATCAGAATACGATCGACTTTCATCGAGTCGACATATCCTGTATAGTATAGAGGACGGTCATGCCTATTGTCTTCTATCAGCATATCATCCTGTGTGAAGGTAATGTTTGGAATTAATTCCAATACACTGTGACAATGGAGGCAAGAGACAGGTTCTGCTTTCGGCTTCTTTAGGAGGGTTAGACAGGTTTCTGCCTGCATGAGAGCTTCACTCAAAGTTTCTTGAGTCTCTTTGGAGAGGCACAAGAGGTCGAAGATTGACAGCCTGGCCGGTGTATTGGCTAGTTGAGCCAAAATATCAAAATTGTATGGCTTCTCAAGTCCAGAAGAAGATGACTTCTTCAAAGGCTTGTCGAAACGGACTTGTTGCTTGCCTTTGTCGGCTGCTATCGGCTTAGGGGGAATGGGTTCTACAACCGGTGAAGACACAGCAGGTATGCCCTCAGCAGAGACAGGTTGTACTGGATCAGACTCAGAAGAAAAAGAAGGGTTTTCTTGAGTTTCGGGAACTTCCCGTAGGTAGGCTTTCCCTGACCTGGTACCCAGCAGGATTTCCTCTTCAACTATGGGATCAAAAGATACCATATTGCAGATCTTTGTTTTGCCCTTGGAGCGATCTTTTTTGCTTAGAAGGAGCCTCGAAGTCTGCAACAAGGTCTGGGTGGATCCACATAATCTCACCATTATCAAGGGATAAGGGGACGAGACCTTCACTCCGTGGAAGAGGGAGATTCTCGATCTCAAGAGTGGCCTTAGGGATAGGGATGACACCATACTGTACCATCTGTGGAGGAAAGTTACCGAACTGTACTGAGACTATGTTCGCGGTAACAGTCTTCTCATCTTGTTGAAGAGTGACAACACCAGTGTTGACTAGCTCTTGAATTTTGCCTTTGAGCACGTAACATGCTCGAGTGGGATGCCCAATGAACCTGTGATAAACACAGTATTTGGGATGATCAGTCTTACCGACCTCGTCGGGCTTCTTCGGGTCTGGGAGTTGGAGCTTATTGCTTTTGATTAAGCAATCGAAGATGCTTACGGTGTCGTTCTCGTCAAAGGAGTACTCTACTTTTGGACGAGGTTCTCTTGGTGGAAGGGCAGAAGGAGTAGAAGCAGACGTAGGTGGAGCCACGTTGACAGCCAGAGATTCTTTGTTCTTCAAGTTGATGTTCAAAGTTTCTTTACCCTTGCGGTTGTTCTGGCGATTACCGTTACTAGCTGTCGGGTGTTCATCCCGGTCGGGGTTAGACATGTGTACCCCCAACTGTTTAAACTTGTCAGCGCTAACTTCAGCTGCTTTAGTATTGATAATGAATGATGGCCAGTCTTGAAATTGAGTTGACCCTGTCCACATGCTGATAATAGAAAAATTTTTTACCTTGCAGGTATCTATAGTGACAGCGGCCGGAGTTCCAGGAGGCATCTTTAATGCTTCTCGATGGAATCTTTCAATGAAACTCTCAGCAGTTTCATTGTGTCTTTGTTTAATCTTATTGAGGGCCGACATGGTCAGATCGTTGATTCCCTCATAGAATCGCTCCAAGAAGATTTGTTTCAAACCCGAGGAAGAGGTGATACAGCCATCGGGCAAGCTCCTGTACCAATCGTATGCTATACCGGCTAAACAACCGACGAACACCCTGGTAAGAAGAGTGTCATTTGGCTGAAGTTGCACAGTCATTACCTCAAAGTGGTTAATGAATTGACTTAGAGAAGTGCTGCCATCAAACAGTAAAATTGTAGGGATTTTGTACTTTAGAGGAAATGGGACTTCCTTCCATTCAACTAGATAGGGTTATTTGATCCCCAATCTCTGTAAGTTGTCCTTATCTTTCAAGGCCTCGAATTGAGTGTGCAAGAGTTTGACAGCTTTATTAGCATCCTCCGATGATGCCGAAAGAGCAAGCTGTGTGTTTGGAGGAGGAACAGCGTGATAAGTACTACCCCCGGCTCCTGACTGACTGGGTGTAGGTTGAATTTGTACAGGGGATATTTGAGGAGATACTACCCCCAGACCTGCATTGACAGGCACCGATGACGCTATAATCTCTGGATTTTCAGCAGGTACGGTCGGTGGTACTGTATGTTGGGCCACAATGATAGAATGCATACTTGCGACCATTTCAGCCATGGTCTTCATCTTGTCTTCTAGTGCAGCTATTCGTTGTTCTTGATTTGCTGAACTGGAAGCATCTGGGTCTTCAGTGACAACATAAGCTGTCACTTCTCTAGGTACAGTAGAAGACACCGTCTGTTCAGAACTTTCGCTGTATGCATCATAATCAGAGAAAGAATCATCTCCTGAATAAAAAATAGGGAGATGACCAGAAGGATCTTGGAGAAGATTCCTTTAACCGATTGTGTCTCAGCTTCGGGATCTAGTATGTCGAAATGCTCCTTCAGAAGATTCTTGGAGTAAATCTAAATATTGCTGGCTGGGCCTGCGAGGTTTACCGTGTTTGGAGCACTTTCTACCCCTAGTGTCTCGAGAAGCCATGTTGACGAAAGCATACAATACTTCGTCTTCATCCTCTGACATCGGTTCAGACATTGCAAAATTTAAACGATCGAAGACAGATCATTTTGTTGTCTGGCAACAGCACTTGATGACAACCTTGTGATTACAATGGTGCCCAAGTGGCTGAGCTGGAGGTGTTGGGATGTTGTCCTGTTTTTGCTTGAGGTGCTCTCGGAGATCAGGAACAATGACAGGATGAGAAGAAGTCTGAGGAAAATGTTCTTTGACCACATTCGGAACATGGTTTCGGTTCTTCAGATGTTTTGTCCCAAGAGTATATAGAGAAGTACTCACCTCATTAGCATAGGTGTCAGGATATTTCATCTTGGAAGTTTGCCTCTGATGCAGGTTGATCTTCGACATTGGCTGCTTGTATTTCATAGAAGCTGGTCTATTGAGATAAGTCCGTAGATCAGCAAATTCACCCCCAGGGGTTTCTGTCTGAGTCACCAGTAGTTTTTCCTGTTTTGAACGGGATATCCGGAAAGTTGGGAGATCTTGGAATTCTGCCATCAGAGTAGGCAGAATACCTCTTTGATCAGTACATTTCCCTTTGGCAAGGAGGGAAGAAGAACTCTTGTTTGAGAGAGTTCTTGTACTGATTGGTGCCGAGGCACGTTCAGATTGATCTTCTACGGTAAAAACCGGAGAAGACGGAGAAAAGACCAAAGGACCTTTTCCTTTATTTTGTGAAGAAGGGTTGGCTAAAGAGTGTTTCCCTCTGTTTTCTTCCAAGTCGTGGAACGAGAAAGTATGAGAAAAGACCAACAGACCTTTTCCTTTATTCTGAGGAGGAGGAGGAACAGTCAACAGACTACCCCCAGTGGATTGTGCTGGAGCAACAGGGTGCTTGGAAAGAGGAGCAGAGTCTTTCCTCTTGCTGTGAGAAGAAGAGAGATTAGACAAAAGACTATCCCTATTAGACTGCGCTGGAACAGCTTGCGCCAGGATTGATTGCGCCTGGGGAGTCTTGACAGATGGCCTTTTGGCCACAGAAACTGTAGTTTGTGCAGCAAGAGTTCTGGCTTCAGTGGATTGCACAGGAGGAAAAGAAGTCACCAACTGCGCCAGGGGGAGAGGAGTCTTGCACTTGGCCTTAGCAGCATAGGAAGTGGCTTGCGCAGTATCAAGAGGAGCAGTTTACTGCGCAGGAGTTCTGGCTACTTTGGTAGCGCGAGTGGTGTTTTGCGCAGAAACAGAAGTGGCCAGTGGCTCCTTAGCAGCAGAGACAGCAGGTTGCGCAGATGATTGCGCAGAGGACTGCGTAGAGGACTTTGGAGTCCACACTGAACGAACCTTGCTCTTGGCAGAGGTTGCAGTACGACGAGTAGCCCCGGAGTTGATCATCGTCTCGTAGGCAGTCTGGTTGACCTTCACAACCAGCGTCTTCTGCGTCTTTCCGATAGACGCAACGTCACATTGAGTTGTCACTTCCTCGTCGGAGGAGAAAGTCGTCCCCAGCAGATTTGCCATTTTGTTTGCAAAAAAAAAGTTCTTTTATTTCACAAACTTTGTAAGAAGATTACAATTGAATTCTGGGAAAGTACAACTATAGGAATCCGATCTGAAGACAATCGCTTTATCCCTTAGACGATGTGAACTTTGAAGACGGTAGCCTCTGAAGAATGCAGCAGCACTTGGGCAAGAACTCTTGATCTCTCTCTGATAATGATCTCCTCTTGATTCTGATTATCTCTGATCCCCATTATGAAGGACTTAAAACTCTATTTATAGAGTTCTGGAAAATAACTAATTAGTAGTTATTTCTGGATTGCGCAGGATGGATTGCACAGGCATTGGACTGCGCAAGCAGCGAACTGCGCTGGCAGTTACTCGATCGTGGGCCAACTGTATGAGACGCGTGGCATTATTTGAATGAAATGCGCATGGTCATGTACAGACGGTTGCCACATGGTGAGCAATTGATGGCATGTATGCCACGTACAAAATGTCAGTTATCTTGATGGATTGCGCCACTTGAACTGCGCTAGCATCAGACTGCGCTTCCAATTGGTTGCGCTAACACTACCAAAATACGCTCATTTAGCGATGGTTTTCAGCGACGAAATTTTTCCGTCGGTATTAGCGACCGTTTCGTGGCCGCTCAGCGACGGATTATCGACTACACGCCTTTGCCATTTTTATTTTAATTTTAGGGGGATGAAAGGTCGCACATCCGTCGCTAAACTGTCGGTGATATAGCGACGGATTTATCGTCGTCGCTACACAGTCGATTATTTGGCGGAAATTTGTAGAGAATTGGAGGGATATATCATCGACGACTCAGCGACGGATATTCAGTCGGCACTTATCAAAACAGGCGACTGCTGGGCGACTGGTTTTCACCAGTCGCTAGTCCGTCGCTATATATACGTACCAGACTTTAAATGAAAAGGCGGGGGGAACTTTTCGTATTTCCCCTAAATTCACTCTCTTTCCTCTCTCTCTCTTCTCTCTCTCGCCGGTGTCGGCTTCGGTGATCGGCGTCGGTGTCGGCGTCGGCGTCGGCGTCCTCTCATCTCTCTTACCCGAAGGTAACCCCCCTCTCTCTCTCTCTCTCGCAGTTTCGTATAGGGGCTGGGCGGCGCACTTGGGGCTGGGCCGTCTGGGGCTTGGCAGCTGGCTTAGGTCGGGGGCTGGGCGGTGGGCTTGGGGTGGTGGCGTCGGGGGCTGGGCGGCGGGCTTGGGGCTGGGGCGTCGGGGGCTGGACGGCTGGCTTGGGTCGGGGTCTGGGCGGTGGGCTTGGGGCGGGGGCGTCGGGGTCTGGGAGGCGGGCTTGGGGTTGGGGCGTCGGGGGCTGGGCGGTTGGCTTGGGTCGGGGTCTGGGCGGTGGGCTTGGGGCGGGGGCGTCGGGGTCTGGGAGGCGGGCTTGGGGTTGGGGCGTCGGGGGCTGGGCGGCTTGCTTGGGTCGGGGTCTGGGCGGTGGGCTTGGGGCGGGGGCGTCGGGGTCTGGGAGGTGGGCTTGGGGTTGGGGCGTCGGGGGCTGGGCGGCTGGCTTGGGTCGGGGGCTGGGCGGTGGGCTTGGGGCGGCGGCGTCGGGGGCTGGACGGCTGGCTTGGGGCGGGGGCGTCGGGGGCTGGACGGCTGGCTTGGGTCGGGGGCTGGGCGGTGGGCTTGGGACGGCGGCGTCGGGGTCTGGGCGGCTGGCTTGGGGCGTATGCGTCGGGGCTATTTGCAACCGACGCACACCCATAAGCACTCTTTATATATATATACAACCGAACTACTGGGCGGCGGGCTTGGGGCGACGGGTGGCTTCGCTTCTCAAATTCATCTGAGTTTATATATTTGCTAAATAATGTGTTATCCATATTGGGTGTTCTATTAGTTTGGTGGTGTTTGGATTAGTAAATGTGAATATATATGGGATTTGGATTCATGGTGTATATGTTCACTGTCTCAAGGACAGTGCGAGTTCTATCAGTTGTGTGCTTCTGTATAGATGTATATATCTATACATCTAGCTGTGATATACATATGTGTATGTGACAATCTCAGTTAGCGACGGACTAGTTACCGGTTAGCGACGGATATTTCCAGCTCCATTAATTGCATTAATCTACGGTACGACATAGTGATCATGACATAGTCCCTGCAGCCATTCGACTGGCGAGGCAGAAACTATGTTGCCGTAGATAAAGTTGCCTATCCTCCGACCCTCATCCCTCGGCAATAATGATACGACAACCTATCACTGTATCTTATATAGTAGTAGATGATGTCTTAGTATTACATTAGTGAGTTCATCTTGATTATGTTACGTATGTCCTTCAGATACTAGATACGATAAGGTTAACATATACTAAACGATATGTATACAGAATATAGGTGATTCACACTAATGTATGCTAGAATGAATCTTGGGTTGTGTTCTGAGCCATCCGTTCTCACACTTAAAACACATAGGAATTAGTAGTGTGAGAGCGCCGGAGAGAGTGAGAGCGCCGGAGGGGGGGGGGGAGGAGAGAGAGAGAAAGTAAAATGGTACGACATGGTGAAGTAGTACTGTATTTTGGCTCCAGTTCTAGCTCCATTTGATCTACGGTATGACATGGTGATCAGGACATAGTACCTGCAGCCATTCGACTGGCGAGGCAGAAACTATGTAGCCGTAGATAAAGTTGACTTTCTTCCGACCCTCATCCCTCGGCAATGATGATACGACAACCTATCACTATATCTTATATAGTAGTAGATGATGTCTTAGTATTACATTATGTGAGTTCATCTTGATTCTGTTACATTCTACAGATACTAGATACGATAAGAACATATACTACACCATATGTACAGAACATAGATAATTCACACTAATGTATGCTTGAATGAATCTTAGGTTGTGTTCTGAGCCATCCGTTCTCACACTTGGCAAAAAATCGAATTTTTTATACTTTATCGGCTTTCGAAAATGTACTCAAATTACATGATGGTTCCTTTAGTTAGCTTGCTTATGTTACAATTATATTATTTGTGACTATCGATCTTACCAGATGGCACCCATGACCCGAGGAGCGGCACGTCGTTTGAGGAAAACAGTGAATGCTGAGGTGGCTCCTCCTACAGTTAAGAAGGAAGTGGTACCGGTTGCTAGTGAGACCGAGAGTTCTATTCATCCAGCACCGGTAGCTAGTGAGACCGAGAGGACTCTTCATGCAGTCCTTGCAAGGGACGACAGCTCTCCTCGCGCAAAAAATCTCGCTTTTTCGAGGTGGTTGCGTGAACGTATCACTGAGCGTTTGCGTGAGCAGCGTGGTTCTCATTAGCTATTAGTACTTATTTGTATTGGACTATTTGTATTGGGTTGTTTTTGTATTAGGCTATTTGTATTGGACTACATATATGAACTAGAACTGTATCAATCTCTGGATTGTATTGGACTACGACATGGTGATCAGGACATAGTCCCTGCAGCCACTCGACTGGCGAGGCAGAAACTATGTATCCGTAGATAAAGTTGACTGTTCTCCGACCCTCATCCCTCGGCAGTGATGATACGACAACCTATCACTAGAGGATACTCTGAGAGATCCATCTGTGTAGGACATATACTCTGAGATATCACCTTTATAATAATGATATCAGTAGTGGGATCGAGTGTTGGAGGAGATACTATCAGAGTATACGTCCTACTCAGATGGGTCTCTCACCGTTACTATTTTTTTCTGATAGCAAGGTGGATGTGCTCCGTCAACAGATTCTTGCTTCGAGCCAAAACTTTGCCCCGGAGCTCAAGTGGACATCCTTCGTGTAGAGCTCGAGTGAGAGGTTCCTGACAGCATGGTGGCCTCCTTTGTCAAAGTATCCGTGCTCATCCAACATTGGTTGTGGGACGAACACGAATACTTTAACAAAGGAGACCACCATGCTGTCAGGAACCTCTCACTCGAGCTCTACACCAAGGATGTCCACTTGAGCTCCGGGACAAAGTTTTAGCTCGGAGCAAGAATATGTGGACGGAGCACATCCACCATGTTGTCAGAAAAAATAGTAACGGTGAGAGACTCATCTGAGTAGGACGTATACTTTGATAGTATCTCCTCCAACACTCGATCCCACTACTGATATAATTCTTGTAAAGGTGATCTCTCAGAGTATACGTCCCTCTCAGATGGATCTCTCAGAGTATCCTCTCCGGTTGGGTTGTGTTCTGAGCCATCCGTTCTCACAGAGGGTCCTATTTTGGATTCTATATTTTGTATTTTGGTTTCTGTATTTTGTATTTTGGTTTCTGTATTTTGTATTTTGGTTTCTGTATTTTGTATTTTGGTTTCTGTATTTTGGCTCCAGCTCCATTTGCATTAATCTACGGTACGACATGATGATCAGGACATAGTCCCTGCAGCCATTCGACTGGCGAGGCAGAAACTATGTATCCGTAGATAAAGGTAGGAAAAGATAAATCGAATTATAACGACGGATATTAGGTTACTCTTCAGGATAATTGATGTCTATTTTATATTAATTTGGTTTGGTCTATATGATTCTTAGATAATTGGTGTGTATTAAATTCGTATGTGCATATTTGGTCTATGTGATTGTTGGATAATTGGTGTGCATTATATATTGGTTTGGTTTATGCATATTTTTGTGAACAGGGAAAGTGCTGCAATTTTTTTTCAAAAAAATTCTCAGTTACCGACGGACTAGTGACCGGTTAGCGACAGATATTTCCAGCTCTATTTGCATTAGTCTATGGTACGCCATGGTGATCAGGACATAGTCCCTGCAGCCATTCGACTGGCGAGGCAGAAACTATGCAAGTAGCCTTAGATAAAGTTGACTGTCCTCTGACCCTCATCCCTCGGCAATGATGATACGACAACCTATCACTATATCTTATATAGTAGTAGATGATGTCTTAGTATTGCATTAGTGAGTTTATCTTGATTCTGTTACGTCCTTCAGATACTAGATACGATAAGAACATATACTACACCATATGTACAGAACATAGATGATTCACACTAATGTATGCTAGAATGAATCTTGGCTTGTGTTCTGAGCCATCCGTTCTGATCAAGCATCTTCCTTCTCCTCTCCTCCACCATGGCTCTGAACAAATCTGCTCCTCCCTCTACTTCCCTTCTTCTTATTTGACTCTCTCAGCCACATATGACATCCAGCTCAAGTGTAGAGTCGGGGGAGAAGAAGTGGACAGGAAGAGGAGGGGGAAACAGCACAGCCGGCGGCATGACTCGGAGGAAGTACAGAGGTTTTCTTCAACAGCCGTAGGAGAAGGAAGATGCTTGATCAGAACGGATGGCTCAGAACACAAGCCAAGATTCATTCTAGCATACATTAGTGTGAATCATCTATGTTCTGTACATATGGTGTAGTATATGTTTTTATCGTATCTAGTATCTGAAGGACGTAACAGAATTAAGATGAACTCACTAATGTATGCTAGAATGAATCTCGGGTTGTGTTCTGAGCCATTCGTTCCGATACTTGGCAATTAAGCCATTCGACTGGCGAGGCAGAAACTATAAGGCTACTTGCATGTTCTTCCAACTTTAAATTACAAGATTACTATATTAGGTTAAATAAATCACTTACCTCATCACGGTGAGTCTTGGTGTAGCACTCAAATGTGGGGCACCTGTAATCTATGTGAGTTCATCTTGATTCTGTTACATCTTTCAGATACTAGATACGATAAGAACATATACTACACTATATGTACAGAACGTAGATGATTCATACTAATGTATACTAGAATGAATTTTGGGTTGTTTTCTGAGCCATTCGTTCCCATACTTAGCAATTAAGCATGTGAAATAGAACTGATTATGTTTAGTTTGTCTTACGATACAGATTTTTACATCCAAATTGAAATGGATCGTTACTTCGTTGATCGTACATAGATGTACTATAGCGGATCAACCTCCTGGACCGTAGGTACTTATAAGTATTGACCGTATCGGATTAGTATCGATCTATCATTTTGGTATGGGCCGTATCGGTTGGTATTGGTCTTAGCGAATTGGTATCGTCCTATCCGATATGTATCGGCCGTATAGCTAGGATTCATATTGGCCTTATCGATTTGGTATCGGTCACATCCGATAGGTATCGGCCGTGTTGGATTATTATATACCATTTCGGATTAGTATCGTGGAAGGTTTAGTAACAACTGTACTTGGATTTCTCTCTTCTAGAGCTAGATTACCATTGCAAGAGAGTCAAGAGAGCGTAAATGGCCAGTTACAGAACATACATACTTTCTTTTCAATCTCGCTTTTCCTGATGGAAAATGAAGTATGTATGTTACTGTAACTGGCCAATCACGATCTGGTGATTCTCTTGCAATGGTATTCTAGCTCGAGAAGAGAGAAATCCAAGTACAGTTGTTACTAAACCTTCCACGATACTAATCCGAAAT
This sequence comes from Iris pallida, assembly GCA_029216955.1. Classification (NCBI taxonomy): domain Eukaryota; kingdom Viridiplantae; phylum Streptophyta; class Magnoliopsida; order Asparagales; family Iridaceae; genus Iris; species Iris pallida. The sequence continues at coordinate 12,446,147 of JANAVB010007200.1, read as the reverse complement.
AGTCTATACTAATCCAATACGGCCGATACCTATCGGATATGACCGATACCAAATCGATAAGGCCAATATGAATCCTAGCTATTCGGCCGATACATATACATATCGGATATAGGACGATACCAATTTGTTAAGGCCAATACCAATATGATACGTCCTATACCAAACAGATAAACCGATACTAATCTGATACACTAGATACTAAGTACATATGGCCTATACCAGCGAATCCACAAATTACTGCACGATAGGCCCAACGACTCCAGTTACATCCGGTTATTGGTGAGTACATGATTACATAGTAATTCTGTTAGTCTTGTGATACAGATTTTTACTCTCTCATGCTACCAACGTCACAACTTTTCCAGTGCTGCTCCCTCTAATGATGATGAACGCAAAAAACCAACGTCACAAATTTTATAACTTGAGTAAATTTCTTTACCCTATATGAAAATTTCTGTTGTCAGAAAGATGGCTCCTAGGACTCGTCGAGGTGGTGCTGCTAGTCGAGGAAGTGGTCGAGGCAAGAAACCCTTGGAGGTCGAAACGGAGGAAGTCTCCGTCGTCAAACAAGAGCCGGTGACTGTTAAGGAGAAGGTGTTACCAAAGGTCGAGGACGTCAAGGAAGAACCGGTGACCATCATGGAAGAGATTGCTCCCAAGCTTGAAGCTAAGGAGGAGCCACCGTCAGAGAGTAGTAGCATCGGGATCGACCCTCCTGTCCCTACAGAAGACCTCAACCAGATTTAGCCTTCGTATGCAAAGTGGCTGATAGAATGGTACATGCCTCAACGCAACTATCATCCCTGGCTGTGAGGATTCATCATCTGTCTTGTGGTCTTTGTTGAGGCCAAAGTCGATTTTCCTATGTGTTTTAAAATATTTGTGAAAATTTTGGAATATTTGTGCTATGATCGGATTATAACGATGGATATTATGTTACTGTAACTGGCCACCTTTACAACCTATGTGTTTTGGAATATTTGTGAAAATTTTGGAATATTTGTGCTATGATCGGATTATAACGATGGATATTAGGTTACTGTAACTGGCCAACTCTTTCCTATGTGTTTTGGAATATTTATGAAAAATTTGGAATATTTGTGCAATGATCGGATTATAACGATGGATATTAGGTTACTCTTCCGGATAATTGATGTCTATTTTATATTAATTTGGTTTGGTCTATATGATTCTTGGATAATTGGTGTGCATTAAATTCGTATGTGCATATTTGGTCTATGTGATTCTTGGATAATTGGTGTGCATAATATATTTGGTCTATGTGATTGTAGGATAATTGGTGTGCATTATATATTGGTTTGGTTTATGCAAATTTTTGTGAACAGGAAAAGCGCTGTAATTTTTTTTCAAAATATTCTCAGTTAGCGACGGACTTGTGACCGTTTTGCGACGGTCACCACCAGTTTCCGACTACTTTTCGACGGTTATTCCGTCGCTAACTGGATATTTGGAAATGTTTCCAGGTAACGACGGATGGTCGACGGATTATCCGTCGGCATGGTATATTGTTCGACGGAATCGCGACGACCTATCCGTCGTCCGTTTTCTGGAAATAACAAGAATTTCCAGAACATGATCGACGGTTATTCCGTCGCTATTCCGTCGATATATGTCGACGGAATAGCGACGACTTATCCGTCGCCATGTTGCTGGAAATGACATGAATTTCCAGAAGCTGATCGACGGATATTTCGTCAGAAAACCGTCGCTAATCCGTCATTTGTTATCGAAGGTGTCGATGGATTAGCGACGAAACGATACGATCTGATACGCTGTTACGACGGGTTACCGACGGAATGTTACTCGCTATTGCCTACACATTTCAGTACTTAATAGTTGAAATGGACGAAAGTCCGTCGGAAATGCGTCGCTAATGCTTCGTATTGTGACGTCGACAATCCGTCGCTATTCAGTCATGTGACGACAACTTAGCGACGGAACGTTATTAGCGACGAGCTGATTGTCGACGGATTTTTTGGCCAAAATTCGTCGGTTATCGGTCGCTAATAGTAATTACCGTCGGTTTAGCGACGGATGTGGCCGTCGCTAAAACGATAAATTTTGGTAGTGTAAGACTCGGATTGCGCTGAGGTTGAGCTGTCAGACTACGCTGGTTGTACAGCTGTCATCGAGTGCGGCGCAGCTCGAGAAACGAACAGACTCCTCGCTTTTCGTGCTGTCAGTTGTCAGAAGATCTAATTTTCTGTCAGATAATGATGACGTTGCTACGTCAGCTAGCGCGCTCAGAGGGGTGCGCAGTTCAGCTTGCGCAGTTGAGTTGTTGCACAATCTGTCTCCTGCGCAGTTCATTTGAATGGTGCGTAATTTGATTTTCATTGCTTTTTTGATGGGTGCAACTTGATTTTTAGGACCTACATTGGTAATGACAAGAAATCTGGAAAGGAAAGTGAATACTTCAATGTAGGAAAGTGATTCCTTGCTTGGATGGATGGAATCACTTTTTCCTCTAATTTTTCTTCTATTGGGAATCACTTTCCTTTTCTCCTCAATTCCTTTGGCACCCAAACATAGAAAAGTAATCACTTTCCTTTCCCAATCCGGAGATTCCACGAATCAAACAAGGCCGTGATGATTTTCCTTGCACCCGGATCTGGGCCTCCTATCTAATTATAATAACCTAGAATCTTAAGATATTAACTTACAAAACTGTCTTGAATTATGCCTTTTTTAAGCTTCAGTTAAGTCCCCTGATACAAAAAGCTTATTCCTCAGTAACTCATGTCAACAGTCTTTACAACTTAAATTTCCAAAGTACAAACTTAACGATCATTTAAGGAGACTCCTCTTCTACTTTATTTCAAAAGCTTGATCCCAAAATCTCATTTCTCTATAACTAATGAAATTAGGGTTATTTTGTATAAGGGTACCAAGTTTTTGATATAATTAGACTTTGGGTATTGGGTTTATCTGTTTTAGACTTTGGATACTGTAACTTTTTAGTGACACATTTTAGTGACGAACATTCGTCGTTAAAAGTCTTATTTCGTCGCTGAAAGTCCACTTGTGTCACTAAAATGTGTCACTAAAAAAATTCGAGTACCCAAACTCTAAAACGGACAAATTCAGTACCCAAAGTTTAATTATATCAAAAACTTGGTACCCTTATACGAAATAACCCATGAAATTATATTCGATAGTCCAATTCCTTAAGGTCTCTTTAATACAATCTTAGGTTAAGCCTCAAAAAGAAAGTCTATCAGACTATTAACCTCTATTGATTCTACTTTTATACTGAATTTTCATTTATATTTTTTTTTCTCATTTATCACATAACTCTATCCGCAAATTTCTCATCCTAAACTTTCATTTGTAACTCACACATTCTCTTACTTTTAGTACTATTTTATGTTTATCATTAGTAAGAGCATCCACAGTGGGACTCTTTTCAAGTACTATATTTGATCTTTGGCCAAATTTTGTAGCACTTGAGGGCTACAATGGACTCTTGTCCACACTTGAAAAAGAGTAGAAAGCCAAATGACTCTCCAAATTTGGAGAGTCCACTAGTTGAGCTATAGTTACTTGGGGCCCACCATATTTACTTTTCTCCTTCATTTTTTTTGTTGGAGTGTTGCCACTTGTCAATTATGAAGGAAAAATAAGGAAAAAAAAGATGGGATGTTGCCACTTGTCAATTTGGAGTGTTTATTTGGAGTATACCATTGTGTACCAACATGAAGGAAATACTTCAAAATTAATTTTTGGAGTATGATTTGAAATAATTTGGAGTATGATTTGGAGTGTTCACTGTGGATGCTCTAACTATCTTCAGAATCCCCAACCATATATTATGTAGTTTATCAATTCTCATGTATTCCTTAGACTAGATATTCCTCGATAATTTCTATGCATCTTTGTTAGCTCCTTTCCTAGTATAAGCATAAGGTCATCATGGGACTATCCCTTTTTTTTATCATCTATGTAAGGTCTCGTTTGGTTTGCGGAATCATGGAATATCATTACTTTTCTATGTTTGAATGTCATCGAAATTGAGGAGGAAAAGAAAGTAATTTTCAGTGGAAGAAAAATTAGGAGAGAAAATGATTCCATTCACCCAAACAAGGAATCATTTTTCCATCTTGAAGTATTTACTTTTGTTTCGAATTTTCTTGACTTTTTCAAACATAAAAAATAAATAAAAAAATAAATAATAATTTCTTTTCCATTTCTTTCCGCGAAACAAACCAGGTCTAAGTGGAAGCCTCCAAAATCAAATGCAATTATAATCATTTATAATGTTGTTAAGCTAGTTACCCAAGATAAGGACCTCAAATCTATTTGCTCGATTCATTTAATATAGATACTTACAATCAATATATGATCTATAACTAATCTGAAACTTCAACTATGTAATTCTACATGGCATCCAGCTACTCAAACATCACATTCCTTGATGTACGCTATTTCCATATGCGAGACACACCAACACGGGGCGAAAGTAAAAAAAAAAAATCGTGTAGAAAATATATTAATTCAAACTTTAAAGGGACTTGTGAAAGAATTGATAAACAAGAGAAAACAATTAAAAAAACCATCAAACTGTGGGGCTTGACATTGATTTCAAGGTTTCTTAGTTATGAGCTCATTACTTTATTTACTAACTAAGGTCATCATTTAGTTTTAATAATATGAAAAAAAATAAAGTAAATAATAGGACGTATAAGTAAACAAGAAACTAAAGATGAGCGGCCACAATCTCTCTCTCTCTCTCTCTCTCATAGATGGTCTGTTATTGTCTCCAACAATAATGTTTTTTTTTATGATTTCTTTTGTTTGCCTCCCCTAAAGATGGGTTATTTAGTAAATAGAGTCTCATATAATATATGATATTAGGATTTAGATTTTTAAATTATTCGACATTAAAATTTAGATCTTCTTTCTACTGTTTACGTCAACAATTTTGAGTCATGTGAAGACCCAAATTCTAATATAAACCAATTTGGAGACTCAAACTCTAATATTACATATTATATGAAACCCTATTACTAAATAATCCTAAAATTTTGATGTTTGATTTTTCGAATATCAGACAACATAGCAAGTAAATACTAAAAAAAAATTGTTTGCAGGAGTTTTTCGGTTTCCATGTTAGTTTCCTATTGATTTGTGTGATTGAATAATATACAAATGTATCTCTCTGGCTATAGAATTCTAATCTTGCTACAGTGATATGATAGTGAGTATTTTAACATAATATAATGTTAGAACAATTTAGATTTTAATCTCCCTTGACTTGCATCTTAAAATGCATCGTTGCCTCTCCTTGTCCCCTCACATGATCTCTAAGGTTTAAATAAAAGCAAAATAGGACACCCAAAAGACTCCATACTTTCACTAGTCATGGTAAATTCAGTGTTTTAAAAATCGGATTTGATTGACCGGTTGAACTTGTCAATTCGTCAACGTGGTCGATCCGGCAAATCAGACCACCGAAATGTCTGAACCAATTAAATTTTGAACCTATTGGTTCTTGAATTTTGACTTTTATTTTGAACTTTACATACAATAAAAGTTGATATTTTTGGCTTTTTGACTAACTCTACTATGATCAAAATGCAAACTTTTAAGTGGTATATATGTAGTTATGCACTATGTAAAAGTTTTGTAATTGGTTCAACCCGAATTAACACACTAGTTGGATCAATTTGACCCACCATAGTATTCTGATCACCGGATCCTCAGTGTTCCGACTGGGTCGATCTCCAAGTCGATTTTTAAAACATGGGTGTTCTTAACATGTGTCATGAGGGCACATGTTAATACGTTGATAAATGTGTATTATATATGAATATTTTTACCAACATGTTTATCAACACGCATTTTAAGTAAAATACATTGATAAATGTGTTGATTGGAGTACGAATGTAGATTACTTATTTATCGATGTATTAACATATGTTCTTAGGACACATGTTAACAAAATCTTTAAAATATTGGGTTATAAAATCATCTTAGTCAAATTAACATTGGGTAAGTAGCTCTGTCTTACAAATCGAGAGGAGAGGGAGGGGGACCGCGGGGCCAGACTGTGCCACGTGACGCCCTTCTATGGCCGAGCGTGGTCCCAAAATGGGAGAGCACACCTCAGCCTCGATCTGGCTTTCGGTTTTCTCTCGGTTCATTAGGTATTTTTCTTGGGTAAAACCCTCTCAGTCAAATTGAGTTCTTCAATGCCATGTAAATGGCCTTTCCCTTTCTTGTTTGGTGAACTTCCAACTCATTGACACCTGGTCCTTGACAGCTGGTACGTGGTAAGGAAATCAAGACAGCCCGGAGCAAGTGGTGGATTGAGAGAGAATCTAGTCACCAATTCCGAAACCCCCCTAAGCTAACTAATCTCTCTCGAGCCTCACCCCCACTCATTTCCACAAAACCCTAATCCCTTAGTTTATGAGTATATTAATTAATTACAACAAGGCTCAAGCTACAGTCCATGCCAGCTAAGCTTGACCATGTCAAGACCTGCAAATATGTTGTTGGTCTCAAGAAGCATGCATGATCAATCTCAATGTCTCGTATTATTCTTAAAAAAGAAAGCTAGGTTCTTCTTGGTTGAGCATCTGGATTCTTAAAAAAGAAAGCTAGGTTCTTCTTGGTTGAGCATCTGGCCATTACGGACACATGTTTGGCTCCGGCAGGACGACTTGTGTATCGTGCCGGTTGGTGGAGTACGGAAACCCTAACTGTATGTAGAAGGAGGGGGGAACAGTATCCTCTGGCTCCAACTCTATCGAGGCAACTGTCTGTGCGTTCGCCATTAGTCGGTTATGATTATTGTGATTAGGTAAGCAGATTGCCATGCTTGTTAGGTGCGTAGATTTAAGTTTTTGAGTGCAACAATATCACTCAACAATGTATCAATTAAACCAGAGTCTCGTTACTCAATAAAGTAGTTTCATGCGCATGGTAACGGTTGCGGCTTTTTCATCTTGAATTCTAAAAAATAATTCCACATCCATGTGCTTGGTCAGCCGTAGAGCAAGCTAGATAAGAGTACTTTGGACTTGGACAACCCTCTCTTTTGCTTGGAGAACCCTTAGGTACTGTTTGGGAAGGGTGGAAAATGGGAGGAAGGAAAAAGTTGAGGGGAAAGTGAGAGGAAAATTTTAAATGATGGTGTTTGGAAAGGAGGAGAGAAAATGGGGGAGGAAAATTTGAGAGGAAAAAGTAGGTGGGTCCCACCAAAAAATTTTCCTCCCAAAAGTGGGAGGAAAATGGAGAGAGATGAGAGGAATTTGAGTGAATTTACCCCACCACCCCTCAAAAAGTTAATATTAACACTGTGTTTGGGAACATTTGTGGGGAGGGAGAGGAAAATTTGAGGGAAAGAAAAATGGAGGAGAGGAAAATGAAAGTAAAGTTAATTTTCCCTTTCATTGTTTGGATGGACAAAAAGTAGGGGAAGGAAAATTTTAAAAATAATTTTTTATTTGTTTATGGATAGAGGTACAATTACTCTTTTCTCCTTGATATTCTCAAATGATGATTTAATATTAACTTTTTGAGGGGTGGTGGGGTAAATTCACTCAAATTCCTCTCATCTCTCTCCATTTTCCTCCCACTTTTGGGAGGAAATTTTTTTGGTGGGACCCACCTACTTTTTCCTCTCAAATTTTCTCCCCCATTTTTTTTTCCTCCTTTCCAAACATCATCATTTAAAATTTTCCTCTCACTTTCCCCTCAACTTTTTCCCTCCTCCTATTTTCCGCCCTTCCCAAACAGTACCTAAATCATCATTTGAGAATACCAAGGAGAAAATAGTAATTGTACCTCTATCCATAAACAAATAAAAAATTGTTTTTAAACTTTTCCTTCCCATACTTTTTGTCCATCCAAACAAAGGAAGGGAAAATTAACTTTACTTTCATTTTCCTCTCCTCCATTTTCCTTCCCCTCAAATTTTCCTCTCCCTCCCCACAAATGTTCCCAAACACAGGGTTAGACTCAGCGTGATCCTTATAGTGGTCAGGGTTCCAGGTGACCCTCAAGGATTGACCTACAATAACGATCAAGAGGCAACCAAAACTAGCTCTAGATATGACAACCTAACCCCATAGGACCTGGCAAATTTATTTTTGGGTCTTCGTCCCGTGTCAAATTGGTATCAGAGTTAAACCCTGGTTTAGAAATATTTATATGCGAAGGTTAGTAAGATTCATACAACAACGTCCACACAAAATTTCTCACAACAATTTTGTACGATAATAGATAATATATATGATAAGATGCTTGCTGAAATGACAAAGGTGTTTGAAGAATTTTTAATTAAAATAAAAAAAACTATTGCTAACGGTGATCTATGCGCATAAAAAATACATTGGTGGAAGCTACCGAGTCTGTCATAGACGAGTCAGAAGTTAAATTCAAGTCTAAGTTTAGATTTAAACCAGTACTAAATTTTGCATTTTGTAAGTCTAGACTTAAGCCATTAATAAAATTTGAACGTTATATATCATCATGATAAGAATTAAATAGGTTATTTGATGAAACCAATAAATTTAAAAACTCTATTATGTCACCTAAATGTTTTAACGTGTCCCAATAATTGAACTTGTGAACAATTTCTATTATATGTTTGTTACGCTGGAAATAATAATTGATTGGAGGACGATCATTTTACTTTGCTGGAGACATCGAGACATCCAAATGTTATTGAAGTGCTTGATAGGTCCCGGTTGAATATTCTACTTCTTCCACTTCAGCAACCTCCAGTACCGCCATGAAAATTTGTCGTCTTATCAGAATCTTCAATGTTGACTAAGTTGTCAAAGCAAAGGCCTCGGCCATGACCGAATTGAAGGACATCAATAGAAGCATAATTCTCAGATTTCACACTTGATTCACCAGAAGATGAATTTTTCAAAGCCGAGGAGAATGATAGAGAACGACTTGAATTTTCAATTATTTTGGATTTATTTAATAGTTTTTTGTTAAGAAAAAACAAAACAAAGAGAATTTTATCTCTTGAGTTGGTTGGTGTTGGTTAGGGATTGACTTATCTTATACATAAGAACTTAGAGATTTAGTTTATCTTCTTTTGATTGTTTTGTAGCTTATAAATAGTTTATAATTTCTTAAGTTATGGATCGAAGAATTGAGAATGAGAAATCTATTTTGAGTTTATATGGTGCGAGGCCAAAACTCTAAAGTGGATCTCTCTATCAACGTTGCTGCTCCGCTTTCGACGTTGACATCTTATTTGCTTCTTCGCTTCCGATCTCCAATGGTAATCATAGTATTATTTTGCTTTTCTATTATAACTATTGAGAGAAATTTATAATAGTTATTGTTCACTCTTTAATTAAATCTTCCGCGCCCAAATATTCTTAAATCCCTAATTTTATATTAATAATTTATTTTTGGGTCTTCGTTCTGCGTCCAATTGGTATCAGAGCTAAACCATGGTTTATAAATATTTATAAACGAAGGTAGGTAAGACTCATACAACAATGTACACATAAAATTTCTCACATCAATTTTGTGCGATAATAGATAATATATGACAAGATGTTTGCTGAAATGAAAAAGATGTTTGAAGAATTTTCCAAACATAATAAAATAAAACCTATTGCTAACGGTGATCCTATATACATAAAATTCATTGGTGTACCTACTAAGTCTGTCGTAAATGAGCTAGAAGTTAATTCCAAGTCTGAGTCTAAGTTTAGATTTAAAACAGTAAAAATATTTGAGTTTTGTAAGTCTAGATTTAAGCCACTAATAAAATTTGAGCGTTACATATCATCATTAGAAAAATTAAATAGGTCATTTGATGAAACCAATAAATTTAAAAACTCTATTAAGTCACCTAAATATTTTGAACGTGTCCTAATAATTTAACCTGTGAACAATTTATATAATATGTTTGTTACAAATAATTGTAATAGTTTGCAGGAAATAATAATTTATTGTAGGACGATCATTTTGCTTTTCTGGAGACATCGAGACATCCAAAAGTTATTGAAGTGCTTGATAGGTCACTGTTGAATATTCTACTTCTTCCATTTCTGCAACACCAGTACCCTTTTGGAGATTTGTCGTCTTGTCAGAATCTACAATGTTGACTAAGTTGTCAAAGCAAAGACCTCGATCATGGCCGAATTGGAGGACATTAACAGAAACATAATTTTCGAATTTCACACTTGATTCACCAGGAGGCAAAATTTTCAAAGCCGATGAGAATGATGGATAAGGACGAGAATTTTTGGTTATTGTGGACTTATTTAGTTTGTTAGGATAAATCAAAATTAAAAAAATTATCTCTTGACACTACCAAAATTTGTCGATTTAGCGACGGCCAGATCCGTCGCCAGTCCGACGGAAATTTCTATTAGCGATCGATCACTGACGGATTTTGGCCAAAAATATCCGTCGACAATCAGCTCGTTGCTAATAATGGTCCGTCGCTACGTAGTCGTCAAGCGACGGACTAGCGACGACATTTCGACTTCACAATACGAAGCATAAGCGACTACTTTCCGACGGACTGTCGTCACTTTCAAGTATTAAATACTGAACTGTTTAGACAATAGCGACGTTAAGTTCCGTCGGTAAACCGTCGTAATAGCGTATCAGAGTGTATCGTTCCGTCGCTAATCCGTCGACCGCCGTCGATAATAAAGGACGGATTAGCGACGGTTTGCTACGGAAAATCCGTCGACCAGGTTCTGGAAGAGGCAGGCATTTCCAGCACCATAGCGACGGATGAGTCGTCACTATTCCGTCGACAACTGTCGCTAACAAAAGACGGTTTAGCGACGGAATAAGGACTACTTTTCCGTCGACCATGTTCTGGAACTTTTTGGTATTTCCAGAACAAGGGCGACGGAAAAGTCGTCGCTATTCCGTCGAACTATATACCATCAGAAATGTGCCGACGGATATTCCGTCGACCACCCGTCGCTAACTGAAAACATTTTCAAATCTCCAGTTAGCGACGGATTAGCCGTCGGACAGTAGTCGGAAACTGGTAATATCCGTCGCTCAACGGTCACTAGTCCGTCGCTAACTGAGAATATTTTAAAAAAAATTTACAGAGCTTTCCCTATTCGCAAAAATATGCATAAACCAAACCAATATATAATGCACACCAATTATCCAACAATCACATAGACCAAATATATAATGCACACCAATTATCCAAGAATCACATAGACCAAATATGTACATACGAATTTAATGCACACCAATTATCCAAGAATCATATAGACCAAACCAAATTAATATAAAATAGACATCAATTATCCTGAAGAGTAACCTAATATCCGTCGTTATAATCCGATCATAGCACAAATAATCCAAAATTTCCACAAATATTCCAAAATTCCCACAAATATTCCAAAATTTCTACAAATATTCTAAAACACATAGGAAAATCGACTTTGGCCTCAACATGGACCACAAGTCAGACGATGAATCCTCACAGCCAGGGATCATAGTTGCGTTGAGGCATGTACCATTCTATCAGCCACTTTGCATATGAAGGCTCAATCTGGTTGAGGTCTTCTGTAGGGACAAGAGGGTCGGTCTCGATGCTACTACTCTCTGACGGTGGCTCCTCCTTAACTTCAAGCTTGGGAGCAATCTCTTCCCTGATGGTCATCGGTTCTTCCTTGACCTCGACCTTTGGTAACACCTTCTCCTTAACAGTCACCGGCTCTTGTTTGACGACGGAGACTTCCTCCGTGTCGACCTCCAAGGGTTTCTTGCCTCGACCCCTTCCTCGATAGCAGCACCACCTCGACGAGTCCTAGGAGCCATCTTTCTGACAACAGAAATTTTTATATAGGGTAAAGAAATTTACTCAAATTATAAAAGTTGTGATGTTGGTTTTTTGCGTTCATCATCATTAGAGGGAGCAGCACTGAAAAAGTTGTGACGTTGGTAGCATGAGAGAGTAAAAATCTGTATCACAAGACTAACAGAATAACTATGTAATCATGTACTCCCCAGTAACCAGATGTAACTGGAGTCGTTGGGCCTATCGTGCAGTAATTGGTGGATCTACTGGTATAGGCCGAATGTACTTAGTATCTAGTGTATCAGATTAGTATCGGTCTATCGGTTTGGTATAGGACGTATCATATTGGTATTGGCCTTAACAAATTGGTATAGTCCTATATCCGATATGTACATGTATCGGCCGAATAGCTAGGATTCATATTAGCCTTATCGATTTGGTATCGGTCATATCCGATAGGTATCGGCCGTGTTGGATTAGTATAGACCATTTCGAATTAGTATCGTGGAAGGTTTAGTAACAACTGTACAGCTAGAAGAGAGAAATCCAAGGTAATCTAGCTCTAGAAGAGAGAAATCCAAGTACAGTTGTTACTAAACCTTCCACGATACTAATTCGAAATGGTATATAATAATCCAACACGGCCGATACCTATCGGATATGATCGATACCAAATCGATAAGGCCAATATGAATTCTAGCTATACGGCCGATACATATCGGATAAGACGATACCAATTCGCTAAGACCAATACCAACCGACATGGTCCATACCAAAACGATAGATCGATACTAATCCAATACGGTCAATACTTATAAGTACCTATGGTCCAGGAGGTTGATCCGCTAGTACATCCATGTACGATCAACGAAGTAACGATCTATTTCAATTTAGATATGAAAATCTGTATCGTAAGACAAACTAAACATAATCAGTTCTATTTCACATGCTTAATTGCCAAGTATGGGAACGAATGGCTCAGAACACAATCCAAAATTCATTCTAGCATACATTAGTATGAATCATCTATGTTCTGTACATATGGTGTAGTATATGTTCTTATCGTATCTAGTATCTGAAGGATATAACAGAATCAAGATGAACTCACATAATATAATACTAAGACATCATCTACTACTATATAAGATATAGTGATAGGTTGTCGTATCATCATTGCCGAAGGATGACGGTCGGAGGACAGTCAACTTTATCTACGGATACATAGTTTTTACCTCGCCAGTCGAATGGCTTAATTGCTAAGTATGGGAACGAATGGCTCAGAACACAACCCAAAATTCATTCTAGCATACGTTAGTGTGAATCATCTATGTTGTACATATGGTGTAGTATATGTTTTTATCATATCTAGTATCTGAAGGATATAACAGAATCAAGATGAACTCACATAATGTAATACTAAGACATCATCTACTACTATATAAGATATAGTGATAGGTTGTCGTATCATCATTGCCGAGGAATGAGAGTCGGAGGACAGTCAACTTTATCTACGGATACATAGTTTTTGCCTTGCCAGTCGAATGGCTTAATTGCCAAGTATGGGAACGAATGGCTCAGAACACAACCCAAAATTCATTCTAGCATACATTAGTGTGAATCATCTATGTTCTGTACATATGGTGTAGTATATGTTCTTATCGTATCTAGTATCTGAAGGATATAACAGAATCAAGATAAACTCACATAATGTAATACTAAGACATCATCTACTACAATATAAGATATAGTGATAGGTTGTCGTATCATCATTGTCGAGGGATGAGGGTAGAGGGACAAATACCGCTCGAGTGAGACAAAGGTATGCAGCCACTTCCCTCCCTCCATTCACCCTCTCCCTCTCTCACGCTATCAACGTCACAACTTTTCTACCTCAAGTTCTGATCAAGCATTTTCCTTCTCCTCTCCTCCACCATGGCTCTGAACCCATCTGCTCCTCCCTACTTCCCTTCTTCTTATTTGACTCTCTCAGCCACATATGATATCCAGCTCAAGTGTAGAGTCGGGAAAGAAGAAGTGGGCAGGAAGAGGAGGGGGAAGCAGCACAGCCGGCGGCATGACCCAGAGGAAGTACATAGTTTTTTTTCAACATCCGTAGGAGAACTATAAGGATATATCTTTTCACAATATGTCACCTTGTCAAAGACCCTTAATGTGACAACCATGTTACCGCGGTGTCGGAAGACTAATATGTCATAATTTTCTAAGCCGTGTGTTTTGACATAATCCTCCAAACTCTTTTCTGCTATGTAATAATTCAAGATTACTACATAGGAGAAAAGAGTTGGAAGGATTATGTCAAAACACACGGCTTAAAAACTTATGACATGTTAGTCTTCCGACACCGCGGTAACATGATATTCACATGAAGGGTCTTTGACAAGGTGACATGTTGTGAAAAGATATATCCTTATAGTCCTTTTACAGATGTTGAAGAAAAACTCTGTACTTCCTCCGGATCATGCCGTCGGCTGTGCTGCTTCCCCCTCCTCTTCCTGTCTACTTCTTCTCCCCCGACTCTACACTTGAGCTGGATAACATATGTGGCTGAGAGAGTCAAATAAGAAGAAAAGAAGTAGGGAGGAGCAGATGGGTTCAGAGCCATGGCGGAGGAGAGGAGAAGTAAGATGCTTGATTAGAACGGATGGCTCAGAACACAACCCCAGATTCATTCTAGCATACATTAGTGTGAATCATCTATGTTCTGTATATATGGTGTAGTATATGTTCTTATCGTATCTAGTATCTGAAGAACGTAACCGAATCAAGATGAACTCACATAATGTAATACTAAGACATCATCTACTACTATATAAGATATAGTGATAGGTTGTCGTATCATCATTGCCGAGGGATGAGGGTCGGAGGACAGTCAACTTTATCTGCGGCTACATAGTTTCTGCCTCGCCAGTCGAATGGCTGCAGGGACTAGGTCCTGCTCACCATGTCGTACCGTAGACTAATGCAAATAGAGCTGGAAATATCCGTCGCTAACCGGTCACTAGTCCGTCAGTAACTGAGAATTTTTTTGAAAAAAATTACAGCACTTTCCCTGTTCACAAAAATATGCATAAACCAAACTAATATATAATGCACACCAATTATCCAACAATCAGATAGACCAAATATATAATGCACACCAATTATCCAAGAATCACATAGACCAAATATGCACATACGAATTTAATGCACGCCAATTATCCAAGAATCATATAGACCAAACCAAATCAATATAAAATAGACATCAATTATCCTGAAGAGTAACCTAATATTCGTCGTTATAATTCGATTTATCTTCAAGTGTGAGAACGGATGGCTCAGAACACAACCCAAGATTCATTCTAGCACATTAGTCTGAATCATCTATGTTCTGTACATATGGTGTAGTATATGTTCTTATCGTATCTAGTATCTGAAGAATGTAACAGAATCAAGATGAACTCACATAATGTAATACTAAGACATCATCTACTACTATATAAGATATAGTGATAGGTTGTCGTATCATCATTGCCGAGGGATGAGGGTCGAAGGACAGTCAACTTTATCTACGGCTACATAGTTTCTGTCTCGCCAGTCGAATGGCTGCAGGGACTATGTCCTGATCACCATGTCGTATCGTAGATTCATGCAAATGGAGCTGGAGCCAAAATACAGAAAATAAAATACAAAATACAGAATCAAATCCCTGGGTTCACCGAAAATACAAAACACAGTTCTAATTCATAAGTATTTTAAGTGTGAAAATGGATGGCTCAGAACACAATCCAACTGGAGAGGATACTCTGAGAGATCCATCTGAGTAGGACGTATACTCTGAGAGATCACCTTTACAAAAATGATATCAGTAGTGGGATTGAGTGTTGGAGGAGATATTATCAGAGTATACGTCCTACTCAGATGGGTCTCTCACCGTTACTAATTTTTTCTGACAGCATGGTGGATGTGCTCCGTCAACAGATTCTTACTCCGAGTCAAAACTTTGCCTTGGAGCTCAAGTAGAAATCCTTCGTTTAGAGTTCGAGTGAGAGGTTCCTGACAGCATGGTGGTCTCTTTTGTTAAAGTATTCGTGCTCGTCCCACAACCAATGTGGGATGAGCATGGATACTTTGACAAAGGAGACCACCATGCTGTCAGGAACCTCTCACTCGAGCTCTACACGAAGGATATCCACTTTAGCTCCGGGGCAAAGTTTTGGCTCGGAGCAAGAATCTGTTGACGGAGCATATCCACCTTGCTGTCAGAAAAATAGTAACGGTGAGAGACCCATATGAGTAGGACGTATACTCTGATAATATCTCCTCCAACACTCAATCCCACTACTGATATCATTCTTGTAAAGGTGATCTCTCAGAGTATACGTCCTACTCAGATGGATCTCTCAGAGTATCCTCTAGTGATAGGTTGTCGTATCATCATTGTCGAGGGATGAGGGTCGGAGGACAGTCAACTTTATCTACGGATACATAGTTTCTGCCTCGCCAGTCGAATGGCTGCTAGGACTATGTCCTGATTACCATGTCGTAGTCCAATACAATCCAGAGATTGACACAGTACTAATTCATATATATAGTCCAATATAAATAGTCTAATACAAAAACAATCCAATACAAATAGTACAATACAAATAAGTACTAATTGCTAATGAGAACCACGCAGCTCACGCAAACGCTCAGTGATACGATCACGCAACCACTTCGAAAAAGCAAGATTTTTGGCGTGAGGAGAGATATCGTCCCTCGCAAGTGCTGCATGAATAGAACTCCTGGTCTCACTAGCTACCGGTGCTGGATGAATAGAACTTCCGGTCTCACTAGCAACCGGTGCCACTTCCTCCTTAACTGTAGAAGGAGCCACCTCAGCATTCACTGTTCCCTCAAACGACGTGCCGCTCCTCGGGTCATGGGTGCCATCTGGTAAGATCGATAGTCACAAATAATATAACTGTAACATAAGCAAGCTAACTAAAGGGACCATCATGTAATTTGAGTACATTTTCGAAAGCCGATAAAGTATAAAAAATTTAATTTTTTGCCAAGTGTGAGAACGGATGGCTCAGAACACAACCCAAGATTCATTCTAGCATATATTAGTGTGAATCATCTACGTTCTGTACATATGGTGTAGTATATGTTCTTATCGTATATAGTATTTGAAAAATATAACAGAATAAAAATGAACTCACATAATGTAATACTAAGACATCATCTACTACTATATAAGATATAGTGATAGGTTGTCGTATCATCATTGCCGAGGGATGAGGGTCGAGGGACAGTCAACTTTATCTACGGCTGCATAGTTTCTGCCTCGCCAGTCGAATGGCTACAGGGACTATGTCCTGATCACCATGTCGTACCGTAGATTAATGCAAATAGAGCTGGAACTGGAGCCAAAATACAGTACTACTTCACCATGTCGTACCATTTTACTCTCTCTCTCTCTCTCTCCTCCCCCCCTCCGGCGCTCTCACTCTCTCCGGCGCTCTCACACTACTAATTCCTATATGTTTTAAGTGTGAGAACGGATGGCTCAGAACACAACCCAAAATTCGTTTTAGCATACAATAGTGTGAATCATCTATATTCTGTATACATATGGTGTAGTATATGTTCTTATCGTATCTAGTATCTGAAGGATATAACAGAATCAAGATGAACTCACATAATGTAATACTAAGACATCATCTACTACTATATAAGATATAGTGATAGATTGTTGTATCATCATTGCCGAGGGATGAGGGTCGAAGGACAGTCAACTTTATCTACGGCTATATAGTTTCTGCCTCGCCAGTCGAATGGCTGCAGGGACTATGTCCTGATCACCATGTCGTACCGTAGATTAATGTAAATAGAGCTGGAAATATCTGTCGCTAACCGGTCACTAGTCCGTCGCTAACTGAGATTGTCACATACACATATGTATATCACAGCTAGATGTATAGATATATATACATCGATATAGAAGCACACAACTGATAGAACTCGTACTGTCCTTGAGACAGTGAACATATACACCATGAATCATAACCCCATATTCACATTTACTATTCCAAACACCACCAAACTAATTGATAACATCCAATATGGATAACACATTATTTAGCCAATATATAAACTCAGATGAATTTGAGAAGCAAAGCCCCCCGTCGCCCCCGACCAAAGCACGCCGGCCCAAGCCCGCCGCTTAGTAGTTCGGTTGCATATATATATGAAGAGTGCTTATGGCTGTGCGTCGGTTGTATATACCCCCGACGCCCCCGCCCCAAGCCAGCCGCCCAGCCCCCGACGCTGCCGCTCCAAGCCCGCCGCCCCAAGCCCGCCGCCCAGCCCCCGACGCCCTCATCCCCAGCCCGCCGCCCAGCCCCCGACGGCCCCGCCCCAAGCCTGCCGCCCAGCCCCCGACGCCCCCGCCCCAAGCCAGCCGCCCAGCCCCCGATGCCCACATCCCAAGCCCGCCGCCCAGCCCCCGACGCCCCCGTCCCAAGCCCACCGCCCAGCCTCCGACCTAAGCCAGCCGCCCAGCCCCAGACGCCCCAGCCCCAAGCCCAATGCCCAGCCCCCGACGCCCCCGCCCCAAGCCCACCGCCCAGCCCCCGACCCAAGCCAGCCGTCCAGCCCCCGACGCCTCAGCCCCAAGCCCGCCGCCCAGCACCCGATGCCCCCGCGCCAAGCCTACCGTCCCGCCCCCGACCCAAGCCAGTCGGCCAGCCCCCGACGCCCCTGTTTCACTTAACAAAATGCCTGGAAATCAAATTTTGAAAATAAAACGAGAAAAAGTACAAAAAGTACAAATTTGATTCTGGAAAGTATTGCTATGGAAGTCTGATCTGTAAATGATCACTTTGTTTCTTGGACCATACAATGATGATGAAGATCACTGCTA
Source organism: Iris pallida (assembly GCA_029216955.1). NCBI lineage: Eukaryota > Viridiplantae > Streptophyta > Magnoliopsida > Asparagales > Iridaceae > Iris > Iris pallida. The sequence continues at coordinate 12,427,458 of JANAVB010007200.1, read as the reverse complement.
GAAGATGAACAATTGGAAGAACTAAGTCACCAGAAAGGTATCGACGCACTTGGGCACTGATGGCGAGGCCGAATGCTTTCATGCTTTGCTTTACTCTGTTCTGGAAGAAAAGTTGAAGAAGAATGCTCCCAAAATCAAAGTCTCTGGGCTCTGATCTCTTTGTATTCTCTCCTCTCGCTCTGTCCCCGTTATATGAGAAAAATCAGTCTATTTATAGACTTGGCTTCTTGTGCGTAAAAACTCAGCAAAAGTTCCGTCCTTACGCTAATAACTGCCACCCATGACCGAAGTCACCTTCTGCATATGTTGACATATGTTCCATCATTTCAATAAGAATAGGATGCATGTACACACGTTCTTCGAGATGTTTGGCATGAAAGCCATGTAGGCAAACCACGTTCTAAATTGGTGAAGAAGAATAGGACGTAAAAACAACCCAAAATACTATGAGCGTAAAGTAGTAGACTAGGCGTACAATTGCCCTGACATGGACTTGTCGCGTAAAGTGGTTGTTAAATAACCTTGAACGTAAAAGTAGCCCAAATAAACCTTACGCACATGTCAACTTTTGAGCGTAAAAACTCGTATAGTCTCCGTGCGTAAAAGAAGCCATATTATGAGCGTAAAATAACTCAGTCCACATACTAAACGACAAATTGGCCTCTGTGTAAAACAAATCCCTTTGATTTCTGTGATATATGCCATTATTAAATCTTCATGTCAGACTTTGCATTAAATGCAAGACTTGACAGCTTTGTCCAGCGTAAAAGTGGCTAGCCTGTCTTAGGCGTAAAACCATTAGCTTTGACCCGGGCGTAAAATGATTAGACCGCTTTAGGCGTAAAGTGATTAGCCTCTCTTTGGCGTAAAGTGGATCAATTTGAATGGAATGATCCATCTCTTTGACTCTTTCTTATGAAGCACTTTTTACGCTCCTACAAGACCCTCTTCAAAGTTTTCAAATATCCTCAAAATTTGAAACACTTTGAACAGAAGCGTAAAAGTTGAGAATTGACCAGTCAACGTAAAATTCGGGATACTCAACAGTTATCCGCGTGAAAGTGGGGATATCCAACAGTCGACATAATTTCAGGGAATTTGAACCAGTTTGAATTTCTCTATAAATAGATCTTTTCAGAGAGAGAAAATACTTTTATTCATCTTCTTGCAATCCCGAATTCCTTTGCCTTCTCCTTCTTCGAAACCTCACTTTAATCTGATGGCTCCCAAGAAATCATCCACCGCTAGCAACAAGGAGAAGAAACCCACCGTCGATTCGTCATCGGCCGATCGTATGAAAACCCCCGTCCGGATATCAACATCACCCCGACAGCCTATCCAGCCGTAGCTCCGCCTATGATGGGTTAAACCCTATTCTTCGGCTGGAAAAACTCATCGGGGACGAAGGAGATAACCCGAACATTCAGTTTTTTTATGCCCACGTTATGCGTGTTAGCGTAAAAACTGAAATAACAAAATACGTCCACGTTGTACGTGTTAGCGTAAAAGTTAAGAAATACGCCCACGTTGTACGTGTCAGCGGAAAAGTTAAGAGATACGCCCACGTTTATACGTGCCAGCGTAAAACTTGAACTACGCCCACAACTAAGGTGCTAGGGTGAAACTTAACTACGCCCATGTTCATTCATGCCAGCGTAAAAAAGATACATTACGCTCATATCAACATATGGTAGCGTAAAAGTTTATCAACCATTGAGAGACTTTGTAAAACAAAGACCTCATGAACTTTAGTAAACATAAATGTCTTTACTCATAAGACTTCAAACTAATTTGATCTGTTTTTTTTATCAGTAGATTTGCAAGCTCATCCACTTGAGGAAATTTTTGGCTCATCAGCGGGCATGGTAGGCTCGAACTATTTGGAAGATTTATCTCATGTCCAATTTCCTCAATCGAACCCCGATTACGCTATAGAGAGGGCACAACTGATATATGCTCAAGGAGACAGGATGCTGTTATCCATGATCGACGGAAAAGTACTGGTATCACTGGACAATCAACAATTCCGAAAGCCAGCTTTCTTGTTTGGAGATGCTATAGGTTACAAATCACAGAATCACCCCAAAAAGGAGGCTTGGATATTTAGATCTGGAGAAAGGGTGATGTATCTCCCTGACATGGATAGAAATTATCCTCTATCTTCTTTCGTCTATGCTAGCCATCACCGTCAAATGTTGTGGAATTTAACTCCCAGTAGCTATGGTAGACCGGGAAGGATCATCTTCAGACGAGAGAGAGCAAACGACATGGGTTACCACATCAGCTCTCCCTGCGGGGGTGTCATTCCATTTTCTGGTCTGATGCCCGGGTTTACACTGAGTGAGGACTCATATCTTATTCAACCCGTACAGATTCCCATGTTTATAATTAAGTTCCTAAGAGAAGAAGTCTTATATCCTCAGACCAATCCTAGGCTAACAAGATGGTTAACCCCTTACAGTAGCAACTGGATCCAGATCAGTAATTGGGTCATGAAGAACTTTAAGACAGAATTGGATGAGATTGGTCTGTACGAAGTGGTGGCTTCCACCAGTTATGGTATTCCACCGAACGATAACCTGTTCTTGGCTTTATTGGAGTTGTATATGAGTTCAACAGGAACTTTCGCAACTCCGCACGGCGAGATGGGTCTGGCCCTACATGAGATGCAGTTTATTTCGAAGCTACCAATGGGCGAGTTCCCCTATGAAGAATATATTTCCTCCAATCGAGAATTGGCAGAAATTCGGGAGAAGAACCCCGAACTGGTGCAAGTCTACGAAGAACTTATGTGCCATTATCTGATTTGCACCAGCATGTATGAAATCGGATCACATCTGGCATACATAACTAAATGGACAACTTACCTATTTTATCATAAAAATAGAGTGTCCAAGACGGAGAAGAGCAGGTTCCGAGAAGATAAAACTCAGACCATCAAACCTTGCTCTATAATTCCTGCAGATTTAATTCAAGAATTAATGGCCTCGCAGAAGTCTCGAGACCAATATCTGCCTATAAGAACCGAAGATATCCCTACGGGGAATAAAACTTTGAGCTACCTGAGATATGGTAGTCAGGAACTATCAAAGAAGGCCTTGCTGGCAGGATTTTTATCCCTGTGGCTACGAAGGTGGGTCGTGCCAGGGATCGGTACCATGGACAGAATTCATCGAACCGTACTGTGGCCGGCGGTACGTTTGGTTTTCAGACACAGAATTAACCTGCTGTCGGCGATGGTATACCGAATAAACGCAGGTCTACGAACTTTCTGTAAAGAGCTGATTAATAATGCTCCTCATCGAGATAATTTTCCAAGGGTGGAGTTGCCCTACACCTATTTGATGGGCTGGTTGCTACATCACAATTGCAATTTGTTGCCACCGGGCCTTGAGGATGAAGCGAGGATTTTCTTCGAAAAATTTAGCAAATCCACATGGAGAGTTACAACGGTGGCAGACACCCGAGCAGCATTGAATTATTCTCACGGGTGGAATTTCTTTTGTACCAGGCCACCAGTTTCGGCCGACTGCTTTGGTGCACAATTTGAAGACAGGGTAGAAAGAATAGCTTCATTATCAATACCTGTCTTCAGATGGCTAGTGTACATTAGACCATCGCATCTAATGTATAGAAGTGAAGATAATTGTGCCTTCGAACCATACTTACCCAGTAGGTTCGCTCGCCAATTTGGGTATGACCAACTTCATGTTGGTAACCCCTCTACCAGTTTTCGTCACCATGGGAAACTGCTTGATGGTGCTTGAGCATGGCGGTATTTCAGCACTGCCTGTACTGGTGCCAGATTCAAAATATCTACAGCCACCAGTACAACTCAGTTACGCATCCTTCATTCATATGCTCGTTTCTATACATCAATTCAATCTTTTGAAGACGATTACAGTATGCCAGGAAGTTGTCGATGGGTCCATGAGGGAAATATTGAAGAACCCATCCGAATAACTCCTGACGTGCCTGATAATGTTACTGCTATAGATGATTTTCTGGAAGTAATCCCCAGAAGAGCTGGGGAGATAGCAGCGGGCCCAATAATTATTGGAAAAACCCGAAAAAGGAAGCAAAGCGCGGTTACCACTCTTCCGGTGAAGTCTCCGGAGAAGAAGAAGAAGTCTACCACTAAAGGGCCTTCCAAGCCAAGAGCCCTCACTCCAGAAGATGATACCTAGGTTGAAGAGGATCATCTTGTTGGTTCTTCTTCAGTCCATCCAGAAGAAGGATCTTCAGCCCCTCCACCAGTAGTAGCACCAAAAGCTGTAACACTTTTGTCTCCTGGACGTCTTAGCACCTCGCTCCATTTATCTTTGCCAACCAAGGCACAAGTTACGGGGGATGCTACTGCTGTATCTACTGTTGATCGAGACCGTATTCCATCAGATGAGCCGGCTCTCGACTTCGATGATGATGACTGGGATGGCGATTATGATTCATATCTTGAACATAACGCACATATTCCAGATATTATACAAAACCTATACATAATTATGTACCATGATTTTGTATATTAACTTATTTTGTTCATTTTGTAGATATCATCATTGCACTAAAGCCTGTGGCTCCTCCTCCTCAGGAAGAAGATATCTTTGAAGAAAATGAGGAATCTGAGGATGAAACTTCTTCTTCAGAAGAAGAAGACGCTGATGAGGAGGGAATTCAACAACCCGAAATGGAGCTTCAAGAAGAATATCCTCCATCATTAGAGGTACAACAAGCACAACCTGAAACGTCCTCTCCTGCTGAAGACCAGCACAAAGAAGAGACTATAATAGGCCTTACTGTAGGTGATGATAGAGCTCTTGGAGGAGAACCAGATTTGAATAAAGAAGCAGCTGTAGAAAATTTTATTGCAATTGAAGCGATGGAAAATCCTGCGGAGCAAACAATTGAAGAAAATGCTGAAAGCATTCTTGAATCACCAATTGAAACTGGGGAAGCTATAATGACATCTTCTATTGTTGCTACTGATTCGGTACCAGTTTCTGATGAGCCAATGCCAGAACCTGAACCGGCTCCTGCAATTGTCACCACATCTACCGATATTATCGCCACCAGAACTCCAAAAACGGCTGGAGTAACAAATATTGAAGACATTGCTCCCGAAGCTCTTGGGAATCAATTGGCTATGGCAGCAGTAACAATAACAATTCCATCTCAGTCTGTTGTTACACCAATGGTATCTGTTGGTGTTGGAGATATAATCCCTGAAGCTCCTAGGGATCAATTGGCCATGATAGCAGTAACAACAACGACTTCATCTCATCCTGCTGTCACACCAACAATATCTGTTTCTGGTCTCCAACGAAGAGATCTATTAGATATTGCTGCCACACCAAGCTCCAGCGTAGAGATGAATCTCCTAGTTGAGATTCATACTGAGACCTTTTACAAAACTCTAGCAACCCTAATAAAAATGGTCCTGAATAAGGGCCTCAGTTACGAGATTTTGAAGGTAGCGATGGCTCTGACCATTAGGAATGTTTCTATGTTCAATGATGCTGGAAGAGCTGCAGTATTGGAGAAAATTGTAGATGGCCTTGAACAGCCGATCAATGAATACCTCAAGCTATCAAGTGAGACTGTTGAAAGTCTCATCCAGGAGGAATATGACGCCTTAACGGCTGATTATCTTGCTCGGGAGACCACATATAATGAAGCTCTTTATGAACATAGTCTGAAAGTTGCCAAAGAGAAAGCTTTTTTGGCTGGAATAAAGCCCGTACTGCATGGTCACAGAGTAGCTTACGATGCTTTGAACATAGATATTCTGAATAAAAATGATAAAATCTGCGAAGTCGAGGCTGAGTTAGCTCACTTGAAGGCTGAAAGGAAAAAGATGATCGACGTTCGAAATATGCATCTCACTCAGAGCTCTATTTTAGAAGAACAAGCCTTCGAGACTGAATCAACTATCAGAACCCTTGATGAAGCCAAGGACAATCTGATAATCAGCTTCGCTAGACTTTCTCGTATTTGTACTCCTGAAGCTCGACGTGCTGAAGCTACTCAAAAGTTATGAGTTCTCGTGACAAGCGACTAGAAGAACTACAGAAGTTGCTTCAAGATATTTCTACTCCACCTTAGAAGAGCTCCTTTTCATCTTTTATCTTATTCATTTTTGTAATGTTTTCACAAGAAATGAATGAAATATTGATTTTGTGATCCTATCATTTATTTAGAATAAACAATATGTATGAGGCAGAAAATACTTATCAGCGGTTATATGAACATGACAAGTCTTTTAAACTCAATAGTTTGTATCTATCCAGAGGTAATATGGACATGATAGATAATCAAATCTTATTTTCTGTTTTTAGAGTATGCAATACTATCAGAGGTATTATGGACATGATAGTATGTAAGAACTCAAAGAAAAGTAGATTAATATCTATGCAGAGGTCGAAGGAACATGATAGATAGGAAAAGCAAGTAGATTTAATATTTATTCAGAGGTCTTGAGAACATAATAAATAATAAATCCAATTTTTTAATCAACTGGTAAGATTGAAAATCAAAATTTCTCTCCAAAGAGACGAGTAATCAGCTTAACCAAACCTTGGTAGCTGGGGATTAAGAGGACATATGTCATTGAGGATATATGTCAATATTGATGAAAGAATGAATGAACCAACATGGCCCAAGGATCATTCTCAAGTGGCTCGGATTCACCATCAATTTGAACCATGTAAGCTGAAAATATTTGCTCAGTTTTATCATAATAGTCTCCTTTAACACACGAGGAGTGAGAAATATCGGATTCGATGAAATGGACTTCTTCTGAATCTGATGATTGTGAAGAGCTAGAAGAGAACTCTTCTTGAATATCGTCATTAAACATATGGGACAGATCATATCCCAATCCATGACGAGTTTTCTGGTAAAACGGATCACCACATAATGGTAGTTGTCTACCTTTGCCTTGATTGAGACCTTGCATAGTCTTTAAATCATATCCCATGTTCTGGATAATCTTGAGAGATTGTTGACTATATCTGTCAATTCGATTTCTTCCTTTATCTTTATCTCTCAAATCATCTGTCTGAGCAACAGGGATATTTCTAGCCAAGCCAAACACAATTTGGCGCTTGTTTTTCTTATCAGACGGAACCACGAAATAAGATTCTTTGTGACGTCTATAAGTTACACAAGCTTGCGATGAAGCGGCTACAGGAAGAAGATAGGAAGAAGATGTTAGAAACCTTTGAGCATAAGGTCCAACATCTACATGAGGAGGAAAAGAATTTTCCTTATTGTCAATGTATAAGGTTTCTTCTGTGTCTATGTCGTCTTTATATTGATGACTTTGATTATCAGAAGATAAAGTCATTCTTTCAATAAACTTGACAGCCATATACTCGAAAAAAAATCTTCATTGATATCAAAAAGTACAGAATGATCAATATTTACATCATTTATAATTTGACTGCTACGCTTCGGATTAATCACTAGTGGACTATCATCCGTCTTCTGCGTAGATTTTCCAAGATTGACAATCAAAGGAGGTTCTGAATCATTCGTACGAAATGTACGCCCTTTGACTTTGATCACAAGAGGTTGAACTTGGCTTTTTGCAGGAACATTCACTAATTCCTCAGATGAAGCTTGAGTTTTTCCTTTAACCTTGATCATCAAAGGTTGATTGTTGACAGGTTGGGGTTGGATTCGCCCTTTGACTCTGATATTCAAAGGTTGCTCTTCTGGCGGATCTTCGTTAATAGATTGATCTTCAGCAGATGATTGATCTTCAGCCATATCTGATACCTCTTTCACATGCTCTTGTTTGTAAAACCTTGAGTCGAAAAAATAGGCTTCGACACCCTTGAAAGGATTGATATCAGCAAACTCAGTCTTCACAACTCGTTGGGGATCCACATACTTGAAGCATTGGTGGAGAGTCGAAGGCACGATGTTATGCTCATGTAACCATGGTCTTCCAAGAAGAATATTGTAGGATACGTCTGAGTTAATAACATAAAATCTTGCCATAGTTTGAAGATCACCAATCTGAATCTTCAGACGAATCTTCCCCAGTGGTTTTCTCTTTCCAGAGTTGAATCCAACTATTATGGTACTAGTGTAAGTCAGATCACTAGTAGGAATCCTGAATGGTCTTAGCATACTTTGAAGAATTATGCTAATGGAAGACCCAGGAACAATGTAAATTCTGTCAACTTCAATGGATTCAATATACCCAGTGTAACACAAAGGCCTATTGTCACGACCCGCACCCTAGAGTAAGGGCACAAGAGCGTAACAACGCCTAGCCTATGCCGCAGTGTCGGCGGTAGAACGCTTTTCTAGGTCATGAACTATAACTAACATAATATGAATACTCTCCATAAGGAGGCCAACACAGAGGTACAACTCAATCACAATCTAGAGATAGAATATGGCACGATAAAATAGATAAGAGAATCCTCAACTGAGGTACAGCAGAATGAAATAACAAGGTCCCAACATCACTAAAATATACAACTCTAAAAAATAAAGGCAACAGCTAAACATGAAAAGAAGAACAGTCTAAGCTATCTACACTATAAGGTATCATCCTGAGCAGCTGCCTGAACCTCCCCAGGGGTCCAGGTCGCGAGTGTCAACTAAACAAGTTCCAAGTAAGGGGGTGCAGGGTTCCTCATCATCCTCTGTAAAATTTTCAACAGGTCCAGTCAGGACAGGAACGAGTACAACTCATCAAGAAATCCCAAGTAAATGACAGAACTATAAAGCAGTTATAGACAGTTTTATTGATGAATATGGCAGTTTATATACAGGTGATGGTATGGAGAACAGGTAAGATACAAGAAAAATAAGAACTAAAACAAGAGAAGATTGATGGCAATGAAAACTGTAAAATAAATCTAGCTGAACTAAAGTAACATAATAAGTCCAGAATGTAAATGTAAACAGTACAAAACCCAAGTAAATCCAGACAACATGAATCTGATATCAGGTGGTTCCAGTACAAGATGAGTCCGGTATAAGGTGAGTCCAGTTGGTGATCAAAGGTTCCAGGGTGAGTCCAGCCTATACTCTAACAGTGTGTTTTAAAATATCGGGATCGATATGTGAACGGCTGTAGGTAATACGGCACACTGCACACTCGGCCAAGTATGGGATGGCTATCGTTCCAGTATAATTCCAAGGGAATGGTTCCAGTATTTAGAAATATTCACATGTCTACTCCAATATTTCCCCGCCCACAAGTATAAGTGAATCCAGAAAATGACACGAGAATCGAGATGAGTCCAGCCAAACATAATGATACCAGCAAAAGATTCCAGAGTGATTCCAGTTTGTGGTTGCAGTAGTGATTCCAGAAGGTGATGCCAGTAGTGATTCCAGAAATAGAGGCCAGATAATATGGTATGTGTGTCGCATACATGAATCCAGAAATATCCATACGTGTTATGAGAATCACATAAAACTGACCATAACTGAAGTACAGTAATTGACAAGTAAATGAAAGAACTATCAGAGAATGTACTCACCTGATGTCTGAATGTCCAAAGTAAATATACTGTCCGATGAGAGGTGTCTGGCTCCTAATCAGAACAACACAAGTCCCAATAAGTCCAAAATGACAATATGAAGTTCTACTATGTATTCTACATGATTCTAGGTCAATCTAGACCAAAGTCAACTCTTGGTCAACTTGGTAAACCCTGAAAGTCAAACCTAGGTCAACTATGGTTAAACTAGGTCTAACAAGTCTAAATTAGGTCAAACAAGTTATTCTAGGTCTAAACAAACTAAGTATATGCAAATCAAGTATCCGAGATAGCTACTAACTCATAGCCTAAGTCACTTGCTAAACCAAGCACAAAACTAAACCATAAGCTAACAAGGCACACAAACTTAGTCATATAATGTATATATATTATTCACATTCACATATTCATATACATAGATATATATTGGAAAGCTATATATATAGGCACACACACATATATATATATATATATATATATATATATATATATATATATATATATATATATATATATATAGAAAGAGAGGTAAGAGAGTAAGTGAGTATGTGTGTGTTTGGCATGTGTGTTAAAGGATATGTGTTAATGTTCTAAAATTTAGTGATAGGTAGGTGTATGTGACATGTGATATATAATGTCAAAGGGTGTATGAATGCATGTGTGTCAAAGGTTATAGGTTAACTCAGTTTATAGAAATACATACATATATACTTACCTTGTATACATGTATACATACATATCATGTATATTACATTTACATGATACATACATGTATACTTGTATTATATTATACTTACATTCATGCATATTAGATACTTGTATTTATATTAACATATTGCAAACATTTATTTCATTCATGCATCTATGTATTACCTACATATTTTATACATATGCATACATTGTATATTCATATCATTTCATACATTAACATAGAGACATACAAACATACACACATCATATTTTTCATACCTTGCATTACCTTATATATCATGTTATATATTATCATTTATTTCTTTCATATATTACATTCTATATTACCTATATACATGTATTTTCTCCATTCATTCATGCTTGCATCATATACTCTACATTACCATACATGTTATCATTATATATTGCATTACAATATTTATACATTATGCATTCATATCTATCATTACATATATATCTTGCATTCATATCTAGCATTCATTATATACTTTCATGCATACATTGTATATCATTCTTTCATTCATGCATTGCTTATATGCATTATATTAATAGCATTCCTACATGCTTGCATTCAACCATATATATACATTAATGTAAAGAAAATATATATCATATATATATCATTTTATTCATCTAACATATCATGCATTACATACTCTATATTCTTTTAATATTCATACTACATAGGCTCATAGGTTACACAAAATGCATATATCGTATAGTCACTCTTCTACTTAAAACCAATACTGTATCAATTGGGCATTCATTAAATTCTAGGATTAAAGTATGTTATAGCTCTTCGTGTTAGCTTTCCGAAACTTTAAACGGATCGCATTTTCGTGTCCGGAAGCTCCCGGAATTGCAAAAATACCGAAACACGTTCGTCTTTCGTACAACTGACACTCAAATAATTCTACAGAAAGTTACAGAAAGAATTTGGCTTATTAAAATATATATTTGGAAAGCTAACTTCGATATGGTTCTTTTAAAAAAACGGAAGATAAATCGGAGTTCTAAACTAAAAGTTATGACATTTCTAAGTTGTTGTTGCTACTAAAAACGTGGATAAATATTATTCCGAATTTAGGTAGTTTAAGACAAAAGAAACACAAGTATATAACATAATATATCAAGAACTCACTCTCTACACTAATATATATATATATATATATATATATATATATATATATATATATATATATATATATATATATATGAGACACTATAGAATACATCTCCAATACAAAAATATGAGATTAAACATGTAATAATTTATTCATACATAACAACAACACATAGCGTGTCCAAATTTGGGGTTTTCCCACATGGACACAACCACAACACAAAGGACACTCCTATGACCTCCAAATGGATACGAAATGGACACAAATGGAGATACAACCATGGGGGTCATTCCTATGGGTTCAAAATAGACCTATATGCATGAAGAAATGAAAAGGAGAAGGGATTTATACCTCCCGGTAGATCGAATCGAAGAAAAGCCTTTCCAGAGCGACACCGACACGTAGAGATTCCAAAAGGACACGGACGAGCTCCGAATCCTCCCAAACTTGGGTAGCTTCCTCCTTGGCTAGAATGGAGAAGGAAAGAAGAAGATTTGGTGGCGAAATGGAAGGATTTGGTGGAGAAATTGCTAGAGATTGCTCTCTAGAAATTTGGAGAAGAACAAGAGAGAGTGTGGATGAGAATAATGAAATGAACTTGAGCCTATCCTCTCCCAAAGTGGCTGGCCATATGGGGCTATTTGTCCTATTATGGTAAGGTCCAAAATGCCCCCACTAACCTATTCTATTAGTATTAGGAAAGGGCTAATTGGTTGGGGCTAAATTAGTCATTCTAAAGTCTCTAATCACACTAACCTTATCCATAATAATTAGTCTAACCTCTAACTAAAATATTTCTATAATGTGGGCCATGGTTAACTAATGTGTGGGTCCACTAAAGTCAACACTACCCCGGGTTCCCGTTTCAAGTCGGATTGAGCTGAAATTCGAACCCGACTCAAATAATCCCAAAACAATATCATAAATAATAAAATAAATTTCAAAAATATTTCAAAAATACAAAATGACAAAAATACTCATGTTCCTGAAAACTGGGGGTGACAAATTCCTCGAAATTAAAACCAAACAATAGTAAAATGTCAAAATCACAAGTCATAATTTTAAATAGTTTAAAAATGATTAAAAATCACCAAAAGTCATAATATGAAATAATAATCAATAAATAATAATTATAATTAAAAAATTTCAAAATTACCCTCATCTGAAAAATTGGGTGTTACAATCCTATCCACCTTATAAAAATTTCGTCCTCGAAATTAAGATGATCGCACCCCCTTCTATGTCAAACATAGTCAATGGTCAATCACTAGTCAATTTCTCAACATCCAAGTACTTGGTCATCAACTGGTCAACTTCTTAGGGTTTTACCTATGCTAGCTATCTAGGTGTTGGCAACTAAAATTTAGCAAAAGAGCAACTCTATAATAGACTAGCTCTTAACTTCCCAATCCTATCAAGTCACCTATAACTAAATACCTACAAGTTAAGCACATGAATACCAAATACCACACACACACACACACATATATATATATATATATATATATATATATATATATATATATATATATATATATATATATATATATATATGCTCGAGAATAACAACCCATAACATATATCCTAAGTATATCATCTATATATATACATGACTGATCAACCAAGGGTTAAGGCAGACTAAACTTATAAGGGTCTGAAACAATGCTTAGAACTAGGCTAAGGATGAGTGGTCTGAATCGAGGGGACATGGTATCTAGTGAAGGGTCTGCACACTGCCTATAAAGGTGATTAACACAAAGGAACTCAACACGAAGAGAACTTAACTAAAATGGAAAACTGAACCAAGTATAGGCTAAACAACATGTTTATAACCCTATATAACAATGGCCTATAGATACCAACTAACCTATATCCCATATGCCAATATCATCTGCAATCTATCTATGCAAATAGACCTCTCGGTCTTAGGTGAAACTACAACTATACTCAAAGGCAGGCTCTGGTCATGGGTGCCTCACTGGAAAAGATAAGGGAAAGTAGTAATAATCATCAAGTCTGTAAGGCATACTAACATCCTATGTGTAACTGGTTGGTATTATAGATAACAGGAGAATTATCTGCAATGGGTTAGTATTCTAACACCAATGCTAACTATCACCTCTAGGGTACAGAAACTCTACAAGTCATCATGCCATCATACTATGAAGGAACTACCTATGAATAAGCTCTACAAAACTAAATATCCCTACTCTTAAGTCATTTATAACAATCAAAAGGGTATGATGTTTAAACCTTCTCAATATACAATCTGTTAATCATATGCGTCTGTCCAAAATCATGTTATCCAGAGTCTTCATCATGCTAGTGAGCAAGGCTACGATAATCACAGAGTCCTTGACTAAGGTACGTACCTCTAGGTTCATGATATTTAAAATTTTCGTACTGCCACATGCGATGGCGAAAACCTTAAATTCCCATACCCGAAAATACATCTAAAATCTGACTACATGTCCTCACTATGCCAACTAACACGACTATCGAGGATTCTAGATCCCATGATTTAGGCGACCTAGCCCATATGATTTTCTCAGAAGAAAAACAAACACAACAAAAGAGTAACATGACAAAATTAATCAATCAACAAGGAACAGATGGAATCGAATTTCAAGGTAATTATAAAAGACAATTGCGGGAATGGAATTGAGAAGAACAGAACTTGCAGCAAGATCTCCATCGATTTGTGTATCCTCGACTGTCCTGTTGATAGCTCGCCCTGCTGGTTTCCTCCAGCCTGATGCTGATACTGCACAAATCTCTGCTGCTGATGCTGCATGAATCGCTGCTGCTAAGAAAAACCAAAAACAAAAGGAAAAGTCTCTGTACAGACGGAGGTGTACCTCCAATGTAGCAGAAATGCCAACCTGAGTCGGCACAACAGAAGCTGCGGTCTCGAGGCCCTGATGAACAGGACGAGAGGTGGCCAGCCTCTCGATAGTATCTTCCGAACCGAAGCGATGAGATCGTGTCTTCATAACCATCATGAAGACAGATCAAAATAAGAAGCAATTTCTGAGAATGAAGCAAAAATTCAAAGGAGAACAGTTTATATTCAAGGGATGTCAATAAGCAACAATTTTAGACAAAAGGAATCGGATTAAGAGTTTTTTCTAATGTGATTGAGTACCTCCAAAAATATCCTAATCCTACTGCAGGCTGTAGTGATACTCTAGTTCGAATACCACTACATAAACTCGACCTGCATGGGCCACCACTAAAAACGTGTCACGACCCGCACCCTAGAGTAAGGGCACGAGAGCGTAACAACGCCCAGCCTACGCCGCAGTGTCGGCGGTAGAACGCTGTTCTAGGTCATGAACTATAACTAACATAATATGAATACTCTCCATAAGGAGGCCAACACAGAGGTACAACTCAATCACAATCTAGAGATAGAATAAGGCACGATAAAATAGATAAGAGAATCCTCAACTGAGGTACAGCAGAATGAAATAACAAGGTCCCAACATCACTAAAATATACAACTCTAGAAAATAAAGGCAACAGCTAAACATGAAAAGAAGAACAGTCTAAGCTATCTACAATATACAAGGTATCATCTTGAGCAGCTGCCTGAACCTCCCCAGGGGTCCAGGTCGCGAGTGTCAACTAAGCAAGCTCCAAGTAAGGGGGTGCAGGGTTCCTCATCATCCTCTGTAAAATTTTCAACACGTCCAGTCAGGACATGAACGAGTAAAACTTATCAAGAAATCCCAAGTAAATGACAGAACTATAAAGCAGTTATAGACAGTTTTATTGATGAATATGGCAGTTTATATACAGGTGATGGTATGGAGAACAGATAAGATACAAGAAAAATAAGAACTAAAACAAGAGAAGAATGATGGCAATAAAGACTGTAAAATAAATCTAGCTGAACTAAAGTAACATAATAAGTCCAGAATATAAATATAAACAAGTGCAAAACCCAAGTAAATCCAGACAACATATATCTGATACAAGATGAGTCCGGTATAAGGTGAGTCCAGTTGGTGATCAAAGGTTCCAGGGTGAGTCCAGCCTATACTCTAACAGTGTGTTTTAAAATATTGGGATCGATATGTGAACGACTGTAGGTAATACGGCACACGGCACACTCGACCAAGTGTGGGATGGCTATCGTTCCAGTATAATTCCAAGGGAGTGCTTCCAGTATTTGGGAATGTTCACATGTCTACTCCAATATTTCCCCGCCCACAAGTACAAGTGAATCCAGAAAATGACACGAGAATCGAGATGAGTCCAGCCAAACATAATGATACCAGCAAAAGATTCCAGAGTGATTCCAGTAGGTGGTTCCAGTAGTGATTCCAGAAGGTGATGCCAGTAGTGATTCCAGAAATAGAGGCCAGATAATATAGTATGTGTGTCGTATACTTGAATCCAGAAATATCTATACGTGTTATAAGAATCACATAAAACTAACTAGAACTGAAGTACAGTAATTAACAAGTAAATGAAAGAACTATCAGAGAATATACTCGCATGATGTCTGAATGTCCAAAGTAAATATACTGTCCGATGAGAGGTGTCTGGCTCCTAATCAGAACAGCACAAGTCACAACAAGTCCAAAATGACAATATGAAGTTCTACTATGCATTCTACATGATTCTAGGTCAATCTAGACCAAAGTCAACTCTTGGTCAACTTGATCAACCCTGAAAGTCAAACATAGGTCAACTATGGTCAAACTAGGTCAAACAAGTCTAAATTAGGTCAAACAAGTTATTCTAGGTCTAAACAATCTAAGTATATGCAAATCAAGTATCTGAGATAGCTACTAACTCATAGCCTAAGTCACTTGTTAAACCAAGCACAAAACTAAACCATAAGCTAACAAGGCACACAAACTTAGTCATATAATGTATATATATTATTCACATTCACATATTCATATACATAGATATATATAGGAAAGCTATATATATAGGCACATACATACATATATATATATATATATATATATATATATATATATATATATATATATATATATATATATATATATATATATATAGAAAGAGAGGTAAAAGAGTAAGTGAGTATGTGTGTGTTTGGCATGTGTGTGAAAGGATATGTGTTAATGTTCTAAAATTTAGTGATAGGTAGGTGTATGTGACATGGGATACATAATGTCAAAGGGTGTATGAATGAATGTGTGTAAAAGGTTATAGGTTAACTCAGTTTATAGAAATACATACATACATACTTACCTTGTATACATGTATACATACATATCATGTATATTATATTTACATGATACATACATGTATACTTATATTATATTATACTTACATTCATGCATATTAGATACTTGTATTTATATTAACATATTGCAAACATTCATTTCATTCATGCATCTATGCATTACCTACATGTTTTATACATATGCATACATTGTATATTCATATCATTTCATACATTAATATAGAGACATACAAACATACACACATCATATTTTTCATACCTTGCATTACCTTATATATCATGTTATATATTATCATTCATTCCTTTCATATATTACATTCTATATTACCTATATACACGTATTTCCTCCATTCATTCTTGCTTGCATCATATACTCTACATTACCATACATGTTATCATTATATATTGCATTACAATATTTACATTATGCATTCATATCTATCATTACATATATATCTTGCATGCATATCTAGCATTCATTATATACTTTCATGCATACATTGTATATCATTCTTTCATTCATGCATGGCTTATATGCATTATATTAATAGCATTCCTACATGCTTGCATTCAACCATATATATACATTAATGTAAAGAGAATATATATCATATATATATCATTTTATTCATCTAACATATCAAGCATTACATACTCTATATTCATTTAATATCCATACTACATAGGCTTATAGGTTACACAAAATGCATATATCGTATAGTCACTCTTCTACTTAAAACCAATACTGTACCAATTGGACATTCATTAAATTCTAGGATTAAAGTATGTTATAGCTCTTCGTGTTAGCTTTTCGAAACTTTAAACGGATCGCATTTTCGTGTCCGAAAGCTTCCGAAATTGCGAAAATACCGAAACACGTTCGTCTTTCGTACAGCTGACACTCAAATAATTCTACAGAAAGTTATAGAAAGAATTTGGCTTATTAAAATATATATTTGGAAAGCTAACTTCGATACGGTTCTTTTAAAAAAACGGAAGATAAATCGGAGTTCTAAGCTAAAAGTTATGATATTTCTAAGTTGTTATTGCTACTAAAAACGTGGATAAATATTATGACGAATTTAGGTAGTTTGAGACAAAAGAAACACAAGTATATAACATAATATATCAAGAAATCACTCTCTACACTAATGTATATATATGAGACACTATAGAATACATCTCCAATACAAAAATATGAGATTAAATATGTAATAATTTATTCATACATAACAACAACACATAGTGTGTCCAAATTTGGGATTTTCCCACATGGACACAACCACAACACAAAGGACACTCCTATGACCTCCAAATGGACACGAAATGGACACAAATAGAGATATAACCATGGGGGTCATTCCAATGGGTTTAAAATAGACCTATATGCATGAGAAAATGAAAAAGAGAAGGGATTTATACCTCCCGGTAGATCGAATAGAAGAAAAGCCTTCCCGGAGCGACACCGACACGTAGAGATTCCAAAAGGACACGAACGAGCTCCGAATCCTCCCAAACTTGGGTAGCTTCCTCCTTGGCTGGAATGGAGAAGGAAAGAAGAAGATTTGGTGGCGAAATGGAAGGATTTGGTAGAGAAATTGCTAGGGATTGCTCTCTAGAAATTTGGGGAAGAACAAGAGAGAGAGTGTGGATGAGAATAATGAAATGAACTTTAGCCTATCCTCTCCCAAAGTGGCTGGCCATATGGGGCTATTTGTCCTATTATGGTAAGGTCCAAAATGCCCCCACTAACCTATTCTATTAGTATTAGGAAAGGGCTAATTGGTTGGAGCTAAATTAGTCATTCTAAAGTCGCTAATCATACTAACCTTATCCACAATAATTAGTCTAACCTCTAACTAAAATATTTCTATCATATGGGCCATGGTTAACTAATGTGTGGGTCCACTAAAGTCAACACTACCCCCGGGTCCCCGTTTCAAGTCGGATTGAGCTGAAATTCGAACCTGACTCAAATAATCCCAAAACAATATCATAAATAATAAAATAAATTTCAAAAATATTTCAAAAATACAAAATGACAAAAATACTCATGTTCCTGAAAATTGGGGGTGACAAATTCCTCGAAATTAAAACCAAACAATAGTAAAATGTCAAAATCACAAGTCATAATTTTAAATAGTTTAAAAATGATTAAAAATCACCAAAAATCATAATATGAAATAATAATCAATAAATAATAATTATAATTACAAAATTTCAAAATTACTCTCAGCTAAAAAACTGGGTGTTACACCTATCATGCTTGTTATGCTTCAACAGCATATCTTCTTGTGTAAAGGTGATGTTGGAAATTGCTTCCATCACACTATGACATTGTGGGCATGATACTGGTATATTGTCAGGAGTCTTGAGTTGAGCTAAGCAGGAATCCGCTTGCAGCAAAGCTTCACTCAAAGTTTCGTGACTTTCTTTGGAAAGGCGCAGCAACTCGAAGATAGATTATCTAGCCGGAGTATTAGCTAACTGGGCTAGAGTATCAAATTTATAGGGTTTCATCACCACCCCCTGACTGGAAGTAGACTTCAACGGGACGTCAAAGTGTACCATTTTTTGTTTCCCCTTTTCAACCACTGCAGGAGCAAGAGACGGTTGAGTTGATGGTGTTTCAACATTCTCAGCTTCTTTGTAGGATCCCTCATAATCTTTGTGGTACTCTTTTCCAGATCTTGTACCAGCAAAAGTTTCTTCTTCAGACTCAGAAGAAGGAAGTACCATATTGCAGGATTTAATCTTCCTTTCCTTAGCCTTCTTCTTGTGAGGATTGTTATAAGGAACCTCAGAACCCAATCCAACAGTGGATTTTTGATATTGAATTTATAAAAGAAGTCGTATCCATTTATCATAATTCAAACCTTCTGTCTTTTGAAAGTCATAACCCATCTTCTTCATGAGAAGGATAGATTGTTGACTGTACAAGTGAATAGGCAGTGGACTTTCAATAGGTGGTTCCATAGAGGAAGAAGAAGAGATCTCTGTGACTACAGGAGAATGAGGAATAACCGTCTCTGCAGCTACGGAAGTAAAAGGATTCGGGATACGAAGAAAAATCCCTGTAGGAGCTTTTTTATAAACAGCGAAGACTTGTTGTGCCCTGTATAATGGAACACTATTCATGGCTAGCCACTGCTGATGAGTAAGCTTGAGCTTGGCAGGAGGAGCCAGACTTGGAGGACATATGTTCAATCCTCTCAGTCTATCTTCCAAAGGAATGCCATCCCATAGATGGTCCAAATCATCATGATCTGGAATAACATGAGAAATCATGTTGCAGGTTTTGACTTTCTTACCTTTCTTGGATTTTAAAGTTTTATCTTCTTCTTCCATTTCAGGTACTAAGTCAGGATGTACCCACATAATTTCACCATTCTTTAATGTAAGAGGCAATAATCCTTCATTTTCCTCCCTGGCAGGCGGGATATTCAAAATCTTCATCGTCGTATTCGGAATTGGGACAATTCCATCTGGTACTTGTTGTAGAAGAAAATATCCAAATTGAAGAGAAACGATATTGGTTGTAACCGTATGGTCATCATTGGTTAAAGCAATAGTACCACCATTTATCAGCTCTTGGATTTTCTTCTTCAAAACATAGCAAGCACTGGTAGGATGATTAATTTATCTATGCTAGATACAATATTTAGGATTGTCAGTCAGATTCACCTCATTAGGCCTCTTTGGCTCCAGAATCTGGAGTTTGCCACTCTTCACCAGACATTGGAATATCCCTGGGATATCACTTTCGTCAAAAGAATATTCTTCTTTTGGCCTGGAAGATTCCTGATTATTCGGCGTCGTTTTATTCTTGGAAATATTGACCATAAGAGTTCTTTTCCTTTCATATTACGATTGTCGGAATTATTACCAGGATTACTTTTCTTTCCTTTATCCTCAGAGGCAAAAATCATCCTATGTTCACGAGCCAACCTTCCATTGGTCTCGGCAGAAACTGCTGCTATGATAAACGAAGCCCAATCTGTGAATTGGGAACCCGTAAAGACAGCGATGGATGGTCGCAGATTTATCTTACATGTATCAATCAGTGCTGAATCTAGCATACCAGGGGGAATCTTTAGAGTCGCCTGTCAGAAACGTTCAATGAACGTCCGAGTATCTTCTTTCTTCTTTTGCTTGATTTCTATTAAGGAGGACATGTTCATGTCCATACCTCCTTCATAGAAATGGAAGAGAAACATTGTCTTAAATTCGTCAAAAGACGAAATACAATTGTCGGGTAAACTATGATACCAGTTGTAAGCTGAACCCGTCAAGCATCCAATGAATACTCTAGTGAGAAGTGTATCATTTTTCTACAAATGTACAGTCATAATATCAAAGTAATTGATATACTGACTAGGAGAAGCCTTTCCATCAAACAGTACCATTGACTGTGGCTTGAATTTTGGTGGAAAGGGTACATCATTCCAATGAGGAGGATAAGGTTGCTTAATCCCTAACCTCTGGAGTTGATCCTTTTGCTTCAAAACTTCAAAATGTGCTTTGAGCTCACGTACTGCTTGAATGGCTTCGCTGGTTTGTGGAAGCACATTTGATTGAAAAGTTATTGGTTGTACCGTAATCCCCATCGGAGAAGGTACATCTTCTGGAATGATGGGATCTGGAGATGCAAAATTTTGGTTAACAGTAGGTTCTTGGATATTCAAAGGTATATCAACCCCTTGGCTATACTGAGTTGGTGCTGCTGCCTGAACCGGTGTTACAATTGCTGGTTGAGCAGTTTGCTGAGCCGTTATTATCTGGTGCATGCTTTGTATCATGTTAAGCATGTCTTTCAATGATTAGTCAACGGCAGTGAGATGTTGTTCTGTATTAACAGATGACGTCTCTGGTTCGTCTCCAATAGCGTAGGATTCAACCTCTCTTGAAGATACAGAAGGATTAGTATAGAAGTATGAATCAACACTATCAGTTTCGGACTTAAGAGATTGAGTACCTCCAGCTTCAGAATCAGAAGTCTGTAATTGTCTTTGTCTTCTTGATCGAGTATTCTGATATACTCCTTCAAAAGAATCAAGAAGTCTGTTGAATTATTGTTGACCTGGGGTTTGGGACGTGTTCCGTCTAGGACGTCGTCCTCTGTTGGTGTGAGATGCCATGTTGACTGATGCATATGACAACTCATCAGCTTGTTGTTTGGGCGCATTAAAATTCAATCGATCAAAAACTGACCGTCTGGAAGCCGAGCAACAACATTTGATCACAATCTGGTGACACTCACAGTGATGATTTTCTTGGGAGAGTATCATGGTAGATTGTCTATTTTTATGCTTTTGCATTAGCAATTCATGTAAATCAGAAGGAGTAGAAGGAGTAGTCTTCTTTATTACATTTGGGGTAGCAAAACGTTTAGTCTCTTGTGTATAAAGAAGATTACTGGCTGCATTTGCAGAACCAAACTGTACATTTCTACGCGTTTGGAGTTGTGTGCACAAATCTTGAGATTTTTTAGCACGAAGGACTCCATTTTTATTGCGTATGATTTATAGGTTTGGTACTTTGCCTAGAGCAATATAAGAAGGCTGTTGGTGTAGAACTGAAGCTTTACCAACAACATTTTTACGCTGTATGCATTTAGGTACATTTACATTAGATGTAACCATTTACATTAGATGTAAAAACATCGTTGCGAATTTTATCTACACTGTCACAGACAGGAGACTTACCTTTACGTGTAGAGCATAAAAATTGATTATCTACCACATCACAGACGGGAGATTTTCCTTTACACGAAGAGCGTAATTTTTGTGTGTCTACCATGTCACAGACGGGAGACTTATTTTTACACTTAGAAGCATAAGCATTAGAGTCTGCCTCATTACAAATGGGAGACTCGTTCTTATGCACTAAGCGTAAAATTTGGTTTTTACCCACTGGGTGATTCTCTTTACCGTCACAGACGGGAGATAACTTGCCACACTTAGAGTGCAACGCTGAAGTAAGGACTGCCTCGTTACGAACGGGAGGCCCTACGATAGGAGTAGGAAGAATTCCCTTGCCCTCAGAAGCAACAGAGAGATCAGAAGCTATTTTGGATTTAGAAATCCAAACTTTTCGTGCTTTGCGAGATTTTTGAACATTGGAGCAGCGAGAACCACCCCCAGTTTGGAGCATCTCTTCATAAGAAGTCTGGTCGAAGTGTACAGCCAGAATCTTCTTTGTCGATCCAATCGACACATCATCGTATTGAGCAATTGCCTCCTCGTCAGAGGAGAAGGTCGTCCCCAGCAGAGTCGCCATTTTTGTTTCACTTAACAAAATACCTGGAAATCGAATTTTGAAAATAAAACAAGAAAAAGTACAAGAAGTACAAATTTGATTCTGGGAAGTATTGCTATGGAAGTCTGATCTGTAAATGATCACTTTGTTTCTTGGACCATACGATGATGATGAAGATCACTGCTAGAAGATGAACAATTGGAAGAACTAAGTTACCAGAAAGGTATCGACGCACTTGGGCACTGATGGCGAGGCCGAATGCTTTCCTGCTTTGCTTCACTCTGTTCTGGAAGAAACTTTGAAGAAGAATGCTCCAAAAATCAAAGACTCTGGGCCCTGATCTCTATGTATTCTCTCCTCTCGCTCTGTCCCCGTTATATGAGAAAAATCAGTCTATTTATAGACTTGGCTTCTTGTGCGTAAAAATTCAGCAAAAGTTCCATCCTTACGCTAATAGCTGCCATCCATGACCGAAGTCACCTTCTGCATACGTTGACACGTGTTCCATCATTTCAATAAGAATAGGATGCACGTATACACGTTCTTCGAGATGTGTGGCATGCAAGCCATGTAGGCAAACCACGTTCTAAATTGGTGAAGAAGAATATGGCGTAAAAACAACCCAAAATACTCTGAGCATAAAGTAGTAGACTAGGCGTAAAATAGCCCTGACATGGACTTCCCACGTAAAGTGGTTGTTAAATAACCTTGAGCGTAAAATTAGCCCAAATAAACCTTACGCACACGTCAACTTTTGAGCGTAAAAACTCGTATAGTCTCCGTGCGTAAAAGAAGCCATATTATGAGCGTAAAATAGCTCAGTCCACATACTAAACGACAAATTGGTCTCTGTGTAAAACAAATCCCTTTGATTTCTGTGATATATGCCATCATTAAATCTTCATGTCAGACTTTGTATTAAATGCAAGACTTGACAGCTTTGTCCAGCATAAAAGTGGCTAGCCTGTCTTAGGCGTAAAACTATTAGCTTTGACCTAGGCGTAAAATGATTAGCCTGCTTTAGGCGTAAAGTGATTAGCCTCTCTTTGGCGTAAAGTGGATCAATTTGAATGGAATGATCCATCTCTTTGACTCTTTCTTATGAAACACTTTTTACGCTCCTACAGCCCCAGTCCCAAGCCCGCCGCCCAGCCCCCTATGCCCCAGCCCCAAGCCCGCCGCCCAGCCTCCGACGCCCCTGCCCCAAGCCCGCCGTGTCACGACCCACACCCGTTTTTTTTTAAAACGGATACGAGACGTGTCCAAGCCAGCCTACGCCGCAGTGTCGGCGGTAGAACGCTGTCACGGCCATGAAGATCAGAATCACAAATAATACTCATTCACATAATTAATTTAACTTACAATGATCACAAGTTTTACATTTGTAGAAAAATATAAACTTGTACAAATAAATGAATGACTACAACTCAACTATCTAGCTAGTCTCTAGGCCTTTGTCTGCAAGTATTCCCGTCACTCCCCAAGCTAAGTGAATCCACGGCTAACCTGGAAATATTGATTTTCAGTCAGGAATGGAACGAGCACAATTCACTGAATGCAATTTCAAATAAAGAAAATGACTATAAAACAAAGGTTAGACATCAATTATGAGTTTTGAAAATAAACAGGAAATATAGAAAACTAATAGTAAATGAATAGACACAACAGACTTTCTCCAACTGTTAGAAGTACCTTTGATATGTGATCGGTTTGGGACACTACACCGCACGGTCTACGAGATCTACTTACATGAAATATAAACACTGTCTACGAGATCTACTGCATAAAAGTAAACAATGTCTACGAGATCTACTGCATAAAAGTAAACAAGGTCTACGAGATCTACTGCATAAAAGTAAACAATATCTACGAGATGTACTGCATAAAAGTAAACGAGGTCTACGAGATCTACTGCATAAAAGTAAACAATGTCTATGAGATCTACTGCATAAAAGTAAACAATGTCTACGAGATCTACTGCATAAAAGTAAACGAGGTCTACGGTCGGATCACACATCCTTGGTACTTCTTATTCCCGACTCCATAATTTATAATAGAAAATAATCACATAACCAATGACTAATCAATGAAATATAGTAAAGATCAATATCGAAATGCAAACAATAAACTGTACTCGCCTGGGGTCCTCTGCTGGTGAAACCGACAATCTGAACCACTCAATGTGCCACAATAGTCAAAACCCATACAACAGTCCCCGGAAGCTGAAATAACTATTACCAATATTCTCAGAATAGTCAAAATAGCTAGGATTGCCTGTCCTTACGTCCAATTCTGGATACAGGGTCAAAACGGTAATTTCGGGCAAAAATGATGTCCGCCGTTGGATCCGCTTTGCACCAAAAAGCGTACCAGAGTCAATGGTCTCTAAAGTTGTCAAACTACATGTCTACGGATCTAGTTTTCCGATACGAACCCAACCGTACGTCCAGAGTTGGATTCCGGCGGGCCGTGCACAAAATCGCCCGTTGAGTGGAACCACGGGGCCCACAAAACGGTGATTTTATCAACAGTCTCAGAATCAGACCAAACTTGGCATACAGGACCAGAAAAACGATACGGTCCTGCTGGCACAAGTTTCGTCTTGATCTGATGAACGTGCACAAAGTAATTAGAGAATTTACAGAGTGCACGATACGGTAAATTTCGACGGATACGCATCAAATTCGTCGCGCACACGCGACCAATTTGAATTCCGTCAAAGCCCACACGACCACGAAGCTGTTACGCAGCTTTTGATGCCTACGGTGCGCGACCATGTCGTCTGGATTGGCGTAACGCACGTCGTGTGGAGCGATTTTATTATTTTTATAACAGGTTTTTCGGTAAATTCAGAATTCGATTTCTCGGCACGTAATCGATGAAATCGAATTCCGTAAAAAGGGATTTGAAGCCCTACATGTTGTCAATAAAAGCCTTCAAAAGAATTTCGAAATAGATCACTGTTTTGCAAGAAATTGGGACTCAAACTGGGGACTTTGGGACAGTCTCTAAACTTAGAATTTTGAGATTTTTTTCGATCTTTGCGATCGATTCTCGTCGTGTACGGTACGAATAAAAAGAGTCTATGTGAAGGGATGTATAGTCTTATGGGTTGTGAACGTACCTGCAAAAAATGGTGTGCAAAACGATCACACGGTGATCGAGAAAACGTGTCACGAAGACAGCCTCGTGGCTGCGGACTGCTGCTGTTGCTGTCTCTGTATTGGTGCGCCGCGGCCGTCGGGGGTGCGCCGCCAAGGTGGCTGGGTCGCCTGTCGGGGTTGGCTTGGGTGGTGGCCGATTTTTGTTAGGGTTTTCGAGCGGTATGTATGTGCAGTTGCTCTTTGTATACATACGAAACTGAAGGGGGCTCGGGTTGCTCTGTCGCGTAAGGGGAGGGTTCCCAGCTCGTGGGCTCGGGTGATTGGTCATGCAGGGCTGGGCCCTGCTTGCTGGGTTCAGGGCCGCTACTGTTTTGCTTCTTTTCCCTTTTCTTATTATACAAATATATATCCTATATATATATTTATATGTATATAATTATCTATATATATATATATATATATATATATATATATGTATACATACACAGACACGTGTATGTATACACGTATTCATATGTATACTTATATATACATATATTTAAATATCTATATACCCACACACATACACTATTATATATATTTATATATACATACAATTACTTATATAATATATTTATATATATACAATCGCATATATACAATCATATATATATACCATATACGTATTTCCATATACGTTTATATATTCATACATATACTCATGTATTTATACACCCATATACTATATATATCTTTCTATATAATATATCACTACGTATATTTCTATTATTTATTTCACTATATATATTTCTATATATATATAATAATATTTGATAATAATCCTAATGTCATTAATAATAATAATAATAATAATAATAAGGGTAACAAATACAATAAGCCAATAATAGGGGTAGTATTGGGTGACCTATTATACTCCTACGTCAATAGGTCCACCGAAGGTCGTACACTCTAAAATGCCATATAAAATTAATACTACTTATATAATACGTATAACAATATTTATAAAATATTGTCAATCCGTAAAATAACATAAAATATGAAATATACCTACATGGCGTCTTTCCGCACATAGTATCACTAGATGGGCTAGGGTTCAATTCAGACTAGTTCGGTACAACCGGGTCACCTAATGTCGAATAATATTTAATATAAATAATTAAACTTATTTATGACGGTCATTTCACCACTTAGCCTGGTTTTCCTAGTTAGAGCATCACTATGGCTTGGCCTTCCTTGGCATGGCTAATACACTAATCATAGCACGTCACTGCACTATCCGTGCCATAATTTCTAGTCATCTTGTACCCCAATTCTTAACCATGATTAAAATCATCTACCGTAATAATTAACTAAATAATTATTTATAATGATCTAAAATCACCTTTTAAATAAAATAAATAAAATAAAAAATATTTCAAAATTTTCAGGAAGGGAAGCTACAAATCTACCCACCTTAAAGATAATTTCGTCTTCGAAATTCTAATCGTAAGCATGCCAAAAATTCAACATAAAAAAAATCCACTATTACCACAATATCCTCGAATTTTAATTTTTCAGAAATATTTATATCTTCCTCCTTGCCATTTCGTAACCACGAATCATCGAGGACTTCTACCCACCTTTGGTCACACTACTCCTTAAACTAAAATCTCAGAATCTTCTAACTAGTTGCTAACAATCCTACCAACAAACATCTAGGCATCTGGTTTACAAATCTTCTCGTATCTATCAAGCAACCCAAAAACTTAATAAGCAAATTTACACAAGTAGCTAAGAATATTGGTAAATTCTAATAAGCATGACCTTTCGTCAACAATAGGAAAGGCAGGAAGGTAAGAAAATAATCGAGAGCGAATATGAAGCTCCCAAAGCGGTAGAGGGTATCTAATAATGCAGATAGAAAGAAAGTCTACGAACCATTGGCTTATTTGCTAGATTGGGCTACTATAGTCCAATAACTTGCTAAATTTTTCAGAGGGTCTTGTAATCCATACAATACAGAAGTCTAGTTCTCGAAGTTCTAATTCAAACAAGGTTCCATAATAGAACGAAATTGAGAGATCAAGGTTGTGACATATTCCGTGGTTATTTAAACACACGAGCAAGGTGTATAAGGCAATACAAGATCGTATCTCAACTTCCAGGTGGATGGATTAAGGGTTACGAAAGACATCACATTCTAAGAGGTGGAGGCTTCATAGTAGGTATAGGAACTAATTTCAAACAGTTCGGTTTTATAGACCCACTATGGGGGTTTGTCTGGAGGATTTTACTGGGCCTTAATGGATTTCCTATTTGGATATCAATTGTTGGTTGGATAAACCTTAGACTTCAATCTATATGGGCAGGACAATATCCTAATAGTAAACTGTTTCTACTAATTAGGGTAAACTAGAATAGGTTCCTAATCAAGGGTTGAGCTAGTTGTCAGTCAGGTTGGTTAGCTAGGTTCATAAAGCCCGAAATATGCCTCCCGTAGCCTTTGTGTTTAAGCAGCACATGAGGCCTCAATTGGGTGGCACACTAATGGCATATGCGTAGTGGGCTTCGATTAGATCACAACTATATATTGGGTCGAAGGAATTGGGTCGAGTATGACGCTCTAATGGTAGTCGGAAAGTATACCGGTATTACGGCAAGGGTTATAGCTAGTCCTTTTAACCTAAAATTCTTGGCACAAAATAGAGTGCAAGGGGACAGGTTTGAGTGGGACTTGATATACCTAGATGGAGGTGGACTCGTCTAATTCTTGCATATAAAATTTGTTGGAAGGTAACAGCTGGTCTCGTGCTCCGAATACTAATGGCACGGCCGAGGACACGAAATGATCTAAATGGAAAGTGGGAGTCCAAGGGTACTAATCATCATCCTAACGAAAGTTAATCTAATCACTTGGTAATCCTGGTATATCCTAAAATTGTAGGAGGCTTACAGTCTACCCACCTTAGAAATGGTCTTAGGAATATTGAGGTTAGAGGGTTCCCAAAGTCCGGATACTGTATCTCGACTCTTTGTTAATAGGGAATAAGGCACGGTGTATCGGGATACGGTAGATATAAGTCAAGTCAAGGATCGTTCCTCAGTAAATGGAGAACGATGTGTACAATGACACATGGTCGATAAAATATGATGATCTACTCGTCTATAGTATACTAGAGTTATCGACGGGGTAACCAATTCTAAGGCACCAGATTTGTACAACTGAGTCGTGGATTTTCATTTGTGTCAACCTGCCAGACTATCGTCACAAGAGTCGTAGTGATCGTGTATTGCTGTTAACAACTGGTAGACAGGGTATTTAAGCTATGGTATTGGCTAAGCTAGTGACTGTGGTGTTCCAACACTAGTTAGGTCTTAATAATAAAATTTACATAACTAGAGTAATATTTGTTGGAAACTAATCTCGGGATGAGTGTCACGGTAAATGACTACCCTATTGTCTACGCATCTCACGTCTAACTGTGGGCTTCGGTCGAGGAAGGGTTGGTTCAAGGCTTAAGTGTTGAAAGTAAAGGCAATATTCAAGAAAATATTTAGAGACACAATGAATTGTTTCTCGAGAATAGATAGTCTCCTGGGTTGGTATTACGACTAAGGGTAAAACCCTAATCATTCTTAAATTCAGATGGTTTGAGAGTCCCGATAACAGTTTGGGGTCGAGAGGAGAACGAGTAACTCGGTCACATGGCTGGCTGACGATAACTACCCTTGTGTATACAACTACCATAGCCATGGGGATATGCGGTATCTCTCTACCAATTACGAGCTTCTGTCTTTCCGAACCAGTGAAAGACAAAAACAATAAAGAGTTCAAGAAGGATGTTACTGAATACAATCTCGTGATTCAAGGGCGAACGTATAATTCAAGAGGAATTGTCAAGCAATCGCGGATGAGATCCTAGATACCTATATATCTCCATCCATGTAGTATAATTAAACGAATGAGCGAACCAAATGCATCATGGTTGATCAGACCATAATACACTGATTCTGATTAGACAATAAGTTAGCAGGCGTCCCCACTAAACATATGCCTCAAATCAAGCTCGAGAACAGAGTGAGCTTGCAAAACTAAGCTGTAACAGCAGCGTTTGTTAAGATAGTCGAATACAATTATGCGGGATTTTTAAAAGAAGGCACAAGTAGTTCGAGTTTTATGAGAATTGAACCTTACCCGGTATTCTTGCTTCTATAGACATCCCACTATCATCTTACCCTTAAGGCCTTGGTCGACTAATGGTTTAGGGACTTCTGAATTCTATATTCTAGGTAACCTATTAGTGTCAGTCAATTTTCTCCTCAATAGATCACGAGGATCATACGGAGTGCTAGGTCGGGAGACATGCTACCAAACTTACGAACTTCCACTACTATTGGCTTTGGATCTTATTGAACATACAGGGCATTGTCCTATCCTCTATGGTATCCCTAATTTGTAATCACGTCTGAAGTTATTTCACCGAGGATTACGCCTCGCCCGTAAAATCGGGCTGTGGTAAACCCTTGGTTTCGTAACTCTAATATGACACAAATCGAACATTACTTAACTCTATCCAATATTGGCTCAAGTGTAACTACGATAAGGAGTGAGCCACTAGCCATAGTTTCAGGAATGTTCTATAACCTATATATTTTCTTAAACTAATTTCACCTCTAGGGGTTGTGCCTTGCCAGTGTGCTGCTGGCCGCAGGAAATCCAGAGTCTTCATAATTCAAATAAATGGCGACAGCGCGCTACTGTCATGCCATTATGAGCTGACTAACATTCCCTTAACTATATTCTTAAAAAAAATTCATGAGCTTCTAGAGATTCAAACATGTTGACTATGAAATACAACATAAGTATTTGTCCTATCAGTCACCACCCTTCGAATGAAAGATCGAACATGGAGGAAATAACTGAAGACAAAAGGAATACAAAAATTCTAGTATCCATTTCATGTGTATTCAAACTATTGAGAAAAAAACTTTGAATCGAAACTAACTCGAGGTTCGTATATGGTTAACAATAATCAGAATTTATACAAAATAATAATTCCTAGGGCAAATAGAAACTAAATAGGCAATTCTGATTAAGATGTGAGGATGATATCCAATGGGCAAGGAGAAGGAATTGCACCATTTATCAAGGTTAGATCATTATTTCTAGAAAACCCTGTCTCACCAAGTGAATAATCTATCCACATTGGATCATAACGTCAGGTCAAGAGGTAATAGTGTACCTATGGGGATCTGATAAACTATCAAAATTAATAACTCCTCATTTACATTTCAGGACCTAAACTACCCATCGGTAAATTTGTATAAGGGACTCCTAGTCCTAGTCATTCTCGTAAATTAAATTAATTTCTAATTCGTGAATGAGCATTTCT